>NJRQ01000003.1:1415205-1513116 GCA_003063805.1 Aphaenogaster ashmeadi
TATAAGTTCTATATGAGTCAGTTGTAAATTTTAAATTGTAAATATGCATCATCACCAGCAAGGAATTTTAAATGCAAGATGTGGAGCTCTACATTTCACGTTACATTTATCAAGCCTGTGGCAGGTAACGAGCTCGCTCACAGCTGAAGGCGATAGCGCACGACGCCGATTTTTCTATCGACCGTCGTTTCGAAACTCGAAACGCAAGGTGCAGAATCCGCGATTGCACTTTTTCACATGCATTCCGCGCGATCTCTTTGCCGCCTTCTCCTTCGGCGTAGTAGTGGGAAAAGGCTCGTTTCTCACGTTGGAAGGACTTGCGGGCTGAGGGCGATCGAGAATCCCGCGCGGCAAACGAGAGCAATTCGATTTCTTCATATCGTTTCTTCTTTCCGCAAAGCGTGAACGAGAACTTGAGAGAAACGTATTATTACTTTTATTTTTTAAAGATTTTTGTCCGGTCTGTATGACTCAGACGATCTAATAACGAATATCCTTTAAACGCTATTTCAATGACTTTCGAGAGTAAGGTATTTAATTCTGAATAAAAACGAATACCCAAGCACAGATACTCAGACATTCAACTGAAAGCGGAGATTAAAAGCCAGTTGAAAAAACTAAGAATGGGTTAGGCCATGCTCATGCATTACCCAAGCCGCTAATTAGGTTCTGCCATCGAATAGCCCCGTTTCTGTTTTTATCAGACTACGAAGATTGTCCCGGCCCTCGTTCTAAACGCGGCATCTTAGACCTGATGTACTTAACTAGCGACGTCGGGAGCAAATGGCTGACTTGATCGGCTCGAAACATACCGCGTTAATGACCAGCCGGGAGAAGTACGAGCTGCTGATCGGTGAACGTCCGTGGGAACGAAGGAGGTCACCGCGGATAACCTTTGCCGCGGCTGGCGGTGACAAATCGAGCGAGCAATTAGCACGTCCGTGAATTTTATGGAGAGTAAAGTAAAAGAGAAAGCTGTGGAAGCTAAATTTTTTCGTTTTTTTTTATTGTACTTTCTTTCGTTTTTTAACACTGAGGATCAACCTATTCTTCATTCTGCACGTTAAAATGCCCAGGTTAAAAAACGTCGAGTTGCAACATGTCGAAGATTATAGAGGTTTTTGATGACCAAAGAGTTCCGAAAAGAAACAAAAGACAGAACCATCAAAGTATTTTCAATGAATGGTCAACAATACATAGTGATGGACGACAAGACAAGAGTTTCAAGATCTTGTCTTGTCTTGTCTTGAATCCATCACTAACAATACAAGGGTCTAGTTTTAGGATTTAATTTATAGGGTCTAGTTTTAAGATCTCATATAAATAACTATATTTGCGTATAAACGACAACTCTTTGGAGAGGGTTACGTTTCAATGCATTCCTATTCTCGTTTCATCGAATTGTATGTTCGTCATAGCAGTTTTTATAAACGTAAGATGCAGCAAATACACATAATGCATGCGACTCAAGAAACGGACGTTGCAACTTCCATTGTCCTAAGACAATAAAACGAATATAATATGACATAATAAAACGGGAATATCCCTTTTCATGATAATTAAATGTTATATTAGATTTCTTCTTTCCTAATACTACTTTTTTTGCGAATAATAATTAACAACTCCTTCACCTTGCTTATGCACGTCCGAACAGGTGTTTAACGACTATCCACTAAGATTCATCGTCACGATCTACCGCAGCGTGAGCCGAGCGGATTTCCAAATCTCGTCGCCGCTCGAACGCGAAGACGTGGAGACTCGCTGCGGCCGGGAGACTCATTTGAATTTTCCCGGAAAGGATGCGCACCGCGCGCATTTCAATCCCCGGGGGACACCCCGACGAAATATGGCCGAGCGACAGTCAGAGAGGGCGTCGACGAGGAGAGAGGCGGGAGGAGAGGGAAGAGGACCGCTACGGTTGCACGTACGCGGATGGTGGTTTAAAAGCGAGCGCCCGGTATCCAGGGCACGTCCAAAGCGCGAACAACTTATTGTCATGTGCGGCGGCCGCTGGAGCATTTTAATATTTCCGCTGAATGCAACGCCGGGAGTGCATTCTGGCTACGGAGAGGGCTACGAAAAAGGAGGCGAGGCGTGGAGTCGTTACACGACCGCCACCGGTCTTACCCGGAGTCCTAGTCCTTTTTTACGAGCTTCCTGCGGTCGAGACGACGCCGGCGCTCGGACTGGAACTGCCAGCGTGAAGAGCATAAGCGAGACCGTATTTGAATATGTTGTACGTTCGACCGTTCTCTTCGACGCTGCGTTCCATTATCTTAAGACATTCGTTAAGAGGCTTCAAACCGTAGTGTGGGAAGCTGCGCTACACACGGTTGCGTAATTGTAATCTGTACATCTATGAGTCTCTCTATAAGCCTGACAGAGTCTAACAGGGTGTTCCAGGCCAACGATGTTAGCTGCCTCCAAGTCGAACTACGAGCGTAGCGTACAGGATCGCGATCGCCAGGGGCGATTAAATGCCGGTAAGAATAAAACAGCATCAGCGACAAATATATTCCGCACGACTGCGCGTCTTCACGGCAAAACACGGGGTCTTATCGCCGGTAGCCCGAAACAGTTTGTCCATTCGCGCCGTTGTAAATGCACGACAGCGCTCACCTGACGTGCGGAGCACGTCTTAGGGGAAGCGCATATATCTCGCCTGAAGAGGCGAGAGATCTATCGCTCGAATTCGCCAGGTACGGCCGTGAATCGATTCCGAATATCGGGCCGTGAACGTGGTCGGTGATTCACGGTATCTCTGCCTGTCGCCAACCTTGATATAAATCGCGCTGCAACTCGCGTTACCGCGCGGTTTATCATCGATTCGTACGATAAAAATTGCCACGGCGCGGCGCGTCGCGCCCACGTTTTATGCGCGTACGGTAGCCGCGCCGCTTCGATAGCGGTGATGAACGGTCCAGCGTTCCAGAGTACCCCGAACTGAACGTGATTTTATAAAGAATTCACGTCCCGTCCTCAGAAGGGAAACGATTCGAGGCGATTAAGAAGGCAGGAAAGAAACGAATCGTCTCGCCGCATTCGTCGTCTCGACGAGTGGCAGCTGAACGGAAGAAAATGCGAAACCGAGAGATGGTTATCTGCGAATCCGTCGTTTCACGTGGTGCAACCTAATCTAGAATTCTGGAATCTGGAATTCGACCGAGAGATGAAACAAGCCGCGAAAAGTCTGACAGTTTCATATCTCCGTGACTATCTCTTAGCGAAAGATAGAAGAGTGTACTCTTAGGTATCGACTATTAATTGAAATTAATTAATATATTTAAAACAAATTTATTTTGTTGGCTCGTCAACATACAAATGTAATTAAAAATCGATGACGAAAGTAATTATTAAATTCATCAAAATATCCATCTCTGTCTCACGCTTTCGTTAAGTTAATGTATCAAAGTCACGAAGAGATTCTATTTTAACGCAATTCTTTTCTGCATCTTAAGCGGATTCATTGAAAACGTTAATTGCGTCCTTCACCGAAATAAAGTACACGATCTCGTCTTCATTCAGCGCGAGTGAAAATTATCTTGTTAGATCGAGCCGCTGCCTCTTGACGGATTATGATAATTAAAGTAATCGTCATTACCTCTTGGCGATGTTAGAAATGTCAGGGAACAGCGAACGCGAAATCGCTTGTGCGACTCGCACGTTTGGCGGGGCACGCTCCTTTTAGAATAGAAGCAGGATGAACTTTTGATAATAGCCGAGCGGATTAATCGCCGCTCGCGCCGCCCGCAGGAGACACAGGGAAGATAGGCGGCGCGTGCACGCGTATCGGCGAAATTGCAACACGCGTCCACCGGTCGTTTAGCGCACCCGGCGCAATTGCTGTAGCAATACGAGTGTTACATCGTTCCTCGTGGCACGCGATCGAAACGGTCTCCTCCTATTGGCAACCCTAATTGCGAGAACCATGGTATTTGCGCTGCGTCTTACGTAATAAAATCGCCAATAGCGCGGTGCCTGGTTCTCGCGGGACTTCCAGAAGAGCGTCTCTCGATGAAGAAGAGACAGATCAGGGAGAGGGGGGGGGGAAGATGTAGGAGTCATCCCCTCACGCGAGAGCGATCAGCGCGGATATGCCCCGCGCACCGCAACGAAATCTCTATTTCGATCCGAAGCGATTGTCCTGAATCTTGAGTTACGAGGGAGGGAAAAAAGAAGGAGAGAGAAAAGTGATTATCCGGCGAGGTATAACACGCGACGCGAATGAACGGCTGATTTACTTTGATCGTTCAGGCACTTTCGAGTCCGAAGTCGGGACGCAGAGCGGAGCGCGGGCAAACGGGTCGCTCGTCCGAAGAATGTCGCTTGATGGAGGAGATAAACGGCGCTAATGCCATAGCGCTACATTGTCTCTCCCGAGAGCGTACCTTAACGCGGCACCGCGGTAAAGAGTTAGTCGTTTTGGAGCGATTACTCGGGTAATAGCGGCGATTCCGAAGTGCGAGAGAGTGGCGATTCGCCGCTCGTGAAGTTCGTGAAGTTTGAAGGCTTGATAAATGACGCGCCGTGAATGATATAGACCTAAGCCACGAAGAGTGAAGAAAATTAGAAAAACTATCTGATTCGCGTAAATAACCCGCATCTGCGTTCTGACGCGAGTCACGAATTACATAGATAAATGAATAAGTCATTTTCATATGCATCTCGAGCGCTCGTTGCTTGCGGAAATAGAGTTCCTATAAGGAGAGTTGTGCCAATTACCCGGAAGTCGCCATTTGCAGTCAAAATGCAGAAGAAGCAGCTTTAATATGGTTGGTTCTTGCCATTGGTTCCTCCTGGATCTCTAAGGGTATAAACCAATCATATTAAAGAAAATTGGAAATTGACTGAAAATGGCGGAACCAATCAGCATTCGAAACATACATTGGCACAACTCTCCTTATATCCAGTGAGAAATGATTCATCGATCGACATCGAATCGACGTCGAAATCATCGAAATTACATCAAATTTGATGTAATTTCGATGATTTCGACGTCGATTCAATGTCGATTCGATGAATTTCAATGAGTCATTTCTCACTGGGTAGGAACTCTAGCGGAAAGAACAAAGTGTGCATCTAATTTTATTTTCGGACGATAAATGTATGAGTAAATATTTCGTTTTGTCTTTTCACGACGACGACGTTCACTCGAAAAGAATCGTATCTCTCTGAGACGTCTCGCATCACCGGATACGCGTGTGCCTCCCTCGCTTCCGGTCGTAAGGCCGCTTAGGTTCATTGCCATGCGCCTCGTCTCGTCCACCCTCGGAATATGAAAACAAAATCATATTCCTTCGTCCGTCGCTTACCGATGAGCCGCCTCTCTTTCTCTGTCCCCGCAATTACTTTCGTTACCCTTCCTTCCTCGCTCCCACCTCCGTCGAGCTCATTCAAGTCGCGAACTTTGTCGCCTTTCATACGAATGTAAAGATCCACCTGCCTTTTTACTGGTATCGGGAACCGACCGCGCTCGAGTTAGCGTCTTATTCGTCAAGGCAACACAGTTTCTCGAGATCGCTCGTTAAGCGGCAAAACACACGGCCGGATAATTGCGGCGATCGTACGTTAGTTGGGTTAATAACTTTGCATTATAAATGTATTAAGCTCGGACCCAATTACAAGCGCGCGAGGGATCGGTGCCAGCGGAATCTTGCAAAATGACGCCAAGTAAATGCGAGCCTGAGCGCGCATAATTTCAAGGCGATGAGGGACTTGAAACGGCCGGTGAAATAAGGTGAATCGTAAATCAGAATCGAAGTTATACTTCATTATACCCTAGTTATACGAGCTAGCTCGTCGAAACACGCGACGGCGATACGAAGCGACCGGGCGAGTTAATCCGATCCGGTGGAGAACACGCGAGATCGGGCCGTTCATTTCGCGGCGAATAATTGTGTTCGCGAGCGCGTCGACCATTGTGAAAGTGCGCAGGGGAAGAATCGCAACGATCATCGTACTGCGACAGCCCGTGATGGCGTTTCGAATACTTCCCGCAATTTGCGATCGTGAACGCGGAGCGCATCTGGTGCCCTCGGACGTCACGCTCTCGACCGATTTTAGCACGGTTAAAGCAGCTGTCGCGGCGCACTTGCAATTCTGTCGATCTTCCGCCAGTGGAGCGGAACAGACTCGGTAAATGGTCTGGAGTTTACGTTTTGCTCGAGTTTACGTTGAATGTGGCAAGACGACAAATCTGAATCGAGATATCTCGGAAACTCGGACAGAACGCTGCACGTTCGATAATCAGAAACATGCTCCATGAAGTAAACAATGAAGAAATAAGCGCGAAACTTTCTGAGATGAAAATCACGAATTACGGACAAAACGAATATTATTTTGCAAGAGTAATAAATTTGCAAACAATAAAGCACATTAATCTGAACGCACGAAGCAAATTAAAATTACACTTATAATGACAGCTTGGAAAATAGTACTATTATACTATTATAAGAAGTATGAGGTGCCGCGTATCGTCGTTATAGGTCAGGTACTAAAATGTGAGAATTCGCCACTAGCACGCGCGCGCGCGCGTGGATGAAGAGGATGCACGCTGAATGAGGGACTGTGTGAATCGTGACAGCGCAACGCGATGCGGTCGTGAACCCGCGTGCAAACCCGGAGATCGCGAGTGTCGCTCGCGGCAATTAGCCGCACCGGTGGAAAGGTCCGAAAGTTGCGAAAAAAAGCGTGATCCCCGCTTCCCTGCATCCCGCCGCCCCATTGCAGACGCGGTTGAAGCGAAGGGAGCGAGCCACGCGGACGCCGAGGATGACGGGCGACGAGTGCCCGTCACGGAAGGAGGGCGTTACGCACACGCGTGCGCGAGTGTGTCACGGATGTCATAATCTTACGTAATTGGGAGCCACCGACAGACATTTGTAAGCGGCACGCATGCGAGAGCGGGCCGCTCGCTCGGCCGGTACGCACAGCAATTTGCTTTTGATTCGATACTGCAAACTGTGTCGCGGGAAACGTATTGTCCGCCGCGCCGAAGGAAGGATGGCTCGCTCTCGCGTTGAACATAGCGCGGCAGATCGGTTCGAAGTTGGCGAAGCGTGCTTTACGGGAAACTGTATGTACGTCAAGCATTGCAGTGGAAAATTATTTTCACGCGTGTGTGTTTTTACACGGAGAAAATGTTATATTAAAAATTACTATGCATGCACGGAAAAAACGATAAGGTTGCCACAACCACAATAATAGTAATATTTGGTACAGCCACGTCCTGTGGTTGTCACATTCACATTGATGTGAAGGCAACTATATGCATTTGGTACAGCAAACATAGTGAATGTTGAGACAAACATATAATAGATGCACTACACAAAACAATGTGAATGTAACAACCACAGGACGTGGCTGTACCAAATATTACTATTATTGTGGTTGTGGCAACCTTATCGTTCTTTCGGTGTGGCAGTAGCCGTGGACCATTGCTGGAATTATAAAAATTTTTACTATGTTATATTAATAATTATTAAACTCATTAGTGAAAAACATAGTAAAAATTTTTATAATTCCAGCAATGATCCACGGCTATACTGCCATACATAGTAATTTTTAATATAAAATTTTCTCCGTGTAGAAATGAGAATACTTCACGCAGCATGTTGTACTCGTTGTACTCGTTATACTAACAAATCGTACACGGAAAAAACGATAAGGTTGCCACAACCACAATAATAGTAACATTTGGTACAGCCACGTCCTGTGGTTGTCACATTCACATTGATGTGAAGGCAACTATATGCATTTGGTACAGCAAACATAGTGAATGTTGAGACAAACATAGTGAATGTTGAGACAAACATATATAGATGCAGTACACAAAACAATGTGAATGTGACAACCACAGGACGTGGCTGTACCAAATGTTACTATTATTGTGGTTGTGGCAACCTTATTGTTTTTTCCGTGTATTAACACAATTGTACACAAGTAGATAATATGCTGCTATCTTCGGTCTTTAATATTTTCTTATATTGACGTGATATATAAATCGCATTTCCTCTCTTCGGTACAGATTTATTTGCCTATCCTTTCCTCACGGATTTGTCGAGGCTAGCAACGAGCGGTCAAAATATTTGCTACTCGCGACACGAGGTCGAGCGATTTCTTTCGTAATTCACCTCGATGATATTCGACGAACGCACCACCCGCGACCATTATGAAATAACGATATATATATTCCAAGCGAGACCGCGCGGAGCATGCCTGGATATTATGAAGGCATTACGGTATGTAGTCGCGCGATGCGCGATTACCTCTGACTCTCGGGCAGTTTGCTCGCGTCAACAGGACGCGATTTACAGAGCGCGTACATGATACATTTTGTCATTTAAATCTATGTCTATCGTTAACGAGCAGATAAGTGCAATTTATGATAACTGCAAGTCACGCCAAAGAGCAAGCGGTATATTATGCAAATGTCAACGGCGCACTGCGGACGATAAGCAGATCGAAAGAGCGAGGCTAAGTGCCTCGAATAAATTTGTATGCTATCGAGAAGAGTAAAGATACATCCGCAAAAAAATATAACTAATACCGGCCGCCAATAAAAATGTAAAAAATTCGGATAAAAAATTAATTATTATAAATGATTATTTGCCTTGATCAAAAGATAAGTAGGGATTTTTTTGCAAATCAATTTTTCTCAGCTTGAATTCACATTAGAAATAGTTACGTATCACGTTCCACATATTTGATATTAATAAATTAATGCTCGTGTACCGGTAAAAAAACACGGCCGATATCAGAGTCGTAATATCGCGAATTGCTGAGAGAAGAGCACGGAGGAAGGGCACACACACTCTCTCGCGATATCGTTCTTTAATTTCACGTTAATGACCGCGCGCGACCCCACGGGCAGAAAATCAGGGTGGTCGACAGAAAAAGGATACGGCAGAAGGCGTGTCGACGGGAAGAAGCGGCGGCAATCAATCGGTTAATCGATAGTTCGCTCGATCGAGATGGTAAAAACGGGGTAACGGAGGAGGACGAAGCTTCTCGCGATGAAACACCCGGTGGAATGCTCCCGAGTCGTTCGAGCGAGAGCGAATTCCGTCGAAGAAAGGGGCAGGACAGGAAGATAGAAGGAGATAAAGAAGAAGGCACAGAGAGAGAAAGAAGAAAGCAGAAAGAGGGAGGGAAGGAAAAGGAGAGAGAGCGGGAGATCGCTCTTCGTTGCTTAAACCGCCCCTAAGAAAAAGCGGTCTCACTGGGCCGCACCGTCTCCCTTAGGGCGAATTAGCAAATCTAACGTAATAATTAAATTATCGCCGTGCGGGCCGTTGAGACAGTTAAAGGCGTGCATTCCCATACAGATCGTGCTAATGAAGCATCCCGCGCATACGGCGACGGGAATAAATTTGAATTTCCATTACGCCGCGCTAGTGGTGCGACGTGCGAGTTTATTTATGCGAGCGCGAGGGGGGGTGATGAACCCCGACGAACGAGCCGAGGAGGAAAAGGACCATGGACACAGACGGGAGGAGGGCAGAACGCAAAGGCGCGAAAAAAGCTCGAGCAAAGGGAAGGATATCTCTCTCGGGTCCGCCTACTTGTCTATCTTTTCTCTCGGTAGCGTGTGTGCCTGCGGAATGCATTAACATTCTGCGAGCATAGATCTTTCGTTTCTGTCTAACTGTAGTTGCGCGTTTATTGTTAGATTTTTGCATATTTGTAATTCCCTTGCGTCTAGTGACAGTCGTCGTTTTTGCGAACCTGCGCGGGATCTTCTGCGATGGAACGTCGCGCGTTTGCGTGCGAATTCTAGAACCTATTCTTAAAGATAAAATCCGCATTTTATAAAATTATATATGAAAAGATAATAGTCTCTGAACTTCAAAGCAAGGTAAAAATAGGGGTCGAGTCCTTCCTTCTACCATCGCGAACACGTAACTTGAGACTTTAGTATGCAAAAACGTAGATCGCAAATATATACACATAGATAAATGACTTCACGATATTTTTGCAACGTTAATCATCCGCTCAAGTTATTGCTCATGGCAATGTAACAAGGATACGCATTCCTCCTGTCCTTCATCGGCTATCTATGATAATCATCCGTCTAACTTGGAAGTATAACGTATATGTCCGTCATTAACGTCAAACCCACGGTCATAAACGTGGTACAAATATCTGACATTTACATCGTTGCATATTTATTGGAATTATTTTGCATAAACGATCCCGAATATACATGCTCGTCTTCAGAACGCCATGATTGCGAAATTCGTCTCATTCAAAGAGATCCTGAACATTCGCACCCGAGTGTAACACATAGCATTTCCGATTCGATAAACGTGCTCGGAAGCTTGGCGTAGCCGGCATCATCATTTCAGCCGTCTGTTCGCTCAATCAGCGATCACGGATGGACGAAACCGTGGTAACCGACGATTTAGAGATTCGACCCGATGACCAGTTTGCTGGTCGTAAAGCATGGAAATAACACCTGTGATTATCGTAGGCTATTACCGCCTAGATTCACGCAATCCGCGCGCGAATCGATGTTAACGATCTCTGAATTCGATCGGATGGGCCACCTTGGAAATCGGCGTTGATTACGTCGTTGGGACACGCTTTTTGCGAGCGGCGATCACGTAATAGTATCGCAAGACGACCGCCGTGCCGCGTCGTCGTTCATCCGTTTTCATTTGCGCGACGAGCGAACGTCCCCGATGCGAAAGTTCAAGATGCCGATTGCGAAAACGAATGTACGTCGAGCTGTGCACGAGTGCCAAGATCGACGCGAGACCCGCTATCGTGAACCCGGCATCACTTGTCGTCCTAGCGATCGAGTCCTTAACCCATTTGCATTACGTATCGATTATTAAGAGGATATGTACGTACGTAGATACATGTAAAGCATCAAAGAATATCCAATTTGTGACATCGCATTTATCTTAGAGTTTCGCTAAGATTAAGATATCAAGACAAATATAATGCAATTAAATCTTTTCCCGCGATTCTCATAAAGATAATGGATTAAAATGATAAAATTTATAATAAATCACAGTAACAGATTATTGCAAGTACGATATCAGTTTCACATGCAAATCTACAGATACAATTTTAAAAAAATCTGACATTGCAAAATTATGTCGTACATTTGCTGACAGCGAAGGCGGCTTGCAAAACTCGGAAAGACTATCGATCGCTGCGCTGCGGCGGCGCTTTCGCTATTACAAACGTCCTGCGATCGGTGCCACGAACGACGGCGTGCGAATTGGCGCAAAGACGATCAACGATCCGGAGGTGGATCGAGATAATCTTAATTCACTTTTATATTCCGTGTCTGTCGGGATGGCGAAAGAGAGAACGGTCCACGCTTGCCCGAGAGGTCTCGCAGAGAGAAGTCCACGACGCGAATTACGGGAACACCTGTTCCTACAAACCGATCCAATTCGCTCGTTCATTACGTCAAGATGCGGTAAAGCGATCGAACGTGATTTCGAAAACGCGTCGAAATTTCGGCCGAGCGACGATTCTGACGCGGCTGTCTCCCTTCACGTAAACTCGTTTCGTATTCCCGTGCCAACGTCAGGCACAATGCCACCGTACATTCTAAGAGACTGACTCAGCCCGACTGAGTCCAGTGCCTCCTCTTCATCGACACAGGACGCCCCGCGTCTGGTCACGTCCCGTGGTACGGAAAGGTGCATTACGCACCCTTCGTACGCGCCTCTATGCGCCAAAGTCGTAACCAGATGCGTACGAGCGATGACACTTAGACGAGCTACCTAGTCGAGCGAAGGAAACAATAAGTCGTTCGCCACGTTTGGGTGGCGTTGCATCGAGAAGGATACATTTATATCTGCACCGCGGAAAATTTTATGAACGTGTTGTCCGCTCCCTGAAAATAAACCAGACGCGCGCGGCGTACGAATGGCCGCGTTAATCGTACGGGTGAGGTCTTCCGCGTCCGTTTGAATTGTAGTACGATCGCACGAATTACAAAGTGGCAGAAATACCTTTGACACCGGACTCTTACGCATATGAGATTCCGGCAATAAACTGTTTACTTGCGCGAAACGTATGCACCGCGTTTACGTCAGCGTACAACTCGTGCGAGAGAGCTTGTCGATGCGTATCCGACTGTCCACGTGCCGGGCGTTGCGTGCGACACGCCCAGTGCGTGGCTCGGGCACCGCACGCATATACGTGCCGCACGGACCGAGATTTATGCCATTGGCTGCGAAGCGTGCACCGTCGCGTTTATCGGCGGTCGACCGTTCCACGCGTGCTGATCGAACGAACGCGCATCGCTCGTTCGGCTCGACACCATCTCCCGATCTATCATTCGACGTACCGCGAACGAGATCGGCGATCTTTCACGCCCGTTGATCGCCGCCACCTTCTCGATCAACAACACGTTTTCCTCGCTCTACGAAAGCTACGAAACTCGACGTCTCGAGAATTATCGTAATTGTGAATTATCGAAATTTCATACAAATCAATATTATATGCAAGTACAACAAATTCAGAAAGAACAAAAAATTCTTGATTATTTGCTGTCCGCGGAATCATTTAAAGGTAAGCGGAACTCGTAGGCAAATAAAACCGAGAGCAATTAAACGAGATGGAACAATTATTCCGAAATAATAAAAAATAATTTTTAAAAATCAATATATAATAATACTTCCTAAACATTAATAGTAAGATAAAAATCATTTAAAATGTACCATCGAACAATTGTAGTTAATACCAAGTGTACACTCATCGAACGAGAACAAGATAGACAATTCTCTTGGCAATTGTGAATAGCGATGCGTACAAGCGTTCACCAGCGTGCCTTGATTGCAACTGGCGAGACGACGATTGATCGACGTGAAATCCGGTGACATACATTAGAGCGGAATGAAAAAAAAGGGGGAGAGGAACGAAGGAAAAAGACGAGCCCGCCAGTCTCGGAGCGGCGACGATTCTCTTTGTCGCCGGCGTCGTCCTGCAAGGGCTTGCCGGATACGCGCCCGCTGCATCTGTAACGAGGGATGTGCACCTCCGATAGCCGCCACATCGCGCGCGCGTTGCATAAAACCACCGGGCTGTTGCATCGGCCAGTCGCGCCGGTTGTCGCGCTCGCGATCTCGCTCCTGCGCTCGCGCGCGCGCGCGCGTTACTATCCAGCCCCGGGCATTGAAATGCAATCCCTCGCGCGGATGATTTATACCTCGCCAATGCCCGCCCGCGGGGCAGGATGTCGCACGTCCCTTCTTTATGTCTTTATCGCCCGTCTCGAAAATATCCCGCAGCGCGCGAGGAGCGCGAGAACGAGCGAGCGAACGAGCGAAGTTTGACACGTACGCGAATCGCGCCGGATCGGAGACGAACGTCAACAAAGTAGACGCGTACACTGATCATACACTGAGGAACTATAAAAGGGTTTCTTTACTACGCATCTACAATATATATCCGACACAATTGAAAATTTATTCATTTATGTATTTTGTATAAATGAAAAATAATTTATACGTGAGATCTTTTAAATAAATGTCTCAGAGAAGTTATTTCGCTTGGAGATTCTCTAAGCATATCGAACTGCTCTACGTGAAATTGATTTGTCAAAAACATTTGAAAATGTTTTATTTGCGTTTCGGACCATATAATCTTCCGGCGTTCTACACCAAACCATTAGTCCTAATTGGCAATCATTTCATGTTAGCGTTCCCATGTTAAAATTTCAAATTGCACTTAGCGTGTCGCGAGAGGATTTACATCGGAGGAGTTCGTCGAAGATCGAGCTAACAGCCGCTGGAGAATTCGCCGTCTAAACTCGGAGAGAAAGTGATGTAACGCATCATAGGAGGCGACGGTTCCTTTGTTCCTGGTTAAAAGATCACGTCGGCTAGCGGGCGGGATCGCGCGATACCGATCGGATAAGCACGCGGAGAAACTTAGGGCGTCGTCCTAACGCGAGCGGATTGCAGCGCGAGGCGGCTAGGGAGTCCCGTCGCTCCACATCCGAACGCACTGGAAACGCCCGTGCGCGTAATAAGCCGGGACTTAAAAATTAGCATCTGTCGGACCCGGAGACAATGGCTGATTTGAATAACAATGTTCGCTACCGTGTGGGCTTCTAACTCCTAACCATAGGTTCTAGACGCGACGCGAGCCCGCGTATCGCACTCTCTTATATCGTGCGCCGGTGAGGCATATGACAATGCCTCTGCCCCCACGATTTCCTCCCGCGGTCCTGTGTCCCCCTCGAGAGGAAAGCAAAAAGACATTGCGCGAATGCGGGAAAAATAGCGGGCTTTACACCTCTTCTGCGACATACAAAGAAACGCAATAAATAATAATCAGTGTGCGTTTGTGACGGAATATACGCGGAACGTAATAAAGACCACCGTCGCAAACTGACATTAATATAATATAATTATCGCTAATTCTTGAGAAGATAAGGTGTATATACAGCGTGATTCAGTAAAAGCGTGCAAAAATTAAACAGGAAATAAGGGATGCTCTACTGAATATTTTGAGATAAGGAACTTGGGGTCTGCGAAGCCAGCTTAAGGAGATATGGGCTTAAACATGTCTATCACTATCGCTAACTGTTTTCCATATTATTATATTTAAAAAACTGGTTTCCATATTATTATATGAAAAAAACACGCCAGGGATATTTGAAAGGGCGCGGCAGAATCTCGTACGCCGATGTCATGCTTACATTGAGGTTGGTGGCCGTCATTTTGAACAACTGTTGTGAGATACAAAATGGTACGTTGTTAACTCAGGTTTGTAAATAATATTAAAATAATTTAAAAATGTAAATAAATGTAAATAATAAATGTAAATAATATGGAAAACAGTTAGCGATAGCGATAGAGCATCCCCTATTTCCTGTTTAATTTTTGCACGCTTTTACTAAATCACCCTGTATATTTCATCTACCTTATCTTTATAGTTTTTAAATACAATTCGGTGAGACAAATACATGTTATCACGGACGATTCACCGGATAGAGATCGGATATCGATGGTATCTTAATCACGCCGCGGTACGAACAGTTATGCGTAGCTCACGTGTGGTATGAACTTACACGAAAGGTATACGAGGTACACATATCGATGCGCGAATGGTTGACCCTGAAGTGTCTTCACCCTCTTGGCTGGCGAGTCTTCTTTATGCTCGGTTACGCGTTACATACGACCGTACGTTCATGGTATACTCGTGAGACAAATATAGTTTGTGCGTGACCAGGGCGACAAGTATCGCATACCGCTGTTCATACTCGGCCAGTCACTCCGACTAATTTCGCTATGAAATACAACCCATATTATCCACATTAGATCTTCATCTGTAATAATAATTTCTCGTGCAATTGACTTTCACGAAAATTCTACACATTTCTCTTTTTTTTCATCACATCGTTGTATAAAATATAGAGAAAAAATCTTTGCTTTATTTGCTCGTAATAAATTTTTCGGCACGTTCACAGAACGAAATTCGCGGGTGAGACAGACATAATGGATCGCTGAAGTCTTTCAGAACACAGGCGCCGACTCGACCCGATACGTGAACGCGCGCTTCCAAGCGCTAAAAACCGATCCTAAACACACTACTCGACAATGGTCCGTAATCATTTCTTCTCGACCGCCGCCGCACTCACGGGCGGGCGGGCAGGTGCTCGCCAGCTTCCTCCTCGGGGCTATAAAATCCGGACGCTTCGACAGGTAAGAGCAGATAAGATAGAAGCGGACAACCTCCGTGTTTGCGGCACCGACGAATCAATTTGAGCTTCGGCTCGTCAAGGGTTTATTGCGGGCGGGTAGATCGCGGGCGATTAAAGTTACGGATGTTTCTAACGAACGCCCAAAAGAACGCCGCCGGATGCAATTTGGAGTAGAAATCGTATTGACGCTGCAAAAGGGTCGCGCCGACAGGGTGCGACATCGCTTTGGTGAGGCCGAAAGTCGGACATTGGATTCGGAATAAGTTGGCGTAATCGCAGCGATACATCTTGCCGACGTCGTAGGCCGCGTCGTGTTTCGCGAACCTGCTCGCGGATCGAACTCGCTCGAGCGGGAGCGTATCACCTTACCTAGACCGTAGATCGTGCTGCTCGCCGGCTCCTGTTGAGAGCATTTTCTTCTTATTGGCCATGTACTGTCGATTTCTGGGCTACCTAATCGTAAATCACGGCCGAGACGGCACACGGCGTGTACGTACATACCCGCATTCTTGAATCCGTGAATGTACACGCTGTAACTCGACGGCCGGCGTGCAGCACAGCCGAGGGCTGAACACGATAAGGGCGATTAAGGTGACATCGATAATAAGCTTTAGAGACATTTGATATATAGCTTGGTAATAATCAATTATTTGCTCGTAAACTATCATTTTTTTCCATGTTATATGTAGAATTACGTATGTGTTTCCATTATCTTTTAATTAAAGTTACATGTACACATAACTAGAATTTTGAAAAATAATTAATTAAGAGTTTCGTTAACTCACGACACCGTTATGTTAAACGACAAGGATCTCGTGACGTTCGTTGAGATTTTAATTCTCCTCAATAACCACAACGAATGCAACCGGCGCGATGACCCCGTCGCTTCTCGAAGAATGGCGCGCATTTTCGCCTCGCTCTGTCGAGCAACGAGAGAGCGAGCGGCAGGTCTCTCAATCTCGATGGCTGCAAAACGGTTTCAAGGTTCCCCCTAAGAGCTTTCCGCGCGCGAGGTAACGAGGGCGCGATGCGCGTCTCCGTGGGGCACAGGTAGGTCAAAACACTTGCACAAGTCGGTATCCCCGTTCGCCGCCGCTACGACACGTCCGGACGAAAGGAAAAGTGTAGATCTCACAAGGCAGAGCGCATCGCCCGCCTTGTGGAGGTGGTGGAGGAGCTCGCCGAGAGTGAAATCGGCGGAGAGGAGAGAGGAGGTGAGGTACCTACACAACGCGGAGAAGAAGGATCGCCGGATTCGCCTCGTTGGCCGTCGCGTCGCCTGACGCAAGGACCCACGCCCGCATTGTGTTTCGCGTCCGACTCCAACTTGTCGCTCTCGCCCGTTCATTGTGCACAGGTCTCTTCTTCCTCGTGTTGCCATCTCGCACACCACCGTCCTTCCCGCGCTCGCTCGCTCGCTCTTCCGTCCAGGCGGACGTGGCGATCGGGCGACGGGCGAGCGGCGAACACCGGATTAGGTGGGTAGATGCGTATGAGTCACCTGGAGCCGCGCGCATAAGCGAGTGAGATTTTCTTGCATGCTCGCGCACGCGGAGAGTCGACGCCCTAACCCACATAAATCCGTGGCATTAGCCGTCCAGGAAAGGCCTTTTCTCGCGGCACTCGTGTGCGCCGGGGGCCCGGCTGAACGAACGCGGCCGGCCGGTGGGAGGCTCGTCCGTCGCCCCTTTGTTCGCCCGCGGCGGATGGAATCTCGTCTGGCGTAATCGAGATTCTTTTATTAAGTCATTCAGCACCGATGATGCACGAACGAGGAGGCGTTACGTTATATGCGTTCGAGCGATCGAAGGCGTTGCGCTCGCTTTCGGTATCGGCCGGAGATACCGCCAGCGAGCGGGAGCGGTAGCGGTAGTGGGAAAATCATCGCGAGCGCGGGCGGCGAGTGTAAAACCCCAGTGTTCGTAGAAAATAGATTTTAATCGGTGCACTGAGAGCGATACTTGACCGGAGAAGCTCTCGATGGAAAACGAGGATCCCTATAAGCTTCAAATGAGCGTGGGTGCAAGTCACCGGATTTTTCTCTTCTCCTTCGATCTACATCGCGCGGCAATGCTCGACTTTTCAACGAGCGTGGGCCGCATCGCTTATTGCAATATGATCGATCCATTAACATGATTGAACATGATAAAATATCACTGATCCTTGATCGAAATCACGATAAGATGTAAATTAACAACCTACCTAAGTATTTCCCCCCCCCCATGTAATATCGTATTACTCCTGATAGTCTTCAATTAAACATCTTAAAGATCCAACTTTCTACAGAATGCCTGAAATTCTTTCCAAGGTAAAAAAGGCAGCTGATCGCTTGCACGGTAATCTAATCGCGCTCTACGAGCGATCGCCTACACTGGCGTACCTATCTAGCGCAATCGAGCGATTCAGATCCGACCGATCGAAGTCGGGACGTAGGTCGGCAAAGGGAGAGAGAAAGAGAGAGGAGGATTGCCATAAGATGCGGGGTGGATGCGGCGGGGGAGTGCGTGGAACAATGGGAACCACTGTCCGGGCATTGCCTGGCTGTGCCGCAACTCGCGCAGGAGATCCGATAAGATAGGGAGAGGGTCTCTGTATCGCTCGTAGCCACCATTCATCGGCGCCATCGTCGTGGGCACCTCTTTACCCTTTTCACGGCGCGGCGTATTAGAGCCATTGTGTTATCTGTCATGTCGGAGATATCCGAAGGGCCAACAGCCGGGACACGGTGCCCCGCCAAAGGAAACTAGTCGCGTCAGAGGCGTGAAAAGCATCTCGCGTGGGTGGCACGAGGCCCGGTACCTCTTTCGGGACCGGGACCGAAAATCGATGACTGCGCGGTCAATCGGGGCACGGTCGGCGACGGCGAACCGGTAGAATCGCCTAACAGATCCGAACGATCCGACAGATAATTATGTTTGTCCTACAATCAAACGACGCATCTTTCATAAAAATGATCCGGTTGAGTCACCGCACCGTCCATCCATCTCCCACGCCGATTACGTACGCGAGACTCGTCTAACGGTCGCGCACGATAACTCTTTCATCACCGCGCCGGAAGCGCTTGTTATCCGCGAGCGGGTCGCGCGAGTGAGCCGTTTCCCTAATCGCGCTCCAGTAAGAATTGATTCCTAGGCGGCACACGTGCGGCCGCTCGCTCGTACGAACGGCGACGATGACGACGAGGACGAAGACACGTTGGGAGGAGCGCCTGCCCACGTGCGCGTGCAGAGTTATCCATTCATCCGTTCATCCACCTACCTATTTGACACCTACCCGCCTATCCGTTCATCCTAACCGTCTAGCGCGCTCGCGCTGTTACTTTCGCGCGCCCCAAATTATTGTAAAAGGCCGCGTAACACTTGCAATGAGGCTCGCGCGACCGGGTCGCTCGCCCGAGCGGCTGCTGTCGTGCAACAATGGCAGTGCACGCTCTGACGTTTCTCATGACGATTAATCCGCGGACAATGCGCGGTTGCGCCACGACAATTAGCGACAACACTTTTGCCGGCCGGCGAGAGCGAATTGTCGGGCGCGCGAGCGAGACAGAGAGCGTCGCGTGAGCGCCACACGCACTCGCGCACGCACGCGGCCACGCATGCACGTACGTATGCGCTCGAGCGCGGACGCACTCGTGCGCGCTACGCGGCCGCCCGTGTGTGCGTTTGCTTACGCTTACCTACGCCTCGCCGCTCGCGCGTGCCTACCGCGCTTTGCGTATGTAGAGCATGGGACCGCTATTGTCTATTGTTGCTCGTTTTATTATCCCCGGGTCATGGTCGCTTGCGCCGGTTTGGCTTGGCCAATCGAAATCGCTCTCTACCATCTAATTCTATTATTTTAAATAAGTATGCACCTTCAAATATCTCGCAAACCTGCCGCTGCCATTCAGATCGTCAATCTCGTGGTAGAAAAAAGATTATTACAAACATTCTCAGAGTTTCATTCTCGCTTTCGTATTTTAGATTCTCTAATTTTTGCAATTTAGTAGCAGAATGAGCAGGCAGCATTTTTCTTTTAAATCGAAGAAGCTATTATGGGACTGTTCGAAAAGATTTTCCGATCTCTGCGAACGGAAATAAAGAACACCTTCCTTCCGTCACTCAAGAAGAATCATCGTTCTATTTAGGATCGTCTTTCTGAAAAAGAATGAAAAAGATAAATTATCCAAGAGACACTGTGTTGTGTCTAAGCTTTGAGAAACACTACATTTCGATGGCGTTTGACAGAGTTGTTTGTCCGCTTTTGTGACTCTATTCTTAATATTTATATATTATTATATTAGATATATCTTCAATAATAGCAATATAAATATCATCAAGAAATAATACCTCAATAATCGAGATTGTCACTTATTACATTTTTACAGTTTGCAATTTTGAAGAGCCGTGGTAAATTACCGTGGTAAATCACGTCGATTAAAAACGAAGCAGATGAATTCGTTCAAGACATGTTTATTCATGTACGTCCGACTATTACTAAGCGAATATAGCATCGTTCGCAGATGGTTCCCGTGGCAGGAGGAGGACGACGCGCGGGCAAGGAAGAGCAAGATAGAGGTAGAAGAAAAAAAGGAAAGGTAGAGATCCTTATAGGAAGAATAAAAGAAAAGGCGAGGGCGAAGAAGGCGTCGGAACGGTCGCCCGCAGTGCCGCTGACTATTTATCATAAGATCGATCGGTATCTCGAAACGATACCGGTCCGATCGGCGTCGTATCGATTCTTCTAAGGGCTTCAATTAACGTTATTAAAGCACCATTAATCTCCGGGTCGACACGATGTACGGTATGCACGGCATGCCGCGTCCCGCTCCGACCTCCTGCGATCCTCTCCTCGCATCCGATCCCGCGGGAGGATGCACGGATATACGGATCGATCCCTCGAGCCCGATCCATTTATTCTACGATCCCCTATCGCGACCAGGTACGTGTCAAATAGCCGAGTATGCACTCACGCTAAAGTAGAACACATAAACGTGAACTATCTAAAGCATTCTTTTTCAACGGGCTATAAATCGAAGTATAATCGCATGAATTAAGTTACAACCACATAAATTGAGCGAGGTAAGCTATATCCAAGAAGAGAGTTAATATTCATATTACTGCAATGATCATATTTTCTTATTTGACACTGTTTTGCGCGCGCGTGAGTGTATATGTATGCGCTATCATTATGAACAGATCGTTAGATATATCATGTGAGATTTCGTTAAGAAATACTTTCTACTACAAGAACTGTAGAAAGATATGAGTGACCGAAGTCCAATATCTTTGTCAGTGGCACAATCGTCACGCTTGGCTTTCTGCCAAATTGCATCCGTCGGACATTAGGAGTCTCCTCTTCTTTTTTAGGTAAGAACTGTCGTTGCGCGAATGCCGTAATGCCATGTAAATGTCTTGAATAATTGCGATATGTCCATTACCAGGTAATACGCGGGATCGCACGCGAAGGGAAAAAGTACAAAATCAGGGATTCTTTTTTAGACGGGCGATGGTTCGTGGTGCGTAAATCATGCCGTGAAAGCTTTACGATAGGTCGCAGCTAAGTACGCGTGAATACTCTTGTTAGCTAGCAAATTAGACGCATCGGTAGTACGGAGGTCGTTTGCAAAATCGCGTTTCACCGCGATTAAAGTGCGAGCATCTGCCGAGTGCGTTTGCGTAAATGCAGTAAAAAATTGAAAGATGGACGTCATAGATTCTGCGAAGACTGCACGATTTTGCAATACAAAGTAGCATTTTTTACAACATCTTTCCATTAATAAAAAGATTTGTCGGCAGCAGAGTAAAAAATTATTTGCGAAAGCCTTTCATTATCGATTCCAACACTGATTTAACAAATAACCTGATATTGTATTTGTGGAAAATAATTTAGTCTCATAAAAGATATCTGTTATCGTTTTATTACATTATTTATACGGTTAAGAAATGTATGCTATAATCTGCTAAGAAGATATTACAAGAAAATAAAAAAATTTTACAAAATACTTCTGTATATTCTACATGGATCTCGCAATGTAAAGGCAGGTGATTTTTTTCAGTTAAAGCACCAATATGACGGCGATGCGCCGCGCCGGCATAAAATCGTGCACGACTAGCTTTCGGTGTCTCTCCCGTTGTATGTAAAGTTACGTTAAGCGCGTATACCTACTCGCTCGGTCCGCGCTAATGAAGTAGACCAGACGCTGGGGCAAGAAGCATGGTCCATACCGCACTACCGGGGCGTGGCCGCATATATGAATACGAAAAACGTGGTCCCCGAACGAACGAGTGCACGAGGCCCGAGCGCTCTGTCGGAAAGGGGGTATAACGTCCCTCGGAAGGCGTCATCACGATGCGTTCGGTGAAAGTAAATCGCGCCTACGATCCTGCAGAGCCATACGATCGTACAAGAACCAGAAGGAGTAGCTCGAGAAAACAGCATTCATTCGTATACCGAGACTCACATAGCCATAATATAAATTGCACATGTATAATTTACAAGATATATCGCGAAGATGTGGCATTCTTCGCTCATGCGTCAGATTGCGCAATTGTTTTTTGTTTTTTACGCCTTATAAACACTTTGTTTTTCTAACATTAATAATACGTAGCATGTTTATTTTTGCCTTAACTTATCACCATCAAAATCACAGCATCAACGTTTAAAATAGATAATCACGTATCTCATTAATTGAATGGATAATTGAGTGCCTCGACCAGACTCGAGCTATCTATCTCCGTGTCCGCCTTTCCGTACATTACGAAAACACAAGTCTAAGCATATTGTTAAGAGCGCATCGTCGCGACAAGTCGCACGGGGTATTCGTGTGCTGCGAGCCGCGAAGTTCCGTTTCCAGCGGTCCCAGTAAAAGAAGAAACCGCCAGCTTGTGCAGCGAAGGATGCATCTGGCGCGAGGTCCCGGCTCGTCCTTGTCGATTCCGTCGCCGGAAACGCAGCCTCTTGACCCCCCTCTCCTGGCCCCATGTGCGCAATACTTCCGGCAAACAGGCAGATCATGTTTAGAAAGAGCACGGATTCGTCCTGCTAAAGAAGATCGCGATGTCTAGATAAAATTGCAATTAGGCGTGTGTAAAGCCTGCGAGCATGGGCGACAGCAAAAACATTAATATATTAATAATAAAATAGCATTGTAAAAAAGTTATAATAATTCGCTGAATCTTTGAATTAATCTTGCTTACATAAATTCTAAAAAAAAAAAGATTAATTTGGTATTATATGATAAATTTTTAAAAGTAATATATTAGATATATAATATTAGAAGATAGTTCTACAAAAATGTTTTTAAGTAATTTAATTACATCCTCGAATAAATCAGAATGATAAGCACATCTTAAAAATAATCGCTTAATCCACATGCGCTATTGTACTTGCAGCCGGATTTCGCTTTGTCTAATCGCAATTACATCGCGCATGTCCTTCGCCGGAACTTTCTTGCGATCGCGATCGCGGCACCTGCCGCGGAGTAGGGATCGATCGAGAACGAGACAGCGGGACGACGTGGAAAGGGAGACGAAGCGGGAAGCAGGGAAGCGCGAGGAGAAGAGGAACGCGGGAGGATGTCCAAACGGAATCAGGATCGGCATGGGCAGAGAACCGTGCACTAAGCAGCCTCGTCGACATCCTGCCTTTGCCAGGATTGCGACATTGGCTCCGTGGCTCGCGCACGGAAAACACACTGTGTCTCGGGAGCGGAAGCAGATCTTGCGCAATCGGGCCGCCCATTGTCTTGAGATCCTCCGCCGCCGGGTCGACTTTGGCTTCAACATCGACATCTTTAACGCCGTGCCGTACCGACGCGAACATCTCGTAGCTATCGGGTCACGCTCGACCTTACCATGAAGCGTATCGATCGCATTTCGAACGAACGCGCTGCAATCACTCGGGTCTTACGTTGATTTCGTCTCGGTATTTCGTCACCAATTCCCTCGACCGAAATAGTCTCAGTGCATTACCTCTAAAGCAATCGTGTAATTGCATTCGCGCGACACCAATCCTAAACTCGCCGTTGTTATTCCTAAAGGGCTCTCTTACTTCTTTTAATTGCAGATGTTGCTAATGTCATCTTTGAGTATCACAAGTAACCGCAATTTACGGTATCAACAATCTCGGAGTTTCCGCGTAATAAAGTGCTCAGGTAATCGCAATTATGGGGAGCGCGACCGGGCGCTGCGCGAATCGAGTACGATTCTGCGTAAGTACGCAATTTTGCGAAGGACGCGTAGGCATAAGGTAATGCTCGCCAAGGTGTGCGGAACGATTGCTACACTATTTCCTCCTCGCGCAATTTTACACTTTGCGTGGTGCACATGCGGCTGTAGCCGCGATACGCCGCGGCGTGGGTCGGGCGCCAGAAAAGCCGCGCGTGTGAAATCTATGAATCACCATCGCACCGGCCGATACGTACACAAAGCCGGCGAGTAATCCTTAGACGCGTCTCTTCTCCGGATAATTCCGGCGAACCGGAACGCGTTTATCGCGCCGCGCCAATTACTCCGTCGCGTGGGAGGATTATGTAAAAGGCCGGCCTCGGGAATGCACGCGATAGAGGTAAAATAGGTGAAAATGTTGCACGGTTACGTGCGTAAAATGGTTAAATGTTCTAATGAAGTACTAACGAAAGCGCCTAATGAATGGTTACTATTTTCGTCACGGACTATTGCCTTTCTAACGGATAATCGTCTGTTTTTTTTTTTTCTACGATAGTTTCTATACGCGATCAAACGATTGTCGTTGCCTGCATTTCCTGGCGATGCACTTTGATTTTTTTTTTGCGACACTTTCTCCGGTCGAAATGTAGATTCGAGTCAGCCGGCGTCGTTCTTGGAATGTGGCCGTCGCGATTAATTAAACACGAAGTAGAATCGCACGAGCGCACTTATCGCGAGTACAAATGGCAAGACGGATTAAACCGACGTGCCATATTTTTTTTTTAGAGTCGCTCCAAGGCAGTCGGGTGGCACGATCATAATCGAGACGAGCTTCATCCGGCAGTGCAGGTTGCTGCAGATGCGCAAGGATAAAATATTACGCGAGTGCTAGATTTAGAATGCGATAAGGAGATTGTTAATCTCCGACGACGTAGGAAGAGAAGACGCGTACGTTTGTATAGCATTACATCGTGTTTCTGAGTGAAATCGTGTTAAAAGTGAATGTCAAATCCCGTCTCGATAGAAACTTATGCAAATGGTTGACATTGAAGTCTTGGAAGAACCGTAATGCAGATATTTATTTAGAAAAATATATATAATAATTTTAACTCTCTTCTCTCTCCCTCTCTCTCCCCCACCCCTCTCTCTCTCATCGGTTTCACTCCATATTAATATGTAAGCGGATCACAGTGACACTGTCACCCTCCTTATTCATATATATGGATGAATGAGCAGCGGATTCGCGTAAAGTATCAATGTTAACGTATGAGAGAGGAGAGGAGAACTTGACCCTCTTCTTGTGCGCACACACGCATCTACATTAACCCCTTTGCCACGAGATCACATTGCGGCGCAAAGACGATTCTATTTATGCGCGCAACCGACTCGGACCTGGGGTTAATACGATGATATCACTCACGGGATATACTTACCTACTACGTAAGTCGATTAGCGCAGGAAAGCCAGAGACGAGTTTTGCGGTCGAAACCGAGCACCGTGGACCGAAGTGTATCTCTCGACGTAAAGAGGGTTGGATGATGAAACGTGAGGGACAAAACGGGTGAAACTAGTTTCCTAGCTCTTTCACGAGATCTAGATATTTAAGCTTTTAATCCGCTGTGGAAAAAGTCCATTTCTGATACTATCTGCAAGTTGTCCGCATACGTATCGCGAATTAATCTGAGAATGAGATTCTTATAGCATCTATATGTATTATGTGCGGTTTACATCTGGACCAAGTTTAATAAAAAAAGAAAGCAATTGAATAAATTTAGAACAATGTTGACCATTACACAATAGTCGAGACAGATGATTACACTGAAAAAAAAATTCTTGGTAAACTTGTGAGATGCATTTAGTATACTTTCTTTTGAAGTATTTGATTATTATTACCGATTATAATAATAATAGTAACAAAACATTTTGTAATAATTATAAACATTTGTAATAATTATAAAAGAGCAAATTTTGTTTAGTTGAGCCAACTAAATTATGTAAGATTGAATGATAATGTTTTATCGCCAGTAAATAATTAACTTATTAATATCTTTGTTCGACCTAACACTGGCCCATTTATTGTAAAAATAAATTCTTAGCACGACGTTTCGACCCTCCTTTTCAAGTGCAAATGTTGAGTAAAAATATATAATCAACATGCAAACATCTTTCGTGTCATAAGATGTACCAATAAATCATTATTCCTAAAAGATGTTTGTATGTCAAAAAATGTGAAAAAGTATTTTACAGAAATTAATATAGAGTCTGAATGCTGTGTAACCAGTAACAGAATGTCAATTAATTAAACCAGACGAACAAAATTTCTAAGTAATGTGAATTATTAAAACCGAAAAGTGTTTCTGTCAAAAATAATATACGTCAGGTATGGAGAAAGACAAACAAAGAACAAGAATAAATTATGTAATACTTATTATACGTTTAGTTGAAACTATTTCACCAAGGTGCTTGGTAACATTAACCAAGCCTGGAATTTTATAACCAAGCCTTTCTTTCAGTGCAGTATAGCAAAGAAACAGAATTCTTCTGTATTATGTTTCTCATTGATTTTTTGTTATTATAATTACGTGTTAATTTAATTATAAAATTTTACATTACATCTAATAAAACAGAATAGAATAGACAGATATCGGGATATTTTTTATATTTCAATATATAAAAGGAAATGAAGAAATAACTTCAAGTCCGGGTATATAGTTTTGGATGAACTCGCGTATACAAAAAACGATCCCAAACAACTTGTGCGGTACTCGCCAGATCGGTAATAAAATATAACTTGTTACATCGTAATTATACGGCCAGCCCTAAATATTTCTCTCCACGCCTTTCTTTCGATCTGTCGGAATGCGGCATGCGAGTCGCTCCTCTTCTTCCTCCTCTCCGCCTGAAAGGTAGTGCACGCTTCGTGCGATCACTCTTTCTTCCCGCCTGCTCTTAGCCTTTTTTTTCTTCCCTCCTCCCGTCCTCCCCGCGCTGCCCGACTCGTGAATACATCTACGAGTTAACGAATTTCGAGGCGCGCGAACTGGCACCCTTCTAATCCTGTAACTAACGTCCACGTCGAGAACAGAGCTGGCGCGAGCACGCGAGGATGCGGAGCGACTAGCGGCTTAAGTCTTAGAGATCCGCAGGACCTCGATTCCAACCCTGTTTCAGAGATCCCTTGCGGGAAGGGCGCGGGATGCGCTGGACGATGTCTTTATCGTCTCGCATCCACCTCGTTTCGCTTCTCGCGCGTTAAAGTAACGACTCTAACATTTCGTCGTGTAGCCATAAGTTGCTTCACGCGCGCAATTATTTTGCAAAAAACTCTTTAAGCACTTTAGCTGATGTTATTAATATTAGCGATACTGTTCATGCAACATCAACATAAATAAGTCTCTGTTGTATTTTATTTCCAGCCTTCCAAGTCACGAGTTTCTATAATGAGACTTTCAACATTTCAATCGAATCATTATCGTTACTTTACTGGGCACAATATAACATTACCTGATATATTCTCGTTTCACAGTAATGAATAGAACTCATTCACTTAGCTTATTCGCGTACTTTCTCTTAACTATAGATCACTTAACGAAAGATGAGTCAAAAAACTTTTTCGACTCGCTATCTCTTAATTTATTAATTTTTCACAAAATTTCGATATCTTCGATTTGCATAGTATTTTAATCATAATTTAAGAAAGTAGAGAAAGTAGACGTAAACATAGATTTGGATCTATACTAAATATTTCTCCCCGCTCCTTCTTTTCGATCTGTACTAAAAGAAAGTACTGCTCCAAAATACTCTGAAGCGTAAGTAGCATCCACTGAAAGACACGAGCTACTTGAACGAAAAAGCTTAATGACGTACTATTATTAGTCACATTGACAAAGCGTCGCAAAGCATGGAACAAACTGAGGGCTCGTCGGTGTCGAGGGCGTCTCGTCGAAGCGGCGAGACGAGAGGCCGTACCGCGTTAGCGCGTTGCTCTCTTTATTTTTCATCCTTTCTCTCTGCTTTACATACGCTACACGGTTACGGTGGGGCCATCGTCCTCCGGTCGCTGCTGCAGCATTGCAACGATTATTGTGCCCTGCTACCTTCACACGGTAGCAACGCGGTAGCAACAAGCGACTTCTTTTGTGCGAGGATGCTGCGCGGATGTCTCGCGGCGACACAATGGCTCGTTTCAGCAGCGACCGGATTTCGGAGTCCGGAGTCACTGAATGGACCATTGGACCGAAGGGCAGACACGGTTGCCAAAGCCAATGAGGTACATCACGGTAATAACGTGCATGGGTGTTAACGTATTAGGAGCGATTTCCGTTACATTGTTGACCGTTCTTGAACATCGGTTCCGAACGGAGCGAGCCCTCGCGTCATTGCCCTTGCACTGCTGAAAAATCGCAAATCGCGTATGTCGATCCAGACTCTCGCTAAGAACGTAAAGCTGCATTCTATGACAATTATCCAACTCTTCTTCGATCTCCCGTAATCTTCAATGCGATTCATGTTTCACGGCCGAAAATACGAGTAAGTTACGTGGCCGACTTCCTCGTAGGAACGTCCACACCAATTAAACGAGCCGATACATATACTTGGCACGCAGACGCTACGTAATGGCGATTGCATTGCGCAACCTTGATTTCGTTCGCGTAAAACTATTGTCTGCAGACAATCAGTCCTGCCACTTAGACAAACGGGTCAGTTTCAGCGCTGGCACGCGGATTCGCAAAGCAGTTAGTTCGCGGCAGTCGACTAAAATTCAAGGTCCCGATTCTACTTCCGCGGTCAAGTTTGGTCGACGGGCGCGTCCTCGGTTCTCGTTTATCCGAATTTCTTCAAGGCCACGGCCCCATGCGAGGACGGTGTTCGTCGATTTGGGGAAACCCGTTCGCACGGTCGCTTCGCACGATAGATACATCTATAGTTAACGCGGAGCCGCACTCGTTTTGGTAATTCACAGACTAGTCTTGAGTAGCATCCGTGTTGCGATAAGCGATTACGTAAGGCAATACACGTATGCTACACGGCATTCATTGTCGGGGCCGCAACAAAGAATCATTACGTGCAGCCAGGCGTTACGGATATATGGAGCGGTATTTTACCGGCGCTTTAGCGGTAACAGAATTGTCTTACTTTTTTTACTGACTTCTTTATGATCTCAGTAATGAAAACCGGCAAAAGAAATTAATAAACGCCACGGGAAGTAGAAATATCGCTTTTAAGATAAGCTATCGAAGAAGATACATCGATGTTCTCAGTAAAGATATTGTTTAGAAAAATAACAATTTGTTAGATAGACAAAAATTAATTTTAATTCTGATAAATTCTATTTCTTAATACCTTAAATTTTTATAGGGCTTGTCTGTTTTATTAAGTAGTATATTGTAAATATACTATTGCTGGAGTCAAAAAAAGTACACACGGGCAGATTACGCAAACGAAATTGGATGATAATAATGCATGGAGATAAAGAAACGGGAGAAGAGGATGGCAAGAGGAGGCGTAAGGGAGAACGAGGAAGGAGAAAAAGAGGAGGTGGAGCACAAAGAAGAGACGCGCGAGATCGCGGTAGCAATCGGCGGACCCATCATTAAAAATCAGTTAACCTCGCAATTACCGTGCGAGTCCCAGCCTATTAAGTGCGCGTAATCGGAAGAGGCTTTTTTGGAATAATCGTTCGTGGCGAGCGCACGGAGAAACGAGCTCGCGCGGGCACCCGCCGATTATGCGACCTCTCGGCGGGAAGGAAGCGCTTTGTTTCATAGGGAAGGCACGAAGGTAATAGCCGGAGACGAATGGCGAGTCTGTTTCGAACATCACATTTGCGAAATACATGGCTTTGCGCAAGCAACGCCTGATAAACTCGCTCGATTCACGACAGAAATTTCAGACGTTTCTCCGACGACGTATCCGCAGCCAAGAAAGTTTCCGATCATCAGAAGGTGTATCTAGTCTTTCTTAAAATTTCTAAATCGACTTTATTGCGACTGATTTTTGTATGATTTTCCAAGCAATTTTTTTCTTTTCTATCAATTGAAATCACGACGTTTTTTGGTAATTTTTTAGTCGAGCGGAAGCTTGAACGGAACAGTTAAGCGAGGAAGCTTTTATTTAGCGGCCTAAGTAGTCACTTACGAGTCTATAACCCTTTCTTTACGTACGTTATTGCTTCGTTAAAGAGTCATTTTCTCCTCTCCTGATTTCCACCGTTCGAGACGCTCGGCAAAAGGCTATTTGACGGAGTTATGCCTAACCCCGTTGCCGCTCACGCACTTAACTCCACACCATATAAGACTACCGGAAGAGCAGTTTGCTCTCGATATGTTCGGCCGCTATATCGAGAACTCGAACAGGGCAAGAAGAAAACAGAGCGAGGGCCGATCGGCGATGAGTGGTTACGAGTTACAGACGAGCTTGTCGGCACTTAAGTGGCGCCGAATAGGGACGCGTAAGTACAACCTGGCCTCGGCATTGACGATGTATATACGTATATGCGAGAACCGACCATGCCAGCAACTTCAAGGTACGAAAAGACGCGTTTAAAGTCTACTTACCCGTAGCTTCGACTGGAGTAGAGAATCCGACACCTTAATCGATCCACTGACCCAACAGTCATCTCGATAGCGAACCTGAAGCGTTAATCATAACGTATTAACTCTTAAGCGTTAGATATATAACCGTACTTATGCACGTACGTTATTTTAATAGCTTTAAAAAGCATAATTTCACAAGATAAGAAAGTAATGCATAAATAGCCTTTTGCTAGAATCGGATATAAAAATTGAGATATTATTTAATATAATATGCAATGCATGTATCACATGACCGAGATGTTATATCGAGCATTTAATTGAACCGGTTAAACATGTATTTATTAAAAACGCTTTTAGCAATTACTTCCCTTAAAACAATAAGCTATCGTTTAATTTTTTTTATAACGCTTACACCTGCAATCGTATTAGGATAATGCAAATGTATTTTCGCTAAGAAGAGATATCAGTCTTGCATGCAATCTCGATAAGAGCGATCATATCACGTCACCCGCTCTTGTTGATCGCTCGCGATGGGAAGACAGGCCAAGCGAGTCGCATGGACCAACAAAGTCGGAGTCAGCTTGTGGGCCTCGGCTGTATATGATTAATGCGACCCACTGTGGCGAACGCAATATAGAACGACGTGCCTCATTTGCATTTGCGTTTCGAGGACCACCGTGTTTGACGTCGGAAACCTCTTAACGAGGAATTATTAAGGAACAATTAAACTCTCGACGAAACTCGCAGTGTACACTGCCAACATCTCGCAAAACGAATAACGTCCAAAGAGGAAATATTCAAGCGTCGTTCTTAATCGGTCTCGTGTTTTATCTGATGTTTCCTAATGAGATGTGTTTATTTTTCTCACGACAGTTTGGCAGTTGGGCAACGTGTATATCCATGTTCAGTTTATTTAATTGCGAATCGATCTAATTATTTTCTACATAACGTATAAGCGAAAGAGAAATATATTTTACAATTTTTTATCATAAAATATTTTTGTACGCCGTTCTGTGTTGCTTAACTAGAGACTTTTTTATAACTATACTAACAAATAGATATTTCATAGTCACGCTCTTGTCTGTTTAAAAATTAAAAAGAAGATATGAAGAGTTCTTCGCCCTCTTCAGAATTACTAAAATTGGTAGTGCCGGTGCTTTGCAATAACGTCGCAAGAGTGTTCCCAAATTATTACTTTATAAGAATAAGAGGTCTCGAAGGAAACCACTAACGTGTCCGCGCAAGCAGCAACACGTATTCGCAACCGCGTGGGCGTTTATTGGCGACCTGCTTAACACAGGCGACAGTTAGTGGATTCAATGATCGTGTAATTGTCAGCGGGAAACCGGATTACCTCTCCTTCGCTCTGCCCGCAAGCTATTTTGCAAATCTTACGATTACTCTAAGGCAAGATGAAGTATGAGAATTGATGGAATATCGCTTCTTGTACCAGTAATATCGTTTATTGTCGATTCAAATTTATGCAAAACTGTTTCATAAGCACGGCTCAGCGCGACAGGCAAAAAGTAAAGACATGTCGTAATATTTCATTGAAGTTCGCATTTTTCTATGATTTTCATAAATTACAAAGAGGACCGTTCGCTTAATGCGTATCCTCAAATAATCCGAGTAATAAAACGGAGAAAAATATGCTCGAATCGACCATTTTATGTAACGAACACTAATAAAAAGATTTTATATCCTCGCGAGATCTTCCTGACTAGATTACCGACGACTTTGCTGCGATGTATTGACGATTTTCGCGTCACTCAGTAATCTCATCAAACCATCATAAAGATGCTGCTTCTCCCAGCTGGAAACCGTTTCTCACACTTTCCTACGGCTTTCCGCGGCGCGATAAGCGGCCTCCAATGGATCCGCGAGCTGCGGATAAAAATGATCGGCGCTCGTGCGCTCAGAGAAACGATCTTCCGCGAGAAATGATCTTCCACGGAGATTCGCGCACACCCACGCGAAGGGACACGCGCTTCCATGCAGGTGCGTGCCCACGGGTTCGCGGGGGTTAATGCGTCGAGTAATAATTAAAACGCCATTTCGCGCGCGCACGGCGGAGAAAGGCGAGACGTAAGGCGCGCGATTATAAAGCCGCTGCCGCGCCTATCTCGTAACGGTTTGGTAAATGGACCTCTCTGTGGACGGTCATATTATACATATTGCGTCGTGCAGCATCCGTTGAACCAATACGAAGAGGAAGATACGACGATGAGCGCGTAGATCCAGCGGAGTCGCGGCGGAACGCTTCAGAGGTCGTCCGCGACCTCTCGAGAGACCCCGGGGTTTGCGTTTTTTCTCAGATATACTAGAAACCATCGACTTTCGGTCGAGTCGGCACTCGATCTCCCGTCGGTATCGCGCGCACGATCGGGGACGACGTTTATTAAAAAGACCGGCGGCTGTGTGTGTATTCCGGTAATCTTAATAATGGCATCTCTCGACGAGATTCTCCGTAACGTCCGACGCGACGCGCCGAGGAGGAAAATTTTTCAGCTCGTATCGGATCATTTTGCATGCGGCCGCGTGCACACGCGGGGCTGGTCATACGCAAGTACAGATTATAAGAATGATCTCGCGCGGGCGCGCGCGAGCGCAAGCGCATGTCGCAATTAACACTTACGTAAGAAGTAATTGAGAAACCGCGCGCAGCTGCTATCTGGCAAGATGTACCGTATCGAGGAGGTTTATAATAATTCGGTGCCGCCGCGATGATCCGCCTGGCACTTACATAGCGTTCACATTTAGCGTCTACGTTTAATTTCCTGACAACCGCCGCGGCCAGCGTCCTCGTTCGACTCAACAATCGATTCTGTCATGTCACGCGTTAAAGTTTCCATAACTCACATATGCGTTGCCTCGGTAATGTAACCGCGTAAAGCGTTTATCTCGTTCCAAGCGATTTATCGATGCGCACGTCTTCTCGCTGATGGAAAAATTGCTTCTCTTTACCTTGTGCTTTTTTCTTAGCGGACACGATGCATTTTATGCAGTGCGTTTGCATGATAATCTGACGTACGGTTTGTATGTGAATTAAAAGGATCTGAGATCATTAAAATCAGGTAAAAAAGATAAATTGATATAAAGACAAGAAACGCATGAGATGATTTGACCTTTAGATCAAGTTTACTTTTAAACGACGAGTAAAACGAAATGTTAGTGAAGATTGGCAAAATGAAAGACATGGCGAGAATTAATGAATCAATTTTGTATGTGACAAAATACCAGGATTGTAGCAAAATCTTTCTACCGATACTACGAAACAAGCGGAATCTCGTAATTATGAAACGTATTAAATTTAGTCACGATCGACGAGCGACAGCCGCGCCTCGGAGTCTTCGCCCTAATCATAGGCGATTAGACGCGGTGAAGCGTTCACGAGGCATGACAAAGAACGAAGTGTCGATTCTTGCCCCTCGCCGGCAATTATTAATCGCACTTAGCGCTAATGACGACCGCGCGGCGTTCGTATATGTATGCTAATGAAGCGTTCCTCTATTTTCCATAGGGATAATATAACATTGGATGCCGCGCAGTGATTAGCATCGGCTCCGCGGTGCGGACCCCGGCCGATGAGGCGATTCCTCAGGGCGGCCGAGTAGGATAAGTGCAGAGGGGAATATTCCTCAATGTCGCACCGAACCGATGAAGACCTCACCTGGGTCTCACCTGGACTTCACCTCACGGGGGTGGTCGCGGGAGCCTTGACCGCGTGCCGCCAGCTTAATCCCGCGTTTTAGTACGAGCGAAGAAGGCTCGATCCCGGCCACTTAAACGAGCGGTCAAAGTGCGACATCCGGTTACACGTTAACCGTCGTCAAACCGGAGAAATATTACGCCGCGCGTTGCCCTTTCATATTTTCATGCATTCTCATTTATTTTCTTGCTCGTAAGAAATTCATGGCATCGTTAGCAAGATGAGTTTTCTATTAGATCGCTCCTCATAAGGAGACAGGAGACAGATGTAAGAAGATAAGCAATATGTAGCAAATTACACTCTATATATGCTTTATTGATAATCATGTATATTATAATACGATATATACGATCTTAATACGATTTATCAGTACATTTGAATGTACATATTTTTTAATGGTAAGCCGTGACACGCACGTCCGAAGCATACCACACAAATCGCGTAACAATAAGATGAATAATTAATGGCATTCTCAGTAAAACGGAACTCGAATAATTGTACTCTTCAAATGTCGATTAACTACGTAAATTTATCGTCCGTTGTAACGTCGTAACTCGCGATACGCGTGAAATTGTTTTGAGATTAAGTCACAGGCGTGCGACTATTAACAATGGAAAAGTCGAAGATTACGAGAGACGCGTTACGTTGTAAGCATTTGACCCTAAACGGCGAAACATATTTTATCTGCAATACGTTTACGTGAAGAGGCACGAGAAAATGCGCACCTTGTGAATACACGGAGAAAATTTTATATTAAAAATTACTATGTATGGCAGTAGCCGTGGACTATTGCTGGAATTATAAAAATTTTTACTATGTTTTTCATTGTTTTACATAGTAAAAATTATTATAATTCCAGCAATAGTCCACGGCTACTGCCATACATAGTAATTTTTAATATAAAATTTTCCCCGTGTACAGTAAATATTCATTATACCATTTTTGTTACTAAAAGCTGAGATTTTCAACCCTAGAGTATCGCGTAAAACTTACTGCGAAACGGTTAAAGAACGGCCGGAAACCGCGTTGCCAAATATCCGCGGCGATGTACCATCTCGCGAGGATAGTTATTAGCAGTGACACAAGACGCAATTAAACCGCACGGACGAATCCCCGATGCACGCATCAGGCGGAGCGTCTCTCCGTGCCTCTCAGGTGTCTCGAGGGTGAATTAATATGCGGGTGAGACGCGACGCGCGTGTATTAAAGATAGAGAAAAATACGTAATTACGAATAAAAGTTTCAATTAACTCCCGACTTAACGTGAGCGTCTCCGCTCGTGATTCATAGGCCATATAACTGTGCGCATCGTAGAATAAGCGTCGGCGCATACGGTGTGTGCACCGTCGAAGGATGATGCTCCTTTCACTTTGTTTTCCCGGATGCCTGACTAGATATTAACCTCCCCGACGGAGACGATCGTTCTCCCTCTGACCGCGACATCATTGCTCCGCGATAACCATCTAAACTTTCGGGACCTTCTGCGTTAGATAATTTCAACGAGACTAAGTGAAAATTGATACAAGGCCGTCATCTAATTCAATTATCTAATTATAAGTTACAGTAGAAGAAATTGGTTCGTTAAAAAACCGGGGCTGTGTAATTAACTAAAGATAAGAGAGCGCATTTCAGTGCTTGTAAAAAGATTCGAATAAGTTGCACTAAAAGATGGAATGAATCTTGGTCTGAGTGGTTCCCGCATTCTTCTCGCATCCCTTTACTAGAATTTTATCGAGACGTTCATTACTCGCTTACAAGCGTAATTCGCGCGTCTTCCAGCACGGCGTCGAGTCTGTGGAGCCGCGCGTATGACGTTAACGAGCGACGCGACCTGTAATGGGATTACTTTGCGTAAATCACGAAACTGGCCGGTTGGTCCCGCCGCGTGTCGTATACACATATTACGACATGCCTTCGACGACTCGCCCCCTTGACGCTTTGAGATACATCGGACGTTTAACCCCGAGGTCCGCGCCATGCTGGAAGCACCCGGAATCGACCGCTCGTCCAATACACCGACACGCAAGTTCACCAGCTCGTGTTGGCAACTTGTTGGTATACAAAATATCAGTTGCAATACATAATCGTGTATTAATTATATCAAAAAAACCTCTTTAGATATACTAAATATCATGTAAGTTTCTTCATTCATTCGGTTTAAATGATCAATTTTAAAGCGTTATTTACACAATTGTAATTTTCAAAATATATTTAATATTTGCTATAATTTTACTGGAAGTTATTTAATATAATTCTATTTGTAAAAAATTAATAATTAATTCATTATTGGATAGATTTTTTCTTTCCTATCTTCCCAATACTTTAATAGCAGTATGGAAACTGGAGTAACTTTCGTTCGCATAAAAGATTATATCATTGTCTACATTGCAGCCGCTCGCGCTTCGTATCGAACAATAGTTTCACGGGCCGGCCAGAAGCGTAGGCCACACGTAGAGAAAAATAAATTAACGACTTGGCCTTAATTGTACGTTCAGATTTTTACGGGCGACCCTGTCGTACGCGCGATGCGTGCGAGATTACAAATACATTCGAGCGCAGGAGTGCGAGAGAAAGGAGAGTATATGACATAGGGCTATAATTACTGCGAGCGTGCCCTCGCACGCGATAAAAAACTGGGATAAAACGGTGCCTCTATTAATTACCTATTACTTAATCACGGACTCTATCTCCCACCCCTTTCGTCGAGCAAAAAGCGACGGAGAAGACGTGTAAAGAATAGAAGCGCATTCAAGCGCCTGGCATGTGCCTTTGGCTGTCGATAAAAAAAACTTATAGTTCAAAAGATCGCATCCTTCTTCGCGTAGGCATGATTGCGCGAATACATTTTTGCCGAAACTTTTACAAGCAATCGAGATGACTCCGTTTGTATGGTGTGACCTCACGATTATGCAAAACTCGATTTTTTCTTTAATTTTTTTTAAATATATACATTCAACACTGCCTGTCAAATGTTGAAACTTTTGCCCCGAATTAGCCGCAATTGTATGGCTCTACGGATCCATGAATCGCGCAGGATAGTGATGGCTTCGAGATATTCGAGAGAACAGATCCGTGTGCGAGAGAATAGATACTCTGGAAATTGCGAAAAATGGGTGAAATAAATATAAGACTGAAGAAGCGAAAATATTACGAAATAGAATAGATTCAATATAAAATTAATATATTATACAAGGCATTATTTAACATTTGTTAAGATTAATTATGCCGGTCTATAGAGCAGTTGATTTTCGTTCGAGAATCCAATAAAGAAGCCAACAAGGCGAAATAAAGGAGAACGGTCGCGTAACAATTTCTCAAAAAAAAAACCCACACATTATATCGCATACATATTCGTAACGAACAGAAAAAAAAAGATATTAATGGTCCAGGCTCCATTTCCAACGCGCCAGCCGATGTCGCTTCTCGCATAAATCGTCGCGCTTCAAATATATTTTCCCCCACGAGAGCGGCTCATACGATTTCGGACGTGTCCAGGTATGCGTGCACGGTAGCGGACCGGAGATTTAAATAACCGGAGTTTACGATCGCGATGCGCCCCGATCTTGCGAAACCCCGCAAAACTCGTGTTCGCCTGCGTATATTATCCGGCGGAATTTATTGTCGTGATAAATCGCGCTGAGGCTCACCTCAATGTTGCAAAATTTCAATTCCACGCTAATTCGGTATTCCGACGTATAGGCCGATTTTTCATATTTATTGCCGTTGTCGAGGGGAATCGTCGCGAGATGACTAGACCACCAATTGACATTTATAATCGCCCCGCATGGCCTTCGTAAGCGCCGAGAATCGAGCAAGAATCCTGCGGCTCGCTTACCGGGGCATCGATCAAACGGACTTTAGGGAACGCGGTACGCTCATTTCCGTCACTACGCGTCGGAGAAAGGAATAATTGTCGCCGCTCGGCGCTGTACTCGGGCGTTGATTATCCCGCAACAACGTCTGACATGCGATTAAGGCGAGCCAAGTGGCAGCGGGCATTTCGATGAATTTAGAAGCCGCGTCATCGTTAACGGGCCGGCGATCGATCATACGGCGCGGATCATATGCGTATCGTCGTCCTCCACACTCGCGGTAATCTGCGAAGCAAGAGAATCCTTTTCCGTCAAGGTCCTTCAATATCGCGTGTCTTCGCGCACTGCTTTCGACTGCGCGTGGTGCTTATGCGGCGTATTCAACTGTTCACCCACTGTGTCGGCATTTAGGTTTAGTCAGCATAAATGAGTTCATCGTCGAAAATCGCATGCATTTGCGACGTTGCGTATCAAATTGTGCGAAGATCCGAGCATTCATATATTTCGCGTTTGTAATCGTAACGTAAGATCTAGTGTAGAGATGTAACCGATTTAAAATGCGTTTTTTATTAAAAAATATGAAATAATAGATAACCACATTTAAGGTCGAAACGTACGTACTGAATCTACATTGTTTAATGGTATAATATATATTAATACGACGAACTTACTTGGCTCATCAGCCTTCTTTTATTTCGTGATTTTAATCTACTAATCCTAGGAATTGTTCTTTTAATTTTAAAAATAATAACAAATTAAACAAGTAAACGGGCTAATGCGAATCGCGCGGTTAATAAATATACATTAAAAATACGAAAAAATAATAATAATATAATAATAATAATAATAATATAATAATAATAATTTTTTTTTTCGTATTTTTAATGTATATTTATTAGTGAAATATAACAGCGCACTATTAACCGCGCGCGATTCGCATTAGCCCGTTTACTTGTTTAATTTGTTAGTATATCACGAATCCTAATATTGTTGGTTAAAAATAATAGATCTCACAATAAAATTTGTGTCCGCTGTAACACGTTTTATAAATTTATCGTAGAAATTCTAATTCATTGCGTTAGGACCAATAGCGAAGGGTTTAGCACTATTTTATTGATGAACCCTTAAGAGAGCAGTCAGGTGGATGTCCCGTTAGCCGCCGAATAGAAACTCTGTCTTTAGAAATGCATTAGGACATCAAAGAGACCGGTGTTCGAATTAGAGGGCACCGCGTGGTCCCGACAATGAGGCGCGCTTGTGCCCCGACGTAAACCCAAGTTAATGGGATATAATTCACGGATTACAAGCCCTCGTTGCGCTAAAAAAAGGGCGTTACCCCTCAAAGAAACCGTACATTAATTGTCTACCTCGAGCGCGAGGTAGACAATTAATGTACGGTTTCTTTGAGGGGTAACGCGCGTTTACGCAACGCGACACGTCGAGGGACTTCGTTCTCGGTGTATCTCTTTTTATCTCGCGTGTCGCGCAGATAAGGAGTTAATTGACGATGATGAGCGGCGTATAATTAACGACGTCACGGCGCGCGTAAATAAGAAATCGAAAGTGAAAGAGTATAGCGGTTCGACATCTCGTTATAGACAGAGCTACTGGGAGGCGTAAGCAAAAATGCGATTTAAAATTCGAACGGTTTGACAAAATACAAACGCCGGTGACGCGCGTGCGTCGCGACGTCGTCGTCGCTTTAACGATTTGAGGAGGAAAAAGAAAAATAAATGCACCACGGGCTCGTCCGGGATTTGAACCCGGGACCTCTCGCACCCGAAGCGAGAATCATACCCCTAGACCAACGAGCCGCTTCGACAGGTTCCTTCGTACGAGTACACTAGTGGTGCAGCTACAATGTTATGCTAAACTAATTAACGATCTTACAACACGATTGCATGAAATATATGTGATTAGCGTTCCACCTGCCGCACAAGTCCAGTCACGCTCGTGTGCATTCAGATTTGCGTTTATCTAGCAAGAAACGGAAATAAACAGTCTACATCTTCGGACGAGACGGGTTTACGAGCTTAGCCTAGAAATTTGATCGAAGTATAATTACAGTCGAGGATATTTTGACGGAAAGAGAACCTCCATCTTTCCATCAAAGTATCCTTGACTGTAGTTACTTCGATCAAATTCGAATATTCAATACCTTCATCTCGCTGTTCGATCTGCACAGTGATGTCTAATATATATTCAATTTCTCGAATTACTTTCTCTAAAATCTTTTTCTCGCGAGTCTCAAATTACTAATGGCTATGTAATTTAATGACGCGATATCGTAAGAGACGAGTACTTTGCAGTGTACTTACAACTAATGTACAGGTGGTCACCGCTTTTGTTCTATTTTTATCGTTTTCGTCATCTTCAGTCTACGTAGGCACACGAACGACGTAATAGAGCAGCAACGAAGTAAAATGATGAAAAAAACTGTATCACAATCGTGGACGGATATAAAACACGCGCGATTGATCGGGATAACGAGAGGCGACGGGGACGGCGAAATGGCGGGAGAGGAATCGAAGACGGGCACCGGGGCCCGTGGCTCCATCTATAGTCGGGGAAGTAGATTCGCGTTGCGTGCTATTCGCCTCCGACCTCCGCGCATCATTTCATCGTGGAATAACCGACGTGTTTTAAGAAATGCATGAGTGGCCTACAACAAAGTTGAGGAAAGGTCACGAAGCGTGGGTTGCGCAATTACTTTTCATCGCGCGAGCGTAATTGCAGGACCCCGCGTTCGCGCGAGGAAAAATAAAAAGGGAGGAAGAAAGGAAAGAGGGAGGCGGGAAGTATTCTTTATGTACCCGTTTCGTTCGAGTCTTATGTTAAACGCAAACGAGGGTTTCGTGACGTAAATTTTCAGCCGGGGGCTAGAAGAGTAGTAGCTTCTTGAGGACGGTATCGCCTCGAATCGCTTCGTACCCGAAAGGGGAGTGGGGTACGAAAGAATAATGAAATCCTTTACGCTCTGTTATAATGGCCTGAAGGGACGAAGTGATAGGCGCTACATTTACCTGAAAGTAGAAGGTTTTCTTTCTCCAAGTAAAAAGAAAAGGAATTTGAGAAAAAAACTCTTTCTCCACAACAATGCGAAAAAAATATGAGTTTCAGAATAAAAAAGACGTTTCAGGTATCTTTACGAGAACGCAGCGTTGCTGCACCGAATGGAGCACGTACTTTTTAATTAGAGCGATCTTCGGTCATAAAAAGCCGAGATATCGATTAAGCGATTCGATGACCCCCACCACAGCTTTATAATTCCGGATTATTTCGACGCAATAAAGTCTTATTATTATTTTTTATTATCTTGCGCCTCCGTGCGTCTCTGATCGGAAATTGTAAATCTAGATTCCATTAATAAAACAACACGAAAGAAACGCGCAATATTTGCAAATAAATCCCGAGATCTTAGAAAATTTATTTAATTTTTAATTGCTATTGGTATTAATTAGTAATGTACAGACTCATTAGTTAGTAACGTTGCCATTGTTCCATTTCCATCATTTTCCTTATCCTGTCGTTTATCTTTATACTTATCTTTTACGTAATAATAATAAATCCTTTCTTTAATTATTTATTATTATAGATAGTTATTTGAGTTTTGCATGTAATAAGTATATAATAAAATTATTAATTATTAATTATTTGGAAATATTTAATATCTTGTAGATTTCATTTCTATTAACGCAGAGAACGAGAGTAGTGAGTGTAATTAGAAAAGCTCACAGTAGATATGAAAACATCTATTTTGTTGAATTTAAAAAAAAAGCCGGTTAGTTATATCATAAAAAACTCTACCGTCATTAAGAAAGAGTGGCTTTGCAAATCCATTCAGAGATGCTAGCCGAAAATATACGATCCTTTTAGTGGATTTCTATTCTTTTGGGCTGTGTTTTAACTGTATGTGAAATCCTAGAAATCTATATTTTATATCATTAAAACATCTCGATGACAATAATTTTATAATTACACAGGAAAAAAATCATGTAAACAATATTAAGTCTAATTGAAAATGATCTTGTTAATTCAATAACAGTTTTAATAAAACAAGAGCATACGCATTCGTTAATACTGTTATTGAATGAACAAATTTTAATTAGACTTAATGCTGTTAATACACTGAAAGAAAAGCTTGGTTATAAAAATCCAGGCTTGGTTAATGTTACCAAGTACCTTGGTGAAATAGTTTCAACTAAACGTATAATAAGTATTACATAATTTAGTTGGCTCAACTAAACAAAATGTGCTCTTTTATAATTATTACAAATGTTTATAATTATTACAAAATGTTTTGTTATTATTATTATATTATAATAATAATCAAATACTTCAAAAGAAATACTAAATGCATCTCACAAGTTTACCAAGAATTTTTTTTCAGTGTACAATATCATTTTTTTACCGTGCAGGAGAAAACTGCACACTGTATGAAGAATAACCATTGGTCAGGTCCACAATGTCGGTTCAATTGATGCAAATTTACTATTCGTTTTAACATCTAGATTTGATTAATTACCGCATAATGCTGCGGAGAAATGGAGATTCGATACATCGTTCGCGCCGCAGACGCGGTTAATTTATCGCTGGACGAATTCGCGTCTTTCTCCGGCGGCGGTGAAATTTTCGTGCAAGCAAGAGCGAATTTTGGTTTCACGCGCTTGAAATGTCGCTCGACACGCATGTAGAAGGAAAGTGGCGCGATTTAGGCATGCATGCATGAAGGAAAATCTCGGCAGGCAAGCGAACGAGCGTGATCGTCGGCTCGTTACAAGCACTGAATTTAATCGGCCATCAAGCACGAACTGAGATCGTCATGCCATCACGGTCGTCCCTCCAAGGACGTGTCTCGAGTCATCTCGTTACACGCGTACGTACGTATAAGTGCGTGATGTACTCGCTCTGGTCGAATCGTAGAACGGGGTAATACCGCGCCGCGTGTAACGCAATCGTTCCGAGGATCGACGTCTCGCATTAAATGTCACATTCTAAATAGCGAACCATTACGTAAAGCGAACTGCCGTAAATCGTTCCCTTGATACAGAAGCGAAGCGTACGTATCGTCGTCGCCGTCGTCGCCGGAGCCATGGGACTTTCCCACGTTGCTCGCTCGAAGAAAGTCACGAAAACGACCCTAATTCGTCGACATTAGGCCACCGCAGGAAAAAAAGGCATTAATCGCGACGAAAATGAAAGTAGATCTTTTTTCCTTGAAGATTAATCACGGAATGCAATAATCGTATATCGAAAAATTAGGATATTAACTGGTTCCCCCTTTTTGTGTAACATCGTAAGCTTCGGTTACTTTCGAGAGAAAAGATTAGAGTCTCTCAGGTCTATCTTCCTGCTACAGAAAGAACCAATTAACTCTAACGACGGTTACAAAACGGTAGTTTTGATAAAGTAATTTGTAGCAGTTATTCTTGGTATAATTATACTAAATTATATTGCTATATTCACATACAAAAATGAAATTTGTCTCCGGAACGTTGTAAATCCGCTGGTATAAATAATAGTTTCTTGCATTGTGCTTTTCATTCCTTCTAATTTTAAGCATTGATTTTTCTCAGTGATTGAAAGGCTATAATCCATTTTTAAAAAATCATAAAATTATTCTTTCCCACAAGGAAGAAGGAAAAAAGCTGGTCTTGTCGACATAGCAAACTTTGAGAGTCTACGAATACCTGTGTGTCGTAGATGTACTGGAAAGGATAGGAGGTGACGCGAGGAAAGGAGTAGGAAAAGACGAGAAGAGAGGGCACCGAGTTGAGGCCCCTCCCTCGTCAACCCCCACTGTGCATTGGAGAAGGATTATCCGGTCCCCCAGCAGGATCCCCACCAAGCAGCCTGACAGGACCCACAACCCACCTGTACCACTCGGCTAGACTGTGCACGCTTCCTCGCTGATCCGACGCACAGTATGCCCATAAGGCCCATTCGAGGTATACTTACGAGAGCGCACGAGCGAGCGGAGCCGAGCCGCGCGGCAAACGAGCGAGCGAGCGAGCGAGTGGAGAACCGATCGGGCAGTCGAAGTGGGACCGCGGAAAATAAAGTGCAGAAGTGGGGGCCGATTCAAGAATCGATGTGGACACCCTCGCCTACCAAAGTCATTCACCTAACGGTCATCGGCGCGTCAAGAGTCTTCATCTTCTTCCGTTATCCGGTCTCGCCAATCGCGAGGACTCGCGTTCGCCATCGGTCGGTTCGCGACCTGTTGCGCGAAGACACAGACATTTCGGCTAATCCGAGGTTCGCGACGCTCTAGAACTGCCCGCAAAAAAAAAAAAAAAACAAGTGGTGATCTCTCGGAGAACTCAAGTAGTTTGGGTACCGAATGTTGCATGATAGAGTTATTAAGTTGATTGTGACGAAAGACTTTCTTTCAAAAACGCATACATTCTAGTGAAAATGTATTCCTAAGTGTGTGACTGACCGTGTGGTTTTGTGTCATATTACTTCTACTTATAATCAGCTGAGAACAATGGACGAGATCTTGCAGCATCCAACATCTTGTCAAATGGCGAGAAGTGTCTCGGAAAATAGTTGTGATATAGTGGAATACTTCATCTGAAGTTGAGTCGCTGTCGAATGCTGCTCATATCTGCACAACGTTAATTCATCGTAACAACAAAAGTACGTAATATTTCGTGATAGTCTAGTCGCCTCGTTGAATTAAGGATTTGTGCGCCAGAAGCAACATTGAAACGCAATATCTACCAAAATTTTCAATGTGACATCTCATTAGTTTTGAAAGCGTTCTTTGGAAATATCAGTCTAATAATGCGTCGGAAAATTAGAATAGTCTAGAAGAAATTAACTCGAAGATATGATCATAACGAGGAGACGTAACAAGGATTACGAGTTGTCGTACAACTTAGCATAAGATATCTAGTTAACTTTCAACGTGTGTTCGGTGCAATAACTAATTTAGATGTACTTGTGCTCGGGAATCGTATTTGATGCAGTCTTAATGATATCGGACCGTGTAATTCCGCGTGATGCCTCGGTGAACGACAGTGTGATCGAGCACGCGAGAGCGATGAGAATCCGCCACGGAATCGGTTCGTCGCGGATTAGGCACCGCGATGAGTTTTCGGTCGCGGCTCGTCAGTCCTGATGGACGCGCGCGCGTTGCCGACCCGCACGTCTTCGTAAACCGTAGAATTTATTCGCGGCATCACGCCGCGACGAATCGTCCGTGCGTCGATCGAGGGCCGGTTACGACAATAGAATCGGAAATAGCGCCGCGGTGCGTTGCGTCGCGCGCAATGCGAAGGCCGATCGGCGGAACGCGCGCTGCGGAACGCCGCACCGTTTCGAAAGGACGGAAGTTACTCTTTGCAAACTGGAGCCATCGCCGAGATGAGGTTGCGCGATGCCGTAGTCGCTTCCCCGCAGGACGATCAATCGCCGCGTCGACTGACGATCAGCTGAGATCGTCGGTTAATTCGTGCGAATAGATGCGCGAACGATCGATCTCTCAAACGAGTATCGAGCGATAGCGAGAAGAACCGCCGTCGGCCGCCGGGCCGCATTGGTCCACGCAACGCTTTGATATCGAGATGCGTCTTCTTGCGGTTTAGCAAAAAGAAAAAAGAAAGCAACGTTTGATCGACAAGAATTGCAACATCGTATATTTTTTAGTGCCCCAGGACTGAAAATAAACCATAAAAATGTAGCCCTAAAAGAACCTTTGTCGCATCTATTCTCTGTCATTGAATTTCTATATGTTCGAAATGGAACACAGGGAAAGGCTTTCCACTAACGAGAAAGAGTGGAGCGAAAATGTTTTTTACGATCTAAAAAAAAAAGGACACGCCCGAATACCCGATTGCACATTCTTCTTTCTTTGAGAATAGTTAGGTCTTTTAAACTTGAAATATAGCTGTCCTGCATCGTAAGAGTTAAATGCCAATTAAAACTGTTAGCTATTGTTCCGTACTCTTTCGAAAGATCTTTATGTCTTTCCGTTTTTTAACATTTTTAACTTTTACGTGTTTTTATACACGCCGTAGTCCCGACACAGAAAAAATTACGAATTAGTGGGAAAGTTGCGCGTTTTCGATTATTCGCCGTTATTTATCAACTTGACAGAAGAAATCTTTTTCCGTGTAGAAAGATATAATTAACTTTGTTAAATCCACCTTTAGCCAAATCAAGTGAGGGAAATCTAAGTATTGACGTGAAGGCGATTTTTTTTCCTTTACGATCATGCTTTCCGTCTCTTTCGAGGAGTTGCCTCATACCTCTGGAATTCCCTGAATAATAAAATTGTGCAGTCTACTTCTGTCTCCTTCCGTAATTCTATATCGATACTACTACCTCCACCGCGAGATGCAGAGCATACAGACTGGCTGATTACAGTTTTATTTCTTTTTTGTTGCGCATTCTCGCGCGACTTTGTTGTCACATGTTCCCGAATTACAATCGTAATAATTATTGTGATCGTGAAACTCTGCCCACGAAGCAAAAAATCATTGCTACAATGTTATTATAACGATATTCACTAACATGTAAATTGTAACGTTTACAAGTATGTAATTTTTAACGTTGTAAAGAACACGTAATACTAAAAAAATATTTGCAGTAATGTTTTTAAAACATTTCAACAATGTTTGAAAAATCATGTTATCAATTAATCTTTTTGAAATATTTATACAATATTATTTACAAACGTTCAAAATATGCACATGAACTCAACATTTCTAAATGCTACTTTAATGTTTCTTGCTTACTGGGTTAGGTGTTTACTCGATTTACTTAAGGTTCATTGCGCTTCAGCGTTTAGTTCAGCGTGAGAACGTAGAATTATATTATATAATATTATTTCTACTGAAGTTTTTCTCTCTCTCGTTATTGCGCGTCTTCCCTTTCGCGTGCATATGCGTTTTAATTAAATTACGATTTCGATTAAATCTAGATTGAATTTTTAAATGTTGCTGTATGCCTGAAGGGATCCTCGTATCAAGGTTAAAAGTAATTTCTACTCTACTCTTCGTCGGGAAAGTCCTTTTTTTCGTGATGAAAGGTATATAGCGGGCGATTGAGAAGGTCAGCATGGGAAAGGAGAACAAGCGCGGTGCGATTCGCAGAAATTACGACGATCAATCGCTTTGTAAGGGTAACCTCGCAGCTGTCGTCAATGATCGCCGGGCAGAGACTTTGCGCGGGAGTACGTTACGATTCTCACGGCTCGCCTGGGCCTGCTTGGCACAACAATTGCACGCGGTCCACAAGGTCAGGCCTCGTGGCGGTCCCCGACGATCTTGGCGATGATCGTTGCCGCCGAGATCCGCTCGTGGCGATAATACACGCCGAGTCTTGTCGCCGTGTGTCGAGAGACGAGCGCTTATTATAGAGCACCTTTACGCCCGCAAATTGCCGTCGGCGCGAATCGAAGATATCCGGACGGTTTACATTGCCAGAGATCGGACTCGCATTCTCGTGCCCGGGTGTCGTGACGCACTTCTGCGATAATGCCTCGTTACGATGAGCGTAAAAGAAAGAAACGAGAGCCGAACCCTCTCGTTGTCGCGAGGAAACGTAAGACCGTCGGAAAATTGAAAGGAAGAGGACACGCGATAATAGCTCGCAATCTTTAATCCCGCGTGCGGAGTCGCGCAGGTTATTACGATTACCGAGCCGTGAATCAGCTATTTACATGCGCCAACCGCGGTGGCCAGAGATCGGCATAACAAGTGCGCGGCGACCACTTATCGTCGCCGGACGTAATTGTAAAATTCCCGATTACGCCGAATAATTCTCGCGAAGCGAGATAGGTAGATAGCTTTTATTAATCGCTCGGGTAAAACCAGAACTTCGTCCGCGGTATCGCGAATAAAAAGCATTCCTATCACGATTTTCTTGCGTATTCTCGGTCTTTTAATCCTCGAGTCATTAATTTCTCATCAAGTCTTCTATTTTTAATAAAAATCATTTAGTTCTACAAAAATGCACTTTACAGCCATGTCATTATCTTAAAAATTATTTTAAAAGTTATATTAATAATTATTTAAAATTTAATTATTTTAAAATTATATTAATAAATAACATAAAATAGTAAATAGCGTTATAAAAAGTAAATGTATCAAAAAGAAGAAAGGAACAATAGAAATCTATAATTTATTGATTTCTAATTTATAATTTAATATTTTTAATCATCATAACATATGTGATTATGTATATTTGACGATTTCTTCCATTTCTACGCGGAATCTAATCCGTTAACCTCGTTTGATTTTATCCGACGACATTGTATTGTGCTTCGTTGCGACACCTCGGCCCGACAACAATATCATTTAAACATCGCAATTGCATCGACATGGAACGCACTGCCATGCATAGGAATCACCAAGTGAGACTTACCTGTTACCGGATGCACACTTGTAATCAACACAGGTTGCCATTGGTCAGGCGCCGTTGAACCATATCTGTTCATCATCAGGCGAATATCATTCAGCCCTTATCTACGAAAAAATCTTCGAGCAATTAGGCTTACAAAATGAGAAGCCTTGAGGCTGTCGCTAATGAGATTATACCAAATAATTCGTCTATGGTTGAGAAACACTCGGCGATGTCGCTTGGTTTTGTCGGCCGTCGAGCGCCACCGAGCAAGTCGCGACACGGATACCGCCGGTTTTTCGACGACGTTAGAAAAATGTCGCAAACTGTGGCGACAGAACGATCACGTAAGAAGAGATATCTGCGCCCCGAACGCGACTCGAAATAACAAAGAATAAATTATCAGGCGTGAAATGAATCTATACGTCAAACAAATTTACCACCGTGAAACGCTCCCGCGACATAATTGTCGCGTGGGGGGTGTACGAATGCAGGTAAGACAGAAAAAAAAAACACAAACACGGAATTGCAAGCGCGAACCGCGTAGGTATGCCGCGGCAGAAACGGCGGCATCCGCAAATGATAAGTGTCAACGACTGTTGGGTGTAGGTCAGGAGAGACTCCGTTGATCAAACAACGTAGAGATGTCTCTTCCATTAGTTGAAATTTACTTTCCCATTTAGCGACAGTCTGTCACGTATGAAAGTCGCTGAAGGTGGGTACGGTTGTGCCCTCGGACCGCGGCAAACATCTGGGTCACCGCTATTGTCCCATATTCGTGATCGCCAGACATTTCGGTAGGAAGAAGCCCGAGGAATGTTGGAGACGGTCGAACATGAAAAGAAAAGAGGCGAACGATGTATGAATGAAAAAAGGAAGAGACACGCGGAGATACGTTACGGCAGGAGTCCATCCTGTCAGTTTTCGATCGCGGTATCGTTCCGCTGGCCTACGCAAATGCACGTTGTGCAAGGGATCACGGCGTGAAATAAGAGCGACGAGGTGTGAAAACGAGACCGCGGAGCCACGGTCCGTTTTCTGGACGATCGGCCAAAGAAGGCGAAAGGAGTCGGCGGGGAACTCGAAAGGAACGTGCGCGAGAGAGAGAAAGAGAGACAGAACAGAGACAGCCGAGAGAAAAAAAGCAAGAGCGCAAGAGTTTTCCGCTCGTTGAACGTAACACGCACCGCTTTGCCACGATCCAGCGATTCGCGCTCGCGCTGCACTGCAAAGCGGCGCATTATGCAACGCGCTTCTTCTCTTACCCAATCGTGCGCTCGATCGGTGTAGGCGCACGATAAAGATTGCATCGTCGACTTGTCAAAGATACCGCGCGTCCGATCTACTTTTCGTTTCCGTCGCGTAGGAAGCGACTCGTTGGAAGAAGCGTCGCGCGATCGTTTCGCGATTTCGCAAACACACAATAATTCCGATATATCTAATAGTCTGTTAGTTTCTAATATTTCCCAACAACGTTTTCTCACAAGTATATTAGAAGAATGTTTAATATGAGAATGGCGATATAAGATTAAGGACGAACCGTGGAAATATTAAACAATTGAATAAATTGAATAAATTGTTTAAGCGCGGATGCTTGAACAACTTTCCGGCACAAATCTTTCTATTATCACCTTAACACTCTTTTAATATCACGAAGATAATCTAATAGGTAGATTTAATTCAAATATCATACCGTATTGTACAATTATTTTGTTTATACAATTAATTGATAATTTTGACTATCCCGTATATTACCAGCGAGAAATGTTTGATGTCTTTTAAAAAAACTAACTTCTATATCACATAACATGTTAGGAAGATCGCGATTATATCAATTTGTATCAATAACAATCAGATTTTACCACTTGTGAGCCAATGCTAAAAGAACAGATAAATTATTAGATGCTTAGAATGACAATATCTGAGCGACGAAATTTCTTTGAATATCTTTAACAGAACATCTAAATTTTTCTCTGTTTCAATCACTCGCAATGTTCCCACATTGCGAAATGCAAAGTAATTCGTTTGCACACAGGCAGTTTGTCAATGCAACCAGAAAAAAAATCGATTGTCTTCTATTGCAGATGAACCAACAGTGCAAGGTGTGCGGCGAACCAGCGGCTGGCTTCCACTTCGGTGCATTCACCTGCGAGGGTTGCAAGGTGAGTCTTGCCGTCTAATTTTGGATCCCTTTCTGTCTCTCCTGTTTCTTTCATAAGACACAATTGCGCTGCGCAAGAACGAAATGAAAACCGATCAACGATGCGATTATACATAACGCGAATTCTCTAGTCTGTACTTAAATCCACATCTCGCGCTACGGTTCTCGACAATAAAAAGCTTCTGCTTGCGTAAAACTACTACGTTCTAGATAGATACTTAGTACCTATATAATTGTATTATTACCGTACATTACCGGCATTGGAAAGTATACGCAAATTGGATGAAACAGAAGTGATGACATAAGAATCCAAACTTGTATCTTGTACTTCGCGTTGTACGATCGAGATACCGCAAGGGGAGACCCGCGTTCCGGAGAATCGCTCTACCGAGAGGCAGCGGACGTGAAGGAAATCGGTCTGGCCGTCGAAAAAGCGCGTCCGTGATCGAGAGGAAAGAACCTCGCTCCTGATCCATCGCTCTAATAGCCGAGTTTTCCTCGTCGGTTCGTTCGCGCTCTTTCTCGATCGTCGCGACGAGCGGGGGCCTGCGCCTCCAGGGCGACGCTCTTTCGCGCGGTTTCGCAAAGGCCCACAAGCCGGCAGCGAGCGATCGCTTTCACAAGCCGCTCCGTGGCCGAGGTTAAACGTTCGGTCAGGCATGCGTGTCAACGTGATCCGAGGTGGTCCGAAAGCAGCGAGTGCACGCGCGCGCGATTCGGTTAAAACGCAACAAACCGATCTCCGCGCCGCATCAGCGTTGAAAAAGCCGCTCGCTCGAAGCGTGAAGCGCTCGAAGAGCGAGAAAAACGAGAACGCCGGCGGCGGGGGAGGGCCGCGGGATCGCGCGGAGGAGGGAGAGCTGACATGCTACGATGGGCCTGAAAACGAAAATAACGAAACGAAACAATGTCGTGCTGACGTAACCGTGAACTAGGGCGGAAACAATTGTGGCGGACAAGTGCGAAGCGCCGGAAGCGGCGGCGTCTCGAGGCGGCCCGGCGATCGGAACGAAAACGCGGGGGGGGGAGGGGGCCTCTCGCGTGCGCCCGGGGCCCTGCTCCCTTTTCCTGTTGAATAATAAGCTCTTAACTCTTTGTAATTAAACTCTTAAATGTGGAATTACAAACGTCGTAGCTGAGCGTTCACTGTGAAAGGCAAACGAGGCAGGTTTAAAGGGAGAAATAAAAAGACAAGTTTATTGCGAATAATAATGAACTTTCGCTCGTTAATATGATAGCCGTTGTACTCCGAATCTACTCGAATTTAAGCCGTAGTAATGACGAGATAACGTACCGCTCCAATTTCCAAAATCCTTTGTTTTCTACCTCGCGAGCATACTAAACGAGCTTCCCGAAGACCCAATAATAATTGTCCAAACGTGGTGCTACGAAACGAGCATAGCGTGGCTTCCAAGTAGGACCGTTTGCATAACTTCAGCGTGCGCGACGTAGGCCGGGGGCATGTGGTCGGGGCACAGGGAAAGGGGGGACAGGTAATAACGGTAGCATTTTCTCAATTGTGTCATCGCTTCTGAAGCGTCGCGCGTTCCTTCTCTTCCTCGCGCAAGCGTCGCCCCGGCAAGAAGGTGGAGGACAAACGACGACGACATCGACGGCGAAAATAAGTGGAACGCGATGCCGGCCCATAGGTCTCGGCAATGCGCGCATCGGGACCACCAGGCCGCAGGAAGAGCTCGTTTCCAGGACAAACGAACCAGAAACGATTAATAATATGGCGTGCGTACGGGCAGAAAAAGCGAAAGTGGACAACGCGGCCGCGTGCGTCCCTTTAAACGCTCGCCGATTTGCGATGTGACAGCCTGCGGCAGTGGTCGCCGAGCGACATATAAACCGCGACGATTGGGAAATTCTAGCCATCAATCCAAGCGAGGCGAGCCGAAACTGTTGTCTCGCAACGACCTGGCTATATAAAAAGCGACAGTTCGCAATGGCGATACGTTTACAACCGTTTAACATTTTATACAAAATTCATATATAATATATACTCTAGAATATATCATTCTATAAAATATTTTCTCTGCGTAAAAAATGAAATTTGGCAAATCGTTCTCTTGTTGTCGGAGAGAATCCATGTTATAATGAAATTGAAAGCACGCCATTCATTACAACCGAGATTTATAGAGCGATAATATTTTTACGTGTTTCCCTCTGTGCAAAAAGAGAGAAACAGAGAGAAAGAAACGTAGGCGACAGCAGTGGGGGTCGTTGTTCTCCATCTCCGGTACGAAAGCAACGAGCGCAGTGTCGGAATCACGTGGAATTGCACCATTTGGGCAATTAGCACGAGAACAGCAGGCCGCACGCGCCTCCGACCATTGACCCCGCGCACACCCCTCCACCCCCGCTCGTACGCCATGAATGAGACAACGAGAGTGTATACGGTTACACGCTAACGACTCCGGCGTTGTACTTGTTACAAGTGTTACAATGCCGCTTGTTGCAGTGTCGCGCCGATAGTTTCCACAAGCCTTTCGTCTCTCCTCGTCGCCTTCGCCGAGACGTGGCTTGCATGATGATTCCGTCAACGACGAATCGATGACGAATCGATAGCACAACTGATATTATTTTTAACAGAAGTATCGCGAACTCGTAGAAAATATACAATGGTGAAAATCAATCCTAAAATTGCAAACATAGATCTGTGACGCGCCGAATATTTCAAATTTTTAGCGTTCTTGATAAATTAAAGTTTCGAGATTTAGCAATGTAAAATAAATATCCTCGCAAGAATACGATAGATATATTTTCATTCTTTTTTCTTATACGATAGGAATGTTGCTGTGCCTAATTTCCTAACACATGATATTTTACGAATAGAATTGAATGTTTAGTTTTCGCGTATAATTGATTGAATTCTTTACAGGAAAATAATTTATTCGCGCGTCCTCCAATTCATACTTTTTTAGCATCGCGTGTCGCTCGACTCTCGATATATTAATTTTTAACGCGCGCGAGCGAACGCATTTCGCATGCAGTACATTAGTGCTAATTGGCTCGACCATGGTTCTTGTTGCAGTCTTTCTTCGGGCGCTCGTACAACAACTTGAACAGCATCGCCGACTGCAAGAACGACGGCAAGTGCGTAATAAATAAGAAGAACCGCACCGCGTGCAAATCTTGCCGCCTGAGAAAATGTATCTTCGTCGGCATGTCCAAGTCTGGCTCGCGATACGGCCGCAGATCGAACTGGTTCAAAATTCACTGTTTACTACAACAACAGCAGCAGCAAGAACAGCAGCAGCAGCTAGAGCAACAGATGCAACAGCAACAGCCGCTGCAGCAGAGTCAGCAGCATCAGCAGCAACACTACCAACCGGCTATTCTCATGTCGCATCAGCTGTCGCAACAGCAACGTAATCCGACGAGTTCACCTATCCACGGCATTCACGGCAGTCAATGCAGGGACGAAGCCTTGATGATGAGCGCGGACGAGTACAAGAACTCCAATTCGCCCAACATAAGCTCGCCCGAGTCCCACAATAGCGACAGCTCCGTCGATGTCTCCGAGAGGAGAGCGGCCTTCGCCGGACATCACAGTATCCGGCCGCTTCCGCACTTGCCACCGGTTGATTTGTCTGCTCTGGGCCTGCCATTAGGCTTCCCTCTCGGCGGTATGTCGCTCCTGCCGTCAGCCTTCCTGCCGCCACCCGGCCTCACCATGTTCTCACCCTATGCTCACGTATACGCGACGCCGCACAGCGCATCCCATCCCCTCATGGCGAATCATCCATCCAGCATGCTGCAACGCTCGCCAACGATTAAACGCGCGAGCGATGAAACCGACGAGCCCGCGACCGCTACGACATCGACCATGACAACGACCGTAGCTACGACGACCGCGTTGAGAATCTCAGCGTCGTCAGCAGATGATAAAGATTCCTACGAAAACAACAACAATAACGATCGATTCTGCCTAGATATGGTCCTAAAGAGCGAGCAAACGTCGGAGATACCGCGAAAGAGGATGCGAATTTCCGAAAGTAGTTCAACCGAGTGCAGTCCGGAACGGGAAGTCGCCTGCCCACCACCGCAAGATAATCCAATAGATCTCTCCATGAAAACTGTCGAGACATCCGTTAGCGATCATTCGCAGAACGAGATGGACGATGAGATAGATAACGTCAGTGATGCAGAAAACTTAGCTGCGAAGAAACCGATAGATTTAACGACAAGATCCTAAGATCTGATCGAAACCTAATTTGAAAGGATAAGAACGATTGAGAAGAAACGAGGATGTTCTTCTTTCCTCTCTAATGGACATCTGTCCCTATTGGGACAAAGTGTATCACATTTTATTTAAATCTACTTACATACAGTTGTTTTTCAGTTTTATCTGATTTCAAAAAACGGGAATGTTTTATATAATAATATTATTATTAACTTCACATAGAGGATGCAAGGGAGAAGAAGAATGTTTTTTTATCTCGCTATTCTCTGATTACAAGATCCCGTGTACACGAATAGCTTTCTCGTCGTGTAATTGTCCTGTCATTCATATGCACGGGATCAAGTAAATTATCCTTTGAGAAAATGAAATTTTTTGGTGCCGTTTGAGACTAAAAAAAGAACCACAGAGTGAAATTTTTGCGATTTTTTCGCGGTCTTTCTAGTTCTATTTTATCGAGTACGACCGTCATTGTGCGTTGACAACAAAAATTACACTTTGATACATTCGAAAGATACGAAATAAAAAAAATGTTTATCGATTAAACCTTTAAGTAGCGAAAAAAATAGTTTATTACATTGATGAGGTATTTGCGTCGGTATTTATATTTATGTTAGCGAGAGAGAAAGAGAAAGAATTTCACTAAATTCTATACATACTAAAATATTCAAAATGCGAGCTGAGAGAAAAACTGTTTCAAAGAATAGCGCTGACTCTACCAGTCCAATAAAAAATTTTAATTTATATCTTATAAAAGAAATACGTTTGATTCATAAATTTCTACACACACACACATACAATTTATATACGTATTTAATTGTATATATAGTTTATGTATTTATATAGAAATTTGCAGTCAAATTGTAATGAATACTGATTAAACTTTTTTATTTAAATGCATTTTAAAGGACAAAGCTATCATCTTATATTTTTATTCTATCTTTCTCTCTCTGTGTTGCATGATTTTTTTCTATATAATTATAGAAGAGCACGTTTTTTTTCTCCATACGTACAAAGTTCAATAGTGAATTTTAATGTACTTGATATCATCATTGTATAATTTTTCTGTTAACCTTCTAAGTTGATTCAATTATTTCTAACATATACCGAACCTCGGCAATGTAGCATTGAACAAAAATGTGGAACTATTAAAAGTAGTGATTTTTTAGTTAAAAAAATGGTCATTAGATATTATTCAGTTGGAAAGTAAGTTGACATATACAAATCGTTGTACATACATCTATTATATGTACAACATACTAAGTATACGATTAGTTATAGGTATATCTCGTGATTTAGAAAAATTAATAAAATGTATATTGATTATATTTTAGAATGTACAGATTTTCATAGAATGCCGAAAATAAAAGAGTTGATCGAAAAAGCGGATTAATAACGGACAAATTTCATTACACTTTACTTGATTATTGATTGCTTATCTTGAATCTTGATTTAGCCTCCTTGCTCCCGTAAACAAGCGGAGCGAGAAAAAATAAAAACATTGAGATAGATCGAAATCTTTGATTCCCAAGATATCTGACCTAAAATATCGTATGAGATCATAAAATAAAATTGTTTTCCACTCACGTGTTTTAAGCTTAAGCGAATATAGATTTGACCTTTCCCAAACAATAATTACACTTAATAAAGAAGTTATTAATCATAAAAGAAATTTATATAATTTCAAAAAAGTCTGTTATTTTATTCTATGACATTTTTCTAAATGATGATAATTTTCTAAAATTTACATGGGTTTGATGTCAAACCAAAATTATAATTACATGAAAATTATATAATGTTTTCACTATGTAATTATCTTTTGTTTCGAAAGTTATATCAGGAGATGTGTATAGAATTTTCTACAAATATTTGATGCATTCTAATGTTAAATCAACATATGTTCGCGAGCGAAGTCACTGAAGAAAGATGAGACCTGTTTATTGACGATAGCCAAAGTAAAAAAATAAAATTGTATGCGAATTTTAAAAAGAAAAAAACTTGTACGCTTGTTGTAACAATAAATATTGTTTCAAATAAATTATTATTATTATTGTCATCAGATTTCTGCATAATCTAAATTAAATCGCGTTGATCATACGGACATATTGAAAAATCTTTCTCTGGATCCAAAGTGTAAAAGTTATAGAATTCATGAACAGATCAAATTTGGTAGCAAAACTCGAAAAAAATTCTCAAGCAGAATATTAAAATCAAATATGCGGAGAGATATTTTTATGCTCTTGAGTTTTTGTAATTATTAGCAGAAAATTATTAGGTGTAAAGTAATATTAGAAGAAAATCTAAATCTTTACTCTTTTTTATAGAAAAAATATTCAAAATAGATCATTTGTCTTTCAACAAGATATATTGATATCAAAAATACCAAATATATATTGATATCAAAAATTGAAAGCACGTTGAAAGCAGCGAAAAAATATTTTGAAGAGAACGATATGATAAATTTTTGTTTCCTTAGCCATTTCAGAATTTAAATTTACCTTACGTAATACATTTGTGAGAGAAATTACATTGCCAAATATCGTAAAATTAGTATATAGATATACAAAAATGTAGCTTATAGAAACTTTATAATAAAAACGAAATGCAATAAACTCTAATATACTAGCAAAGTTAGTAATTAGCATGTTTAAATTTCTTTTAGATATTATAAAAGCTAAAGAATTTAAATTTGTATTAATTTATTTGTTGTAAAATAAGATACATAATATCGTATAATGTCAACTTATATAATTTCCATGTCCTGATTTCTTGTTTCAAACATTTTTATAGATTTTCTATAAACACATCGATAACACGATACACTAATATATATCTTTGTTATTCTATATGTATGTATTACTATTATTTTCGTTTATTTACAATATAACGTGCCAAATAAATGCCGACGCAAGTTATATAGCCGTCTAACAGATTTATAACTATTTTTGTATCTGGAAGCATATGTGACGCAGGACATATATACAATATATATAATATGATATATATTAATATACATATACGTTTATATGTGCATGTATATGTACACGGAGAAAATTTTATATTAAAAATTACTATGTATGGCAGTAGCCGTGGACTATTGCTGGAATTATAAAAATTTTTACTATGTAAAACAATGAAAAACATAGTAAAGATTTTTATAATTCCAGCAATAGTCCACGGCTACTGCCATACATAGTAATTTTTAATATAAAATTTTCTCCGTGTATGTGTGTTTAGTATGAAATTGTATAGAGATATTAGATCTTGCACATATGTACATTTGAAAGGTACAAATTTAAGGTAGCTCACTTTTTACTCTATGCATGGTCACGGAGTCACGCAAACGTAAAGTAATAGGAGAGCAGAAGAAAAGTGGTAAACAATAGAACAGCGGAGTAAGGTTCGATTGTAATAACAATGAGCACTGATGGCGGCGTTAGTCATTAGTATTAGATATAATGGCCATAATATTGTCACGGTTTCTCGTGACGTCGGCTACAAAGATCGACAAAGTAGCGAATTGACGTTTGGTGGGATTAATCCGCGAATGTGTGTATTATGAGAAATTAGGCAATGGTCGCGTATAAACAGTAATACTTTCGAACATGCGATATTTCCAAGCCTTACTGCAAACAAACAATGCAGACGAATAAATGCAGATAAATCCGATAAGGAAAAAGTGCTTCGTGCAATTGTACATGCTACGTTTGCAGAATTCAGTTTTAAATAAAAAATGTACATATAATACCGAATGTAAATATAATGTTATAATTTTCTGTATTTTATATTTTATTTTATATTTTACACATATTTTATATATTTTGTTTTATTCTACATTTTACATTTTCATAAAAGCTCTTCGATCTCCAAGATGTCGGAGAATCCCACAAATAGAGCGGTATTCATAGTCCGATCTTTTGTTCAAGATCGTCTTAAGTCAAGGGCGGTCTTAAGATTTCATCCAACCAATGAAATGATCGTCTCGAGATATCGTACTTAAGATGATGTTGAATATAAAATCGAACTATAAATATCGTTCCTAGACTTTTCGCGCTTTTAATTCTAGAAAATCTATTCTACAAGGAAAGCACGTAAAATTCTCCGAAGACTATTTTAACCGCGTAAGAGTGCATGTAAGAAGAAATTAAAATCTTTCCTCTCTGTGTCCATGGCGAATGCGAACAGTCGCGAGCACGTAACCGGCACAAAAGAGCGATGCAACGATCTGAGATACGCACGTGTTGAATGGTCGCGTGAATGGCGTGTTTCGCAGCATCCCCTAATTACCTCCTCGCTCGCGTACAACCGCGAAATCCCGCGATCCACCTTCCCTCGCGCAAGCTTAAACGTGCGAGCACGCGCGCTCTGTTCGCGCGAGCCGAGCGTCGTGGAAGAGAAAAGGAAGAAAAAAAAATCGCGACGGCCGACGTCTCAATTCCGAGGCGAGCGAGCCGCCGATCGATGCTCGCTTGCGTAACAGCCAATCGCCTTTAACGAGATTCCGCCGTTTTAATTAACGAGCGCGAGAGCCAGCATCGCTCGCACGCTCGCTCATTCGCGGTAATCACGCGAGACGAAGATGAACGACGGAGGACGCGAGCACATCGGCGTCCGATGAACACATCGCGGTGCACACGTGTATGCACATACGCACCAGCGTACAGGTGTACGGCGTCGGTAGCCGTTTTATCTTACAAACGCCTGTACGGCTGCCCTGACGATGTCGTTTCCGCCGAGGCGGCGTTCTCCGTGGTCCTCTCGTTCTTTCGCGATACACCTGGTAGCAAAGAAGAAGTATCTACGAGACGAAACTTCAAAGAAATTAATAGTGTAGTTTTCTTTTTTCATTCATTCGTCTTCTTTTTTTAAGCGGAACAACCGCGCGGCGTGTTTAATAGACTGCGATTTACAAGCAATAAATTAAAGAGACTTGTGTAATTTATTTCAATTCGTACACGGAAAAAACGATAAGGTTGCCACAACCACAATAATAGTAATATTTGGTACAGCCACGTCCTGTGGTTGTCACATTCACATTGATGTGAAGGCAACTATATGCATTTGGTACAGCAAACATATAGTGAATGTTGAGACAAACATATATAGATGCACTACACAAAACGATGTGAATGTGACAACCACAGGACGTGGCTGTACCAAATATTATATACTATTATTGTGGTTGTGGCAACCTTATCATTTTTTCCGTGTATGAAAATCAGTGGAAGTATTTAGAGAAGATGAAATTTTTGCTAATAATCATCATTAAAATGTTTTAAATATCTTTTCTTCGATTTTTTTCTTAAGATATGGTTCGTCCTTGCAATTTCTTGTACATTTATGTTTTTAAAACGCAATACATGTATTTATAAAAATTTTACGGTTTTAGGCTTAAAGGCTTCAAGGCTCAAGAATTTCAACTTTAAATTTGAACAGCACGTGCTATCCCTTTCTTTGCGATTGCAATATACTCGTGCTCGAGAATCCCTCAAGAACCTATCTTTCGCAAATAAATTCGCGAGGAGTCATCGCGAACGTTGAGAATTTCGGGGAGACGTTTTCTCTCTGCGTTTCGATTCTGGTTTCTCACAGGTGTCACGAACGATTTTCGCCGTCGTTTTGTCCGGCAACGTAACCGTCGAACACAACTTCGCTTTTAAGGCGGAGTTACGGTGCGATTTGTAGACCCGTTCACGACCAGTAGTGCCTTTCTGGAATTTAAGGCAGGTCGCACGAAGGACACACACAACCGCGATCCGGTAGGCGAAAAAATCGTTCGGCTCGTGTAGCTCGTACCGGCTACGTGTTGGGAGATCGATACTTTGAGATTTTCATTGGAGAAAATAGAGAGAGAAGTCAATTGTACGATGATTCTGTATAGTTATTTATAAGATTAAAAGTTAAGGTTCCACATAACAAATTAAATCGAGTTTAAATTTCGTATCAAATTATATCGAGAATGAAATATATATTTAATCGGTTTTTATCTTTTTATATCGATAAAAATATGATTTATACATATAATTCCTAATTATTAAGTTGTTTATGTTGAAAATTAAAAATTTTTACGACATACGCGATGGCCACCAGCAATGTGTTCTCTCAAAGAGAAAAAGCGATATTAATTTTATTACAAAATCTACAGCTGGAATAACATTTGATGCTAAAATATTCTACGTAACGCTTCGTGTAATTTGAACCATCATAAAAATAAAATTGTGCCTTATTACAATTGATACCAAATTCTCCTATACGATATGTATGGTGCTTCCGAATAGATATTCTAGAATCTTGTGTCTTGCGAATTATGTTCACATGAGATTGAGAGATATTATGAGTTCATGTATATAAAATCCGTATTTTTAAGATGTATTATCATTTCTTTTCACGTTTGTTTAGTCGCAATTCCAAACTTGTGTTTCGATGGTTGTATAATTGTAAGATATATATAATTTTAACGAATTACTTACAATTAGTTATTGTTGATCACTGTTGATATTGCGTCTCTCATTAGGCATTCTTTGTAGATCGAATATAGTCAATAAAGGCCAGTATTGTACCAGCAGTTATAAGAAATCGTTTTATCCCGGACATGTTTATTGTATTTATTTGATCATTTTAATGTATATAAAATATCTCATATACGTTGCTAAATAGCAATGGGAGCAATCTGTAAATAAATGATCGGCATGTTTTGTGGAAACGGGACCGGGGCCAGTAAGTACTTATTTGTACACTGATGTAGGTATTGCATAATAATAAAAGAAAGTTATTTTTTACCACTTTGTAAGATATAATATGATCCGTTTAAATAAAACACGTGCCCATTCCTTTAATTTAAGCAATAAAGCTTTTTCCTGCGGAATCGACAAACACTTAAAATATGATTTTTTTCTGCGAATAATTTCAATATGGTTTTTAGATAAATTATATCCTGTTATAATAATTTTTCTCCCAATTTTTAATATTTTAAAAATTTAGAGAAAGAGCAAAGTGTAATAATCTCATTCACGACTGCGCCGTACAGTTAGAAATATACCTAATTTAAAAAATCATGAAACATTCTGATCTTTGAATAAAATAGAAGTTTTTGACTAAATGTCTATTTTCACAATTATGTTACTGCGATATTATATTGTAAAATGCTGTGATGATAAAAACCTTTACTTTAGATATGCTTTTGTTACCTTTATGTAATTTAATCGGTGTAATTATAAGTTAACAAAAGATAGGAAATAATAGCATCTCGATATTATGTGATTATAACATATAATGGGATATTTCTAAAATAAATATTAATAATATAAAACTAAAGATAGCAAAAAAATTTCTACATATTTAGTTCCATAAAAAGAATATAACATTACTTTGTTGAAATATTAAATAGTCTTGCATTTTTCATTCTGAAGTCAATATAAAAAATTAAGTCTCACATTTTGATGTTAATGTATACGCGAATTCATGGCGAAAAACACGAAAATATGTAGTCGGCTTAGCTGAATTTACAAACGTAACTGTTTAACGCGATAATGTCAGATGACAGATGGTCGTAATACTTCGATATGAATATTCAAAGAGAATACATATATGTGTGTGCCAAGAATACTCGGACAGTTTCGCGAATACGTTCTCGTTGCCTATACTCACGTATGCATGCTTTTCGTAATGTTCTGTTTGGCGAACATACAAATCGTCTATTACGTAGTTCCGCGAGAGCACGTTTATACTTACTTTCGTCGACAATCGAGTGCCGAAGCCAAATAAGTATTATGTAGCTATCGAAAAGATTGGCTTGACACATTTATTTGGGAGATTGTTACAAAAAGTATAAGTATATATCTGATATAAGTAAAATTTAATTATAAAAATATAAAAGGTAAGAAATAATCAGTCTTTGCTTATTTCGTTGCTTTGAAGTGATATGTACGAATAATAAGAGTACAATTTGTGTGATGGATGAATTATCGTTACTTTTCGATATATAATATGAAATAATAGACGGAGGATAATGCAAATATTTATTAGAAAAGCGACGTATATGCAAATGCTGCTTCTATCACGTTAATTAACTTAGTGATTCGATTTGGCAGCAGGATGACTTAGGGTGAAAACCTCGTAGTCGATTACCGAGAAATGATAATCCCCCATGAGCAACTGATTAGAAGCATGGTCCCCATCGTAACTATGCGGGAGATTGCTATAGCTCTCCTTGTTGGCATTGCAGTTGCTTGATATAAGCAGATCAGCTCCAGCACCAAAGATCGGCCCTATGCTGCAACAGATTACGTTAAATCGAATTATCTTAAGAACACGGTAGCCGAGATTTCCTGCAAAAATCGCGGCAGTTCTTACTCCGGATGATAGCAGATCGCGAATGATTTCTTCACGATGTCGAACTTCGTCGGCGGTACGTCTTGATTATTGGTCAACGTGAAAAGGAAACTCTTCTCCGAAGCGATGTACTGCGCCTTCGTGTTAGTTTTACCCCAGGGAACATCGCTGAATCCTCCGCATATCTCACCGCGTACTCCCTATTGAGACGTGCGCTTTGTAACTAATGCAAAAGAAATCTGGATGAAAATTGTGTACTCACCAGCACTATCACGTATGTCGGGCAAACGTTATCGCAGTGCCGATGAAAAGACGCCGCTGAGTAGCCATGAATCGACGCTCTGGAAGCAATGAATTACGGATTGTGATTATATGATACAAAATGTACATGACATATTGCACTTCCATATGATAAAATATAATTTTAAATTTTTAATATATTTTTTGTAAGCCTCAACAATTTTCTGTACAGTTTCTACAATAGGATTATGTAACGGATGTTCAAAATACTGTTCAATAATTTGATAACTATGTATATAGAACACTAAAAGGGAAGTTACCCGCAGGTCGGTCAAAATATTCGAGAGAAGAAATAAATTTGTTAGCCGTCATTATTATTGATCATGTTATCGTTTGATGTTTTGTTTCTGAAATATTTCTTGCACAGTATACTCTGGAAACTTACCGATAAACTAATCGCCAGCCCTGTTTCGACACACCGTACCATTGATTCAGGACCCGTTGGAAACCCACTTTGTCCCTGGAGAGGATCTGCGAGCCCGGGAAGAGGAACGGACTCACTCGCGGCTGCAGCCGCTTGTCGGAGCAGACTTCCGAGTACTTGTTCGGCAAAGCTGCATACCTATACCTAAAGCGGAACGTCGAGATCGAAGGCGATACCGCCAAACGGTGAGTGCCGCCCCGTTAGATCGTACCTTAGAAATTTCGAGCCGCTCGATCGATCGGGATTGAAAAATTCGTACCTCTCCAACGACATCTCTATGGGCACCGCACCGGTCGGCTCTACTTCCTCCGCAAACACTTGGCTGTCGATCAACAGCAACCGTACGTGATTTATTACACCGGATAGGTGCTGGCACACCCTCATGCGCTCTTCCTCGGTCCAGTGCTGCGTGGGCTGTGTAACTCCTGCCTAAAACGATTATTAATTAAAATGGTTTACTTAATTATAATTAATTATAATGGTTTAAAATCGAGAGTTTATCTAAGTCGCAATAAGTCCAGCAAACACAAATGTAGCAGTTACATAACATAGATGTAATAGTTATGTTACATGTAACATTTACATCAATGTTATATAACTGGTACAAACTGTGTGTGTGTTTGCTGGGAGTAAATTCGAAGCACTTCGAGATGCAAAATAATACTTTCAAACCTGATACTTGGCCCAATTCAGGACTGCCCGCCATACGTCCTCTTCTTCCAAACCGAGATAATCCGACGAAATCAATTTTACTAAAGCATCCTTTGGAAGATTGCAGAATGCCGTCGTCTTAACCGTGTCCATGGCATTCTCGCCGATAAAAGCGAAGCATTTCTCGATAAAAGATGCGCAAGCAGCTTTCCCGCCTAAAACACAAGAACGAACAGTGATAAAAAAGTGACAAAGAGTAATTTTAACCAGTGCTTGTTCCAAAAAATATTACTTAAAATTAAATAAGATTTGAATGATTACTTGTCACTTTTAAAAATAACTTGTAATTATATTACTTTTGTTAATTTCATCGATTTGTAGTCATGCCTGTATAATAGTATAAATATCGAAGCAGATTCATAATTTTTGGAATAAATCAAATGCAAAAATAATTTTCGGAATCGCTTTAAATTTAAATAAATCCAGGAATTTTTCTTTAAAAATTTCATGAAGAATTTAAAAATGTTTCTACATACACAACTTAAAGATTATTCTTAAGTAAATAAATGATAACCAAGTATTTTCACTTTCCACAGTTTCTTGTAAAATATAAATACTTTTTTGTAATTTTTAAATGAACTTTAAATTCACTTTGTTTTATAAATATATATTTAAACACTACCCCCTCATAGATATATACAATCATATCTGTCTTTTTCTCTCTAGGCAATTTTTCATATAAATATCTAGATGTTATACAGGTAAAAATAAACAAGATGTTATAGAATATGAGAAACTATTTAATAATTGCTTATATACATTTTGTTTGTCCCGTTTAGTACTTTTATATAATACACATTCGGAATGGCTTTCCACAAAAATTATATTATAATGCGACGTACAAAATAAGTTGACATATCTGTGCCCTTAAACAGCACTCACAGTAAACAACTACATATTACTGAAACAACATATCCATACGCATAAGTTAAATTAGATATCGGGGTGTGTGTTTATATAAAACACTGAGTGACTCCTTTTCTCACAATAGGATTTAATAATCGTATCTCGCATTCAAGACTCACATAGCAGAAACTTGTATCTAGGCAACAAATACAAATCTCCATTGGTACATTCATCAATCACGCGATACATTTGTTTTTGCACGCCTAAAAAGCTATCGACTTTCGCGTTTAACCATCTCCCTGAGAACTTCTCTCGTACAGTCCAAAATGAGACCCCGAGTGGAGCCACTCTAACCGGCGCCCGCCAAAACTGACGTCGGGTTGAGGTTATGTTCCACTTTAGCTCGCCGTGGGATTGGTGTTCTGTATCAGCGTAATATTGTCGCCCTTCAGCATGATCCGTCCGAGAGGCTTCCTGTGCTTCGTCTTCTGATGGTACTCCTCGGCATCGTCCAGCACCAGATTCATGTACTCGTCGAAGCCGACGATGTGCCCCTCGATCCGCAGGTTCACGTTCTCGAACAGCCAGACTTGCACGCGCGAGCGGTTCTGCAGGTAGCGGAATATCAGGTTGATGGGCTGGACCATCACCTTCTGGACTTTCTGCGGCCCCTTGTACGACATTTTTGCGCTGGTACTCAAAAATTGGACGACAAACAACGAGCGATATACCTCGCGAACGTGTCTCGTAAGCGTGGGACGCCAAAGAATATGGCGTCCTCGACTGTAATGCCAACATTGCCAACCCATGGTGGAAATTTACACCATGATGCCAACGTAACAATGCTGTTCGACCCTAATCACTTTCGGTCTCGCAAAATTCACCCTGATATCAGAAAATTCTGTATATTTGATAAATAATTATGGGTGCTTTCCAGCAACGTACACAGGCGACACTATGTAACACAGTGAATCATTTCATCCTTGTTGTTTGCCAATGTTAAACAAAGATGGAATGATTCACTGTGTTACACAGTGTCCTTGCTGGAAAGCACCCTATGATTACTCTATTACTTCGATCTTTTTTGACATTTACGAAAATATATTATTTTAAATATGTTATTTCGACGTCAAATAATTACTGCGATCTGTTTCGATACTTCACAAATTGCAATGCAATAGAATGCGTTTATCTAATATAATCTATTTACTAAATATTAATTAAGATTGTAATTAAATCGCAAATAAATCAATTTAAAGCCAGCGGCACACGGTGCTTGTTTTCCTGCTGGATTGCTTGCGTTCTAGTAAATTACTAGAAATCCTGCGTGCTGAATGGTGCAATTATAGTAATTTACTAGAACGCAAGGAACGCAAGCAATCCAGTAGGAAAACAAGCACCGTGTGTCGCTGGCTTAAGCAGCGAAATTTATCGACTGCAGATCTTTGTCATCTTGTCGATATTTCTGTAATATCTTCTGTTATCTCAGTATGTCCAGAATGGCATTATTCACGTATTAGTGACTTGTGCTCTCCTCAGATGGCGCCACACAATACCAAAATGAAACATTTTAGGGTGCGTTCCACTTGGCGTTTACAACGCTCGCAAGCATCATTTGTTCTTGTTTATCATTTAATAAACAACAAAGATGAAATGATTCCAAGAGCGTTGTGAGCGTCAAGTGGAACGCACCCTTAAGGCTCAGACACAATGAAAATATCTTCCTTCTTCCTTCTTCCACATCCCAATTCTCTATGTTTAATTCCTTGTTCCTTATTCCTCTCATTGTGTCTGAGCCCTTATTGTTCTCGGTCCCATATTCATTTATTAACATAAAAAGCGTCTCTTAATTTTAATACATACTTTAACAAAAGTTTTACGAATGATGTAACTCAAATGATTTGGGTGTATTCAGTACTACAACCGCTCAGTGAGCGCTCACTGAGCACTTCGTTATGATTGGATTGAACATTCTCCTATATTTACAAATCTAAAAGTATACTCCAATCATAACGCAGTGCTCAATGAGCGCTCACTGAGCGGTAGTAGTACTGAATGCACCCATTATCAGTCCACATTTTAGGGTGCATTCCGTTTCTCGCATGATGCGCATGATGCATCATTTATCCTTGTTGTCCATCAAATGTTAAACAAGGATAAATGATGCATCATGCGCATCATGCGAGAAACGGAATGCACCCTTATACGAGTCACGATTATTCAGACAAAATGCACACGAGCACATTTCTTTTTTCGTCTTTTTTATAGTTAATTTTTTAATATTTATTTAAATCTTTATAAAAAATATTGGATAAAACATTATTGTAGTTTGTGAGAGAAAAGAAAGCGTGTGTCTACTAATTTTTATCGCGAATCCTAATTATTCGTACTTCAGATTCGAATATTCAATGCCGCGCGCGCTCGTTTGGTCGCCATGACAGTTTTGCGACGCGTTTGGTTCGGAAGGCGGAGTGCGAACGCTCCGCATTTAATCGCGAATTTAACCCGTTAAGAGCGGATAACGAGCGCGAATTTTCATCGGGAGTGCCGATTAAAGCGACGGGCGATCGCCGGAGCGTATCGGTTGTCGTGGGTCTTTGCGATCAACGCCGGCATTGCATTCGGCACTGTACCGCTTGAAACCGTTACGGTTTCGGTGAGTACAGATTCCGATGCGATTGACACACGAAAATGATTCTTACATTTCTTTGAAAGAATTGTAATTGAAGCTGGATTAATTTGTCGAGATTGATCGTGAATATAACAACGTCAACAAGCTAACGTCAAAGAATATGACGTACTTTAAATGTTAAATGTAGGTATCATGTAAAAAATTGAAATAATTATAGTCATTTCGCACGCACATATTATGTTTAATAGAAAATTAATAGAAAATTTATCACTAAAAATTCGTCACCGAATATGATGTGTTACGTCGATAGATAATGCCAATGTGCGAAAGATTCATCAAGCGAACTCCATGCGACCGTAGTATTATTTATTCTTATCATATATTTTCCATATATCACAGATTTTCCACACATTATATACACAATTTAATTGAAATATTTAGTACGTGTGGTGTACGAGGGCTTTTCGATAAGTTCGTGCAAAGTCAAGAAATGGCGCCTGTAGAGCAATGTTAAGGCTATCCTCTTCTGGCATCTCTTGTAGAAGCACACACCAAGTGTCATTCAGATTCGTTCGTTAATCTGTTTTTGGCAGTCGTTTGAATCGATCGAATATCGTGATTTATGAAAAATGGATGAGAGAGAGTTTCGTGTAGTGATAAAACATTATTAAGCTCAGAAAGAGATTATGTTGAGAAATAAAAAAGATTTTTCCCGAAAAATTGAGTCTTCTTTGTTTTTCACGGACTTATCGAACAACCCTCGTATATAGTAATGGTCAGCTCTGCTTTAGCTACGATTATTATCTATAATTTTTTTATAAATTAGAAGCGTAGTTTGCTGTAATTATGTTGTAATTTACTATAGTAATATACTATAGTAGTCTCTACAAGGTTGTATGCGCATGAGTTGGGCAACCCGAATACTCCCATGTAGCATTTTATTCTTATTGTTCACCGAATGTTAAACAAGGATAAAATGATACATGAGAGACCTCGGGTGATGTTTTCGAACGCAGCCTTAATTAAAATATGCGTAATCGGCACTAATCGCGATCATTTTCTGCATTATCCACAACCACTGCTCACAGTTGATTTATAGATCAAAAAAGCTAATTGTACTTATATGTTTATGTAATAATATCGTATTTCTCTTACATGTTGTGTGCATAGGTCTGTTAAAACCTCGTTTTTATATGTTTAATGAATTTTATATGTGCAGTGAATTTTTTGTGTGGATTGAAATACAGTAATAATTGCGGTCATTTTCTATAGTTAATGCTACGGTTGCTACAATTTTAAAAATTATTTGTTATCATATATCAAATTTATCAGTTTTTTGAATTATTAAATTACCAAGAATAAATATCACGCCCTAAATTCACATTTATTATGCCTAATAAGAAATTCGTAACGTTAAATATCATGTACAATCATTATTCAGAATCAGTAATCCGTTTCTTTACCTTCGGGGTTATCTTCGTATATTTTAAACTTTCGTCAAAGTGCAGCGAGAGTGCAATGACTATACACAATCGCCAAATATATGCAATTTCTTGTTCTATAATTTTATTGATTATATTTTTTTAGTATCTAAATAAGATGATGAAAATAAACAATCATAATTGATTTTAATATATAATATAATAATATAATTTTAATGTAGTAAATTTTTAATAAGAAATGTTTAATAAATCGGAATATTTTTTTAAAAAGCGCTCCCATTTTAATATTAAAATTATAAAAATAGATAATTTTTCAATCAATATTCTAAATGGCGTTTTATTTTTTCGATATACTAAGAAATATTTTAAGAAATATTCAAGAAATACCCGCTAAATAAAACAAAAATTGTTTTATTATTAATAAAATATTTAAATAATTGCATTGAAGCAGGAATAATCAAAATTTTATTTTGTTTACCATTTTATTTAAGTAAAATATTAATTTATAATCGCATTTATAAATATACTCGATAAACAATTATAATAAAATAGCTTTTTATCTTTATCTTGTACTTTCACTATTTTTATGCGTTTTGATTTTATATACAAGGTGTATATATTTATACGAAATATTTAATATTTCGTTTTAAATAATATTTTTCAGTCTCTATGTTGATAATTTTATTTAATAATAATAATAAATATTAATTTTTTATTAAATAATCACGTATAATGCATACGTAATGTACAGAAAAAATATTTCTTTTTATTAAATAATATTTTATGATTATTTTAATTAAATATAATATGCTTTTTAAATACATATTTCGTATTTCATTTGATTAGAATGGATGCTGTGGATCTGTATCAGCTGTCAGAAAGTGTAGATAGCGAAACATGGCAGTCGGCAAGAAGGTATTCTTCGTTCGTAAGTAAAATTATTCCATATATTTTCGATATGCATGCATTATAATAATGCAATTGGATAATCGAAAGTGCGTAACATGCAGTCCGTCACGTGTTACTTTATCGTATACAAAACTTAAACATACAGATCTTTAAATAAATACCTGGAACTCGTTCTTGTGCCTCCAAAGCGGCGGTTAAAAGTGCACACGCGTTTCCGGGGCTTAAAGTAACAGACACGTGTTCCTCACAACTTCTCCAAAGTTCTTCTATACCAAGTTCTTGCGCTAGGCCCAGCATTTCAAAAATCCCACTATCTTGCAGTATTATCTGCAATCAGTTAAAAAGGAATTTATGGTCACTTATCTTTATTTCGTACAGTACAATAGATTTATAAAACATTCACAAGATCTTATTATTTAAAATATATAAATTTTGAAAATGTACATGTTCTATATGCACAGTAATTAAAGTATCAAATTTTGAAAGATAAAATTCTATTAGAAAGAAAGAAGAGACTAATTGTTACAAGAACATATTAAAAATCGAGCTTTTTAAGTTTTAAAAAAGACTTAAAATTTTATTGATTTTTATATGAATATAAGAACCTATAAGGGAACGTTATAAAATTTTGTATAATAAATAATTTTTTTAATGAACATTTTCTTAATCAATACGAAGCAGTATTTTACAAATAGCGTAACATTTATTTTGATGTTTCACGAAATTTCGAAAGAAATTTCTAATTCCTAATTATAGGTAAAATTGCTTTCTCTATAACTCGAGCTTTTTCGAGAACACATTTTAATTCAAAAGAGAGAAGTTGCGGAGCACTATATTAAAGAAAGCACTGAATGAAAAGACAGTGTTGCAAAATTATGTATCTAATTTTGCTAACTGAATAGAAAACTATTGCACACCTGATACTTACCATACCGGTGTAAATGTAACGAATAAACTGGCGAAACGTTTCCGGATGCGCGTGCGGCATTCGTACCGGTGTCGGATTACCGGCTGTGCCGATCCTCTTAGCGGCCGTGAAGTTCTTGCACCTGTGAAATAATTTTTAACAACAAAACGTGTCTGTCGAAACGACGTATCGAGTTTCAAATAATTTACTCTAGCATATTTTCTTAAAACAAACAAGCGCTTTCCATTGCTGTTCATTTTGCTTTTCACGCGACGCGGCGACGCCTCGCAAAACAAAAGGGCTTAATTGACTTTGTCATGAAACTGTCGAGACATACGAAACCGAGGTATAACGCGGTAGAAGTGTGCTCTTCCCCTATCTTTAGAAATTAATGGCAACCTTCAGAAGCATCCTGACGCCTCGTGTCTCTCCCCTTAGGATGGGAATAAGATAGTGGACGAAAATACGTAGATCAAGAGAAACCCCTATGTCGTCAATTAATTGTTCGATCTAGACCCTTCGAATTGTATGAGAAATTACGCTATTGGTGTAATAAATGCGAAAATATGTGTATGATGTGATTGAAATAAGTCGCCAAACTTCAGCAGCATATTCTGCTTATCTTGAGTAAAATCTATTTCAAGCATGCATTTTGTAAAATTGCTAATGTTTTTATTGTTGTTAAAAATTATATATAAGGATAGTTTTCTCTCTATAAATATAAATTAGCTATTCGAATTTGATACTAATACATATTGAATTTCTATTTTATTATCATATTCAAGCGTACACCGTAGATTCAATTTCAAATATTGATATTGCATTTGTATAAAATTCTGACACGATACATGAGCCAAACGTTTCATATAATTATCTTAATCGAGAAACATAATATCGCAAACTAAATCGAAACGAGAACTGACGTGTAATTAAATGAAACTCGAATAAACGTCGCGCTTAGAAAAACACAGTCCGACATCTTAATAGTATCCTACTCGATATATCGAACTGAAATTGGATTTAAGAGATGGCGGGTTTTCTAGTAACGAAAAGGAATGAGAAGCGAAGTTACAAGTGCCAGTCGACAGACGAGCGTAAATTGATTCGTTTTTCAATCGACTCAGACAGGCTTTGTTTTTATTCCGCGTAGTTTTAACAGCGTTAATTAGTTTTGCCAGACAGCTCTGTAAAAAGAAAAAGAAACCAATAATAATTTATGCTTTCAATAACGACGCTTGGAAGTTAAATCCGTTAATAGTCCTTGTATTATTCTCTTGGCTTGTTATCCTGCGAGCACTCATCGCAAGCATTTTCTTTATGAAAGTTGCCTTCCTATGCAGTATAATTTATTTTTTCACAAAGAGAGCTTTATAAGATTATTTGACCAACATTGATTTTAGATTTATTTTTCAAAATTTTATTTCGTTTTATTTTATATCGTGCAGTTTAATATTCCTTTGCTATAAAATAATAACAAATCTGATTATTAAGAAACACAATTACAATCTAGCTGATATGTGTGTCAATTAATACATTGTAACATGATATACTCACTGCAACGTATTAGTATTATATCATTTTTTGATATCATTTTTGTGTTAGCGAAAGAAAGATTGTTCACTGAATGCGGATTGCATCATGTGACAATCAATGTTACGAACAATATCTTTAACTTGCTATTATAGAATTCCAAATACAATGAATCATTTCCTACCTAAAAATACATTTATAAGACATCGCATAGTTGGAGAGCTAGTCTTAAAAGAATTTATAACATATCAGAATTCTAAAGCGCCCAGCGATAGTATAAAGTACTCGGCGCTTTCCATCGAATCAAAAAGAACTATATCAAAAGGTACGCGGGTGGAACAGTCTTTGAAGTCTAGAGTGAGAAGCACGCAAAATATATGAAATGTCTAGGTCGCGTGAGAAAACCAGAGATAAAGTGGATGAAAAGCGCGAAAATACAGCCGAGCGCTCCGGTCTCGGTTAAGCTGAGCGTTTTCGACGGACGTGGCAAAAGTTTCGAGTTCTCGACGCGAAACACGAGAGTGTTGACGGTGCGTACGAAATCAGGGAAGGGTGAAACGATGTTTGTCCGAATAAATTTTGTAAACCATGGTTTTACACCGGAAAATATCACATAGGAAATTATCCCGGCGCCAACATTATAAAAAATTATTTTGTCATCCGGCAAACGAATTACTCATATACTTAAATGGACTGTGATCTCTTGCAATTTACGTAACGATTTTATATACAGCCATTAACAATCGTAAATGGCATTTACTTTACTACATTTCGTACTTTAATACATTTTACATTTACTTTGGTTTATTTTTATAAACTTCCACACTCGAATAGATTGAAAACAATTAATCGTTTTAGAAGTAATGTATCGTAAGAAATCGCACTTAAATGTTGATATAGTAAGCATCCTATTTTTGCCCATATCTGCGACTGTCATCCAACTCGTCAGCTCCATTTACATTTGTAAATTGCTCTACCCTCCGGAACTCCGTCGAAGTAAAGATTACCCGAGGCCTACGGAATAACGGGGGACGGTAATACGCGTGCTCTTAGAAAATTTTATTTCCACCTTTTCAGAGTCGCGGACGGGTGAATCCTCGAGTGCGCGTCTCTTTATCACGATTTTCAATGTGGAAGAGCGTCGTAAAGAGTTTGAGCGTGCGGTAGCACGCATTGTCCATTCGTTTCGACCGCGGACATCTGTCACTAGCACGCGTAACTTAATTTTCCCAGGTTCATGTTGGCGGGCAGCCGATTCGAGGGAGAGAAAGGGAACGGGGGGAGGGAACGAGAAACGGAAAGAGGGAGAGGAAGAGAATAATACTAAAGGGTGGAGATGACGGTGGAGATGACAAAGGTCCCGCCGTTACTTTCCGCGCCTGATATTAAAGGGATTCGTGGAAATGTCATAATTGACTTTACAATTAGCGCCGTCTTGTCTCACGATGTGCCAACCCTTCGGACAAGTTCGCCTTCCCTCTAAATATCAACTGAGTTCTCCTTACGGATTCAGAGAGAAGAGAGAGAGAGAGAGAGAGAAAGAGAGGGTGGGAGGGTGGGAGGGAGGGAGGGAGCCAAGGGATGAAAGGGCGTAGACTTTGGCGAAAAAAAGTGTTCCTGTCTAACTAATTAGAGCAGCCGATCGATCCGTTTCGCCATAACCATCTTCATAAACTGTAACAGGCTTAATTAAAATTCATCGCTAGCACGAATTCCGGCGCCCCGCGCCATTCGCGAAAGTTCAATAAGTCGCTGTTTCTTTCAGCAGTCGTTTCTTTCTTTCCGCTTTTCCTATAATATTCCTTGCGAGTTACGAATGACAAGTTTTGTTCATTTTATCTCACGTGAAAGAGAGACACGTTTGCCGTGTTTTTCAATGGATATAAAGTGGCTTTGCATCTTACATTGATATTCCTATTGCGATTGTTAGTTAACGGTCCTCCTTGCTCATTAAAAATCGTTTTTCTTTAGACAAATTATTTCATTTTATATTAAATTTAATTCTGCATAATATGTATATTCACATTAAATATTTAGCAACGAATATTCGTAGTGGAAATATTTTCTTCGCATCTGAAATTACACTTTAAAATCGCGATATTGATTCTTCCATGACAATTAATCGCATGCTTTTATTTAAACTCTCCAAGGAAATCTCGCTCTCAGCAATTCGGTCGACATAATATAACAGGGGGCGAGACAATACAATAAGAATCACTATTAACAATTAATCCAACATCCAGAGGGTATTGGAGGGTATTACACTCGTACCTTCGCCGTAATAACTGACGGTATCATAGCTCGAATTCCTCACGGTATCAGGAAATATCGGAAATAACTGTTTGATACAAATAATCTTATCTCCACTTCTTGGAAAGTTTTGCTTACACTAATCGAGAATTATTTTCCGACAAATCTCTCACATTTATATAACTTATTCGAGTTTGTACGTGATATTAAAAATTTCATTTGCTAATTACGTCACATTGTAGGAATATCGCGAAATCTTATTTTCCTCAAATTAAGGGTAAAATTAATGTTTTCATAAATAATGGCTCGTTAAGGCTAACCTGGCTTGAAGTATTATTCTGTGAGCATAAACAGGGGTCTCGTCCCTCCCTAGCAGGAACACGATATCAGCCGAGTCTTTATCCTCCGAGAGTCGCGCCAGATCCTCCAGCAGTCTTGGTACACCAGCCAATCCCGCCTCACCAGACATCCCAGCAGCACCTGCCGCCGCCGCAACGGCAACAGCTCTAGTTCCCATTGTTCTCGCGCTTGTCCCTATATACAGACGATCGTTAATCAAAAGCGAATTAAGTAATCGGCTCGAATAATTAACAAAACAAATCCTACAGAACGCAAATTTGTCATCCGTGACATAAATATCGGTATCGTGCGCAGATCCAACTTAATTCCTATATTAAAAGCACGGAGAATAATTAGAGAATTTATGAAAAATTAAAATTGATGTGCATCCTCTTAGAACAAAAATTCAATTACGCTGTCTAAAGAATATAACGCAAATAGGAAAATTAATGTATTTATAATTAGTCTACACTCTGTCTGAATCGATCCAGTCGTAAAAACGTAAACGAAGAACGTATTTGCTCTAAAGGGAGCATCCATTTATCATTTATTTCTTATCGCACCCACGTTGTCGGGAAAATCTCGTAATGGAAGACAACGCCAGCAATTTGCGATAATCCGAAATTAATAGGACTGCGAGAGCAGCAAGAAGTTGACAGTTGCGCGCAACGGATGGCGACGGGTCCAGTCGAGTTTTTTTTTTTACGAGTCGGTTGCGCCGCGTCACGGACGCGGAAATTCGCGGACGTTGGAGAAAAAGTGACAAAACCGATTAAGGTACAATCGGTGCTAATTGCGCCATTAATATTTGATTTGCGCGAGCGCGCGCGTTCGTTGGTTCATCCCGTCGATCGCAACTCGCAGCCAGGATTTAACGTTACTGCGGCGTGGCGACGCCAATGGCGATCGGGCCTCCTGATTCCCTTTTAATTAGTTCGGGTTTTGTAGTTTTCGAACGCATCGACCGTCGATTGTGCCACGACACGAGAGCTCGCAATCAGCGACGATCATTACCCTCCTGGCTCACCTCCCCATCGCACGCGTCGTATCGTATTCCGGGCAATGTGATTCGATTAAAATGTCATTGCCAGGAATGCTCTAACATCCGTCTGCGATGATGCCATAAAGAACTAATTAGCGTTTAGATCGCCTGGAATAAGAGCTGATGGCAGTACGCGCGTGAAATCGATCATTATTGCTTTTCGCAATATCTTATGTTTAATGTATACGTTTCTTATCGATATATTTCAAAGCACTGATAAAAGTCGATTGTAACGATACATCAAACGTGAATAATGAATTTTTACTCGAGATAAAATTTTTACATTTATACTCATACAACACCCCGAAAATTTTAGATTGTAGTGATTTAAACATTCTGTTTGTATTTGCACATGTAAATTAACATAATTTATTGCACGATTCAAGATATTATTTTTGACAGTACCTACACTTCTTTTTTATATTTAACCAGGGTTCGAAAATATCATGATATTTATATAAATATCAAAATATCCGATATATATCGATATATATCGGATATTGGATATATATCCAAATGTGGATATTTATATATAAAATTTTTCTATTTTAAAAAGAAGACTTTAAATTTCGTGTCAAAGTACTCAAAGTTTTTATTGTTTCTGAAAAATTATGAAAAATAAATGTTTTATACTTATACTTATAAATTATACGTTATACATAACAAATACACGATTCGTGTAACACGTGTAACACGAATATAGAACTGATAACACAATACAATAGACAATATAAGAAAACAAAAAGAATTTACTTCTTTATAATTTATAAGACAGACAATATACATATTATCTAATATACACATCTAGATGTGTATAAGAGACAGTGTTTATTATACATAGATTTCGCTACGCGAATATAGCTTGCTCTGAATAGGATTTTAAAATAATATACTTTGCCAATTTAATTAAAAATAGTTTGCAATAACAATTTTAATAGTAAATTGCTTATTTCTTCGGAAGAGCTTTCGTATCAGCTTCGTAAATTAAACTCATCAATTCCCAGTTTTTTTAAATATACAAAAAAATTGTTTTTTCTAGAACAATGCGTATACAGTAGACTTTTTATTAACCAGCCTCTGTGGAATCCTCTGCCGAATAAATGAATGACCGGTTAATTCGAAAACCCGTACAAAATATTTTTTATTAGATTGTAAATTAAATAAAAAAAAAATATGTTATATATAAACGTTTATTGCATGTTTATTTGCATAAAAAATTGGTAATTTTCGTTTGCCTTTTTGATTTAACAACAGGCACAATTTCTTATCGCAACGTCACATTCATTAAAAAATCTCGACGAAAATATGGCCAGTTAAAGCGAGACCAGATAAAAGGAAATCTACTGTATGTATTTCTCAAAACTTATCGTAAAACACATTGATTATTATCGATCACTAATATTGTGTGTGTGTGATTCAGTCTTACATGTCGTTCTTACGAAAAGAGCCCTCATTGAAATCACGCATGGAATATCAAGATCGTTTCGCTTCACTTGACAACCGATTACTGACGAATCTCATTTGTAATTTGACGCGAATACCACCTATAAAGACGTTTGAATGCAAAAACGTTTTATTTTGTTTCTCGTACGCTCAGAAAATATATATCATGCGCCTAATGGAAACATTGACACGTGACCAAACACGGAAACGGAACCCAGTTACGAATCGACGATTACTTGTCACATTACGACACCGTTGTACATACAATCCGATGGTGACAATGTTATTGGTAGAATCCAGCGATTTCTTCGTTAAAATCGCCAGAAAATCCAACGCTGTAGGTAAGCAATCAATGAACCGATTGGATGACGCTTACCTTCGCGCACGACCGGATCAGCGAGACGCTCGGTCAAGAGCAGGAGAGGAACTAACTCCTAGCAGATCACATGGACGAAGCAATAGTCGACTTGGCACCGTATATTCTCCTCTTCCGGCTGTCGTTTTGAAACGGTTCTACTTCCGGTCGCTTTCGAGTCCTCCGTGATTTCGAGAATGACCGTGACAAAACGAAATCCTCGGGGAAACTTTTGTGCCTTTCAAGACGAGCTCGTTTTATAAACGCTGGACCAGGTCCTCACGCTCGACTATGCTGCCTCTCGGGCAATCTCAGAAGCCGGTCGCTCTTTCTCTCTTTCTTTCTTCCCGCCTTCCACCGTCTCTTCAGCTCAGTCGCACTGCGGCTGATACCTATGCGGTTCCTTTTTCCGCTCGTGTTCACCGTGTCTCTATCTCACGGGACTTGTACTCCCGCAAGATCGCTGCTCCTTGGGCCCCGTTGTTGCCAGATCGTCCGTGAATCACACGGTCAAAAAGCATTCGCAATACTATATTCCCGTGAGCCACGCTCTTCCGTCTCGTTTTCGCAGTCCTTCACGCAGGTGAATTTAATAGATTCAAAAGTTAATCTCTAATTTAAAAACGAATTAGAAACCGTACTTCCAGACGAGTTAAGATTAGAAAAATAATTTACGGTAGGTATGTGCTAAATCGCAAAGAATTTAATTCCACCAAAAGATTCGATCGGCAATCAATTCGCGCAACCGCATTTCATATCTTCTCAAAAGAAATTCCGCTTATTTCTGAATTTCAGATTTGGTGATAGGAAGTACAGTTACCATTTCGGAAATGGTTTCGCATACTTTGCGGTTTTGCGGTGAAGCGATGGAACCTGTACAATGCGGTTCCGTTTATTCCACGAACGAGAAAGATCGTCTTGTTCATTTTTACCATCATGGCCGTTCAACTTTCCTTCGATACGAAACCAATTGCTCAAAACCGCGAGAGCTAGTACTATTATATCATCATTGTGATTTTGGAATTTGTACTCACTGGACAATATAATTGAAATATTTTCTCTTTTATTATATTTAAAACAAATAAGAGATAGTTTATATTTCTAAAAACTGTTAAAATTTTTCCCTACATTTTAAAACATAAATAACTAAAAAACTAAATAACTAAAAAACTAAAATAATATATAAAATATAAAAAGGAAGAATATTTCATTGTATATAGTTTTGCGTATAGCATTGAATTTAGTTTGACCAAATTTCCAAAATGAAATCCATGATATAATTACGGTGTTTGTTTTTTTCCTGGTCTCCTTTTCGCTACGCTTACATGAATCGCTATTTTCTTTTCCTGCGAATCCGCAGGTACTGTAGCTGCCACTGTGACAGGTATAATACAACAAACGGAAAGTTCAATATCTCCCTCGAGGGTATATCGATGAATATATAAAGAACCGGTCTTACCAGATCGGAAGAAACCATCGGTCGACGGTAAAGCAGGCTTTAAATTTTCACGATCCTCGATAGATGTCCAACATTGATCATTGATCGCGTTGAATAGATCGTGTAACAAACATCGATCATGGTGCGATCATTAATTTTATTATCGCCAAGTGTTTTACAATTAAAAAAATATTAGTCATTAAAACGTCGATAATGACCAATGTTAATAATTAAATATTGACGCAAGATTCACAAATTCTTATTCGTTAATCACTTTCTAAATCTAAATCAGTGTAAAGTATGCCACTAAAAATCAGTGAAATTCAACTGGCAAATTAGTAAAACTTGGAATGTTGAATGAATCAGTGAAAGTATATCTGATTTACTCAGTGAAAACTTCATCTTATCGATTAGTGGATGTATTGCGCGAAAAAAAGGATTAGCTACTATAGCAAGTGTGTGTGTGTGTATGTATGTGTGTACGCTGTGAGATATTTCGTTATTACCCGAATATTAATTCGTACATTTTCGATATATCTTACAACGCCGTCACCTATAACCTAATTTTGCCTGGATATATAAATTCAATGTATATGATATAGGAACTAGCGTGCGAATATCGATTTTTGTATAATGCAAAAACTTTTACTTACCAATAACGAAGGTGATATCACTTCTTTTCTACAATTCTCTTCACTGATAATCTTAATGCACAACCATAGACAATGAGCACGCACGAACGTGTCTCGGAACTGTAGGGTTGCCTAATAAAATTTTCAAAACTAGAATTTATAAGCCAAAAACGCTTGCAACCCTGGACGCATACAAAAATGCGAATAGGTTAGCAAATTGGTTATAAACAATAAATGAATAATTATTTTACATCTCGTTTTCAATAGTACTTACAATTAGAGTAAAATGAATAAATTGAACATGTTTTTAATTTACAAGAAATTTTATTATTAGGTATCTACCTTATTGTACCTATACCTACGTGCTATATTGCCATTGGTATTTTTAAAATATCAATAAAATAACAAATAATTATAAAATATATTAAAGAACCAAATCAGTACAAAACTATTTGTTTTTATTAGTAAATTGAAGTGATTGAATATGATGTGGTTAATTAAATCTAGAATGCAAAATATTTAGAAATTTTCTTAAACCTTAAACCCCGGACATTCATAATTACCCCGGACACATTCGAAAAATCCCCCCGGACGTCCCCGGACGCCCTAAAAAAGAGGACGGTGTCCGGGGAAAAGAGGACGGATGGCAACCCTACTCGGAAGTCACTAATAAATAAGTGAATAACGATCTAACCGATGATGAATCAGTAAGCTTTCCCGTTCTCGTTGATTGCGCAGTGCGTTCGGCCCTGTTTTACTAATTCATTAACGATGCAAGATGTCACTGACTCAATCAGTAACTTTTCCACTGATTCAGATTTAGGGCAATATTCATAGTCGATTCTTATATTTAAGATCTTTTTAAGCACGATCTCTCTCTCAAGATACTATACAGTCATTTCATTAGCTGAGCGGAATCTTAAGACCACTTAAGACTCGACTTAAGACGACTTAAGACGATCTTAAATATAAGAATCGATTATGAATACCGGCCTTAGAGAGTAGTTGAATCAGTTTTCCAATTGCGGTAGTAGAGGGACATCCTGTATCTTGTTAAAATATTTTATTACTAATCAATATTGTCACTAAATTGAGAATGTTAAAGATATTCTACAAACTGTACAATAATTTATTTTAGAGATTAATTGGAATTGAAAATATTAATGAAAATGTCGGGATCTATTTCGAATTATAAGCGATCAAAGTTGGCCAATAGTGTCGTCTGCAGCGGATTGCGCTTGCACATGTTTCGATTTGTCATTTATTAGATATTAATTTCCGTAATAATTTAGATACGATACTGATTTTTAGTTAAAAAAGCAATAAGAGCTGAATTTGTCTTTTGGTTACATACATACATTATAACAATTAGTCAACTGACAAGATATTAATATAAAATTTTAATTTTTATATGCAAATTATTTAATCCTTATTTTAAATAAAAATTTGAATAATTGATTAATTAGTCCATTTAAAAAGAATCATTAAATATTATATTAAATTTTTTAATTTTTAAAGAATGATGTTTGTCTTTATTTTATGTAAAAGATGGCAATTATTTTGTTACCGTTATTCTTTCTTAATCTTTCTGCATCCTCAGAAGAATGAAATTTTGTGTTTTTAATAAATAAAGAAGTCACAATGAATTGTCACATTTTATGGTATAATACGATTTTCTCTATTTATTCAAAATCACGACGAATTCTTTATTGATATCGCACAATTTTATTCCTTATGGGAAGAGAAAATTTGAAAGAGAAAACAATAATATTAAAATTGAATGATAATGTTATATCGCCAGCAAATAATTAACTTATTAATATCTTTGTTCGACCTAACTGGCCCATTTATTGCAAAAATAAATTCCTAGCACTAATAATATTAAATATTAATTTGAATAAATATCTCTTCGATCAAAAAGAAGGCAAATTTTGTTCTCCAAAATTTAATATACAATAATAGCTCCTTCGAAATTGACTTGTGACATGAGGAACATTAAGAAAGGAAGATTATTATTTATTTATAACAGAATCAGCGCTTATCTTACAGTACACTAAATGTTTTTGTTGCGGCGGTGGTTGATATGCCGTGATACATGCACTCATCCGGTTATCATATGCGCTGAATCTCAAGCAGGTGGGAAGCAACGCATTCCGCAAGCCATTTCGTGTGTTGTCACTTATTATCCCTTGAAACGCGATTGTTTTTTTAAACAATTGCCGACAGGCTTGCGTGATAACTCCTTCTAAAATCTGTAACGTATGTATGTACATTTATAATCTATTTTGTCATCAGTTTGCGTGACTAATTAATCCCGTATTAAGGTATTAACAACTCTTAAGTATATCGATACAACGGCTGATTATCGGAGCGAATACTTCGCGCAATTTATTCATTTAAAGTAGATCGTAACAAGGGGGATGGGAGTTACAAGCTGTCTCGTCGCGATATTTACAGGCGATAAATGCATCTCTGAGTGACGCTTACACTCCAATGTACATCGAATCGTATCGTGCTTTGAATATCTCGCCGATTTTGCCTATCCATCTTCGATTATAAAGAGTAATATTCGAGGTAATATTCGAGGCACCGAATCGACTAATCCAAGTAACTGACAAGTGAGAGCGTGATACATCGACCGTTTATTTACGATTATTTTGAAACACGAAAAGCAGAATACTCGACATACATTTATTTTACGGTGAGTTGAATATTTCATAGCAACAACGAATTGACCGGTACATGACGCGCGGTGTTTGTTTTTTTGTCGCACAGCATATTAGGTATACACGCGACCTTGTTTATGTTCGCACGGTGAGACTCGAGTCAGCCGACAGTATCATGAGTTGTGTGCCATCATTGACGGTCAAGATATGATCGCGACAGGTACCGAAATGTGATCACTCTTCACGAATGCGCGTTAATGAATTAACCTAAACAATAAGTTAATTCTCGCGATCAATAATCCGTAAGTGTACTGTGAGTTGTGCTATGAAGGAGTAAAGAGGAAGAAGAGAGGAGGAGCAGAAATCTAATGAAAATTTCTGTGTTTTATATATATAATACATCAAATCGAATGATTTGCACGTAACAATTAAAATTGTTTATTAATAATCAACTTATCAATATCAGCTGATTGCTGCAGTGTACATAGTATCTGTACATAAAAAAGTAAAATATAAGAATTAGTTGAATAATCTTGAAAAATTAGTTTGATATTTCCGTATCAAAATTTTCGACTCCAATTGATCGTTAAAATACGCTATTAAAATATACGATGAATGTGGGATTTAAATTAACATAATTTAAGATCGGTATTAGATGGATTATTGCTAACGCAGCTTCGTTAGATTAGTATTAGTCTCTACAGGCGAAAATCCACGTAAGTAGAGTTCGCGCTACATCATTAAGGCTGTGATGTGCGATGTCGGTAATGCTCATGCGTTTTTCCTACCGGAGTCACGGTTGACACGTAATTATATCGCGGAAAGATCTTAATGACTCTCTAGGGCAAGAACCAATGATAGTTGTTTGCAATCCTGTGAATTTATTCCCTTAACCGTTAACGAAGTTGCCGTGTTTGCCGCGACGGAAATTGCGAGGAACGGAGATAGGTAAAAGGGAGACGAGATAGAAACGAAAGATCAGGAGAAAATGTCTCATATAGGATTTTCCCAGGACGGATCGGTCTAACGGAAGAGGCCTAGCAGACGTGGAGAATCGTTTTGCATAATAGATTCCGTGCCGCTTGCACGCTAGTGCAAATAGAAACGAATTCCTCGGCGCATTCGATGTAACAATCGAATCGGTAATCAAGCCGGCCTCGATAATCGAATCAGACCGGGTATACGTGTAATTGAAATTTCACAGTCGACCAGCGCAAATACCGTGGCGCGCAGCCATTCTTCGAAATTACGCCACCAAATTTCGTTTTGCTTGTCGGCGACATCGATCAGCAGGATGAGTTACGCTCGCGGAAATTCCAATTGTAAACGTGTTCGATTTAAAGACTAATATGGAATACATGGGTCAATAAATGGTAATGGAATTCCTACCGAAGAAGCATTTATCGGATATCCGAAAATGGGAGATTGGGAAATGATGATTTGCTGCTTAATTAATTTCTGACATCAATTGTCTTAGTAATTAAACCTCAAATTAAATTTCTATTAAACTAAACGCTACTTTACTATTAACTGTAAAACGAAGCTTACTGTATTCTTAAATTTTACTCACACTTCATCTTGTGATGTTAATTAATTGCTACACGGAAAAAACAATAAGGTTGCCACAACCACAATAATAGTAACATTTGGTACAGCCACGTCCTGTGGTTGTCACATTCATATTGATGTGAAGGCAACTATATGCATTTGGTACAGCAAACATAGTGAATGTTGAGACAAACATAGTGAATGTTCAGACAAACATATATAGATGCACTACACAAAACAATGTAAATGTGACAACCACAGAACGTGGCTGTACCAAATGTTACTATTATTGTGGTTGTAGCAACCTTATTGTTTTTTCCGTGTAGTAATTAACGTAAAGGAAGTTTATCAGATTTATTGTTTTATTATTAGGAAAGATAATATCGATGAGATGGTCCGTGTACACGGAGAGAATTTTTCGTTATATTTTGCCGCAAAATTCACTACAAATTTTACTATGTTTGGTAATAAGCTTGGAACAACTTGGCAACCTGTCAAATATTATTGGTAACGAAAGGAATTTCTGAAATATGGAAGAAAACATTTTATAAACAACATAATAAAAATTACCAAGCGGATTGTAACACCCGACACGAAAAAAACCGAGAATCATCGAACTTAGCCAATAAATTACCATGCTGCATGGTAAAATTATCATGAGCGACTAAGTCAGATTGAAAATATTATGCTGTATTGTAAAATTTATATAAGATATTTTACATGTTTAGCACTACTTGGCATTTATTCAATTTAAAACAATAAAGAATCATAAGATTTTAACATATTTTAAAATTATGGAAATTTTACTATGTATTTTAGTAAAATTAATCAAATATATTTTATATTTTATTGTGGTAGATATTAATATTTTTATTGTGGTAGATATTAATCAGAGAAAATTGCATAAAAATCTTCGAAATACCATGTTGTCCCATAACTACCATGATTTTCAGAGTAAATTTTAAGAGAAAATTCTCTGTGTGTAGTTACGATAAATAATTTCAAGCTTTGCTAATTTCGAATTTGCAGAATTTTAAAGAAATAGAATAGTAAATCCGTCTTCCTTAATTATTCTAGTGACCGCAACGAAACAATTAAAATATCGAGTAATTCAAGGAGCAGCGAGTATTCTTGAAATGATTAATTGCGATAGAGCATGTGGATACTCAATTATCACAACCACTCGCCATGGGGCACTTTTATTTCCAGGAGTGGAATCGATATCGGTCCAGGGCATGTATTATGAATCTATTTGGAAATGATTCCGTTCGGCATAAGAATAAGCAACCGACGTGCCGGGTTTTGACGTACAAAAAAGAAAATAAAGCAACAAAAGAAAGCGGTGGCGAGTCGCTCCTCGACCTCACAGTCGCCGTCGCCTCCTTCGTGCAAATTGACCCTAGCAAAGAAATCTTCTCAAATCTTCTCTTGCCTTTCTTCCGTCTCCGTGCGCCTCCGAGCGTCACCCACTCCCGGTATGGCTTTGTCTCGGAAGTATGTAGATCCGGAAAATAATACAACAATATCTGTTGCGATTCTCTAATAACAATGATCGCAATTAGCAAAGAACCGTATTGAGTTATCGACCAGCGTTTCGAAACTGGATAATTTTCTATAGCTCAGAGCATTTTGTTCTTAACGCGTTTACTGACGATTGCGGGAATAACGGTAATACATGGCAGGCTGAATACATCCGCGTACTATTGATTATTGTAAATTACGCTTAATATTCCAATTATCTGCATTGTATAGGGAAATATTAATAGAGATATAGAGGAGTAACGTTACTTGTAAAAATAAGAGAAAAAGGTTTTATAAAATAAAATAAAATAAAACCTTTTTATAAAGGTTTTTATAAACGTTTTATAAAGGATTTATAAATCGAAAAATCTCCCTTTGAATACATCCATTATTCACCATTGCGTTTTACATCTAATTAAAACTATAATAATTCTGACTATATTAATTGAAAATTATTTTATATTTTACACTTCCTACATTGTTTCTTAAGCTACAATTTAGTCAGCTTGCATTATAAAGAAACTGATATGACTTGCATCTGAAAGTTTAAAATACGTTTAATGCAATCGCAGTATATTATAAAATGAAAATAGTTTCGCAAATCAGTATTGGCAGCACACACTTACAAAATGGCCTTTCGCGTCCTCTATACCTGTGTGAAGTTAGCCAATGTCAAAAAATCAAAAATTTTCTTTTTGCAAACGTTTACCTACCCATCGTTTGCCCACGAATGCCCCGTTGGAATTTTTGTTTGCCCTCCTCTAGTTCAAAAGTTATAAGCAATTCAATTTCAGGGGGGCCAACTTCACATTGGCCCCCCAATGTTAAAAAATCAAAAATTTTCTTTTTGCAAACGTTTGCCCATCGTTTGTCCACGAATGCCCCGTTGGAATTTTTGTTTGCCTCCCTCTAGTTCAAAAGTTATAAGCAATTCAATTTTTTGGGGGGGGGAGGCCAACTTCACACTGGCCCCTAATGTTAAAAAATCAAAAATTTTCTTTTTGCATAAACGTTTGCCCATAAATGCCCTGTTGGAATTTTTGTTCCGTGGGGTAACGTTTGGGGGGAAACGTGATGAGCAAACGTTTGCAGAAAGAAAATTTTTGATTTTTCAATATTAGGGGGGCCAGTGTGAAGTGGGCCCCCCAAAATTAAATGGCTTATAACTTTTGAACTAGAGGGGAGCAAACAAAAATTCCAACGGGGCATTCGTGGGCAAACGATGGGCAAACGTTTGCAGAAAGAAAATTTTTGATTTTTCAACATTAGGGGGGCCAGTGTGAAGTTGGCCCCCCAAAATTAAATTGCTTATAACTTTTGAACTAGAGGGGAGCAAACAAAAATTCCAACGGGGCATTCGTGGGCAAACGATGGGCAAACATTCGCAAAAAGAAAATTTTTTATTTTTCGACATTGGGGGGCTAACTTCACACAGGTGTCCTCTATGCGTTAACGGTTATCACGCCAACATACGGATTTCGAGATTAATTCTCAAGTTCTCTATCCGTGCCTTCTATTCATCTTACGTCCGGTGGGGCAACTTTTCCGTTTCTCTCCTCTTATTACGATGTAAATACAAAGCTTGCATCACGGAAGAGAGGCGGACGACGCAGCTACGACGTGTACACACCACCTGCTTTACGAACGTGCGCGTTGAAGTTTTTTTTGCCAAAGACGGGACATATAGGGAATGCATAATACGCCGGACAATACACGACACGCTTTCCAGCGACTTCACTTACATTCACGCATGGGCCGCGCTATTATCTTTTCAAGAACGGCCACTTTGTACCGTTTGTGCGACCCGCCTCGACCGAGCGACTCGCCCTTCGTAGATACGAGAGGCTTGATTCTTCGTCGGAGAACCGGCGTACACGTGCGCATGCAGTGCGAATTTCGTATCAACGATTAATCAAACGGGAAACTGGTTTTAATTCTCGCACGCTTGCCGGATAATACATCATCCGTCTATGACTTTAGTGCCAAAGCTGCGTGCGTAGGGAACATAAGAATGTAATTTATGCACGATGACAAAATTGTTTTCTTCGCGCTGTTATACATAAAAATCGTGCGATGATTAATTCTATAAAAATGTAAATGATGACGGAGCGAATGTCTTCATGAAGATACGCTACGTCCATTTTTAATTTCGCAACGAGGCGTTCGCGGAACGACACGGCGACGCAATCGACTAAATTTCGCGTGCACGCGCGAAAATTACGCGCGTTACGCGACACGAGAGAGGATCGTCCGTGACATATGAACAATGGTCCAGTAGTATGCAAAATAAACGCGGCCGCCGTCGGCGCGACAGCCGAGTGTATCTCGAAAACGGACGAGGCGTTTCGCGCATATAATATTCGGCGGCACGCTATTGTGGCCGCTAATGGAGAGTTGGGCGGAAGGGGACGGCAGAGGTGGGGGAATAGAGGAGGAATATCGACGTGTATTTCCGCTTACGCGTCAACGCGACGGGCGTCGCCGGCGCGGCGCCCCTCGCTCTGGAGCCGGTGCTAGAGCGTCAGAGAGCTCGCTCTCATAGAGCTTGTGCCATGGAGAGCAGAGCGTTCTGTCCCACAGGATATAGGCGCTCACACGCGAATCCGCTTGTCATGACGAACACGCGCGCGCCGAGGTTCTATCTATCTCTCCCTCTCTCCCTGCCCCCCTTCCGCGTTCTACCGCGGCCATTATGCCGGCGTGAATGGAGTCCGCGTTCGAGTACGAGATTCGAATCGGCGCGGCGCGGCACCCCGGTCCACCGTCGACACTTCGCCTCTGTTCGAGTTGTCAATGGAATGAGGGTCCCACCGCGCTGGGGAGACGCGGGAACCAACGCCTCTCGACAATGGTGGCTCGCGATACGTCGGGGCTAAGCTTTTTTTCTTCCCGGTGGCTGTGCCGCTGTCACTCTCACGACTGACACTGACGTCGTACTCCAACGGAAAGAGGTATCGACGGAGATCGGAATAATGCGAGCCACGACCCATCGGGAGACGCGACGCATCATCGCGCGATGGAGACGCGAACTCCGGACTGTTCACAGTCGGTTCATAACCGCGACAACCGCCAAATCTCCATGAGATTTTCAGAAGAGGTCTTTGAGCCCGCGGCAAAGCGGATTAGCGCTCGTCCACAATGAAGAATCTTTTATAAACGTTCTTTACCTGTTGCTGAAACGAGTGCAATGTATTGAATTCCGTGATGCACTCTTTATTCTTACGCGGCGGTGCTCCAGAACCACCCTGGTTCTGGATTTATCTCTTGCCATATTTTTCATGAAATATTTATCGCAATACAATCGCGTCTGAAACGAAATTTCTGTTGAAGCAAAGTCCGTTAGACCTTAAAACGGGAAAACACAATTTTATGATTTATTCGCTCTATCTATTTTTAAAAGAAATCACTTTCTTTTATTCTATTTATCAATACGTTTCGTATCTTGAATGAGTACTCGTCGATCGTGAAGAACTGAATTTGCGTCGACAATCGGATAGCGAAGGCAACACAAATTCCATCCCAAGTTCGTGGATTAAATCGCTTGCGCTATTTCGCCCTCGAGTTAATCCGATTACTTTCTTTGATTCGCGATTGCTCGCAGGCACGCACACCAGATTACCCTCCGATCGTTCGGTCGAGAGCGATTCGCGTCGCTTGTGACGTCACCAGGGATGTGGATGTACGTACGGTCCTCCGATCTCGAGAAGCAGATTCGAAACGTGATTGCGGGATGCCGGCGGTTGCTCCGATTCGTGAGCGTGCAACTACCGAAACGTACGAAACGATAACGAAGAGTGACTTCACCCCCCGCGGCGACCAATTACACGCAAGGGGTCCAAAGAAATGCCGGGGGCTCGCCAGCGCGCGCTACCGCTTTGTAACGGCAAAATCGTTATGTCATTTTGATCTTTCCGTTTTGAACGGCTCCCGTAGTGTAGCCGAATATGCGGACAATTGCGTGCTCCGCTGGCGGTAGCGAAGGACGTTTGTCTCATTTCAAGAGGTTCATTCACCGTGCCAAGACTTTGCTAACGATCGCCTGCCCTAGGAATGCAACAAATTGAAGTTATGCATGTATAACATACTATTCGTATCTGTATCACTGAAAAAAAATTCTTGGTAAACTTGTGAGATGCATTTAGCAATACTTTTTTTGAAGTATTTGATTATTATCACCAATTATAATAATAATAACAAAATATTTTGTAATAATTATAAACATTTGTAATAATTATAAAAGAGTAAATTTTGTTTAGTTGAACCAACTAAATTATGTAACACTTATTATACGTTTAGTTGCTACTCTTTCACCAAGCCGGCTTGGTGAAATAGTTTCAACTAAACGTATAATAAGTGTTACATAATTTAGTTGGCTCAACTAAACAAAACTTACTCTTTTATAATTATTACAAATGCTTATAATTATTACAAAATGTTTTGTTATTATTATTATAATCGGTAATAATAATCAAATACTTCAAAGAAAGTATTACTAACAAGGAGAGTCTCCCAACCTTGTGCACCCAGATTTCTAAGATTAATATCCCGTTGGTTAGTACTCAACACATAGAGTGTAGCAAAAGCCTAGAAGTTTTTAAGGTTCTGGCCAGTAGAGCCGGAGCAATTCGACCCAGACACCGTGAGGGTTGAAAATCCAAAGTGGGCCGAAATTAAAAAAATTTCTACCACAGCTACCCCTACACGGAAAAAACGATAAGGTTGCCACAACCACAATAATACCTGTCTCTTATACACATCTAGATGTGTATAAGAGACAGCTATTATTGTGGTTGTGGCAACCTTATCGTTTTTTCCGTGTAGAGTTACATTTTTGTCACTGGTAGTCTACATAAATTCAGGGATAGCTGTGGTAGAAATTTTTTTAATTTCGGCCCACTTTGGATTTTCGACCCTCACGGGGTCTGAGTCGAATTGCTCCGACCCTACTGGCCAGAACCCTAAAAAAAACTTCTAGGCTTTTGCTACACTCTATGAGTACTAACCAACGGGATATTAATCTTGGAAATCTGGGTACACAAGGTTGGAAGACTCTCCTTGTAAATGCATCTCACAAGTTTATTTTATTTTTTCAGTGTATGTAGGTACGCGTGAAAATTTGATAATGTAGTATATTTGCGCGTATTTATTTAAATAATAATTATTTCTCGAAAATCAGTATTCAGGAGGTAAATATCTTATGTATTTCGAAGTATTACATTTGCAAACTGAACAAATAAAATACATGGGTCTTTTCATCAGATACTAAAGTACATATATACCAGAATGTCAAAAGGAAGACCTGAAAATGTTTTAATCTCTAATCAATTTACAATACTTTCGATATATTACATTTTATTCTTTCTCTCTCGTCAAAGTTAAAATTGAAATTAAAATCAGGACATAAATTAAATTTATGACAATGATGATAATCATTATAGATACAATTACATGCACCTTTTATAATTATATCTTTTATACTTATAACATATATGATTTTAACTCATTTCAGACTTTTATCGTTTCGTGAATAATCGGTCATTATATGTCATTTATCCTCCGTTTAGTAATTATTATTATGATTATCGCATCGCACGCGCATACGTCCATCCCCCAGTATTTGTTTGATCAATAATTCGATCGTGTTTTTCCTCTCACGACTAAAGGAAACTTTTTTTATAGAAGGTGGGAGGATAGTATCCACATGATTTCAAGGAAACGACGACACTCTCCATCGTAACTCCCGTTTCGAAGTTGCCGGGTAAAACCACTAATGCCGCTTCCATTATAACGTCACATTCGATTTGGCATACCGCTTTGGCGGCGAGCACCCTATCCCACGGGACGGGTCGAGGTTCGTAGAAAAGAGGGGCAGAGGGAACTCTGTTATGTATATTGAGACTCAAATTTCCGTGGCGTAATACCAAGACCACGCATACAATATCGGCTCTTATTTGCATTCATTAGATTAAAAGTAACCGCATCGCTACCCATGACTTATCTAAATGAAGACGAAAGTACGAATCCATGTTATAATTTAAACAAACGAATTTCTCTTATAATATTAAAAAATGACATTAATATCTAAATTATATAATATTATTATTTTATGTGAATAAATTGAAGAAAATTTAGTGTAATTAGCACCATCGTAAATATATGAATATAAAGTGTATTTATAAAAAGAATTGATCTCTAAATTTTAATGAAAAGATCGATTTTTACCATGTTGCGCATAATTGTTATAAAATATCCGATTGAGAGAGAGGTTTAAACGACACATTTTTTTGCCAGCGGCTCAATTTTCTCTGATTTTCTTTCATCTCGCATTCTCGATTTTTCGTCAAACGGACCGCGCGCGGTGAAGTCATGTGATATTGCAGGGTACGCGAGTTCTTCAAAAAGGATGCAACGATCCCATTTCACACGGATGACATTTAATGCTCATGCGAACTGCAGAAGAGCGATTCGAAGAAAACAGCTTCAAAGGAGAATAAATGAAGCTTCGTGGATTACGTCCTGAAAAGGGGAAAAAAATATGAGCAAGACACAGAAAGAAGGTTCAAAAAGGCAAAAGAAAGAGCAAACGAGAGAAAGGGAAAAACGAAGTTGTGAATGAGAAATATGAGGAAAAGAGGGATGCGATGAGGGAATGATCGCGTGATAGAAAAGAAGCACCTATTTGTGAAACGTTGCTCGCATCGCAAAATGCTGAGAAAGTAGCGCAAAGCGAGGATGTCGGAGCGCACATGTCCTTTAATCCTTTAATCCGACGTTGCCCTACGAAGATTCTGTTCCCTCGAACGTTGCAGCCGCAGCTGTGAACTTTCAAGACGGCGACATGTCGACATTAAAACGAATACGAATTGAAGAACGAGATGAACGAGATTTTTCACCCCAGACTCTTAGCGTTTGCGTCGCGGAATTACTGACACGGGATTTAAAACAAAAATTCCAACGGGGCATTCGTGAACAAACGATGGGCAACCGTTTGCAAAAAGAAAATTTTTGATTTTTTAACATTGGGGGGCCAGTGTGAAGTTGGCCCCCCCAAAATTGAATTGCTTATAACTTTTGAACAAGAAGGGGGCAAACAAAAATTCCAACGGGGCATTCGTGGGCAAACGTTTGCAAAAAGAAAATTTTTGATTTTTCAACATTGGGGGGCCAGTGTGAAGTTGGCCTCCATAAAATTGAATTGCTTATAACTTTTGAACTAGAGGGGGCAAACAAAAATTCCAACGGGGCATTCGTGGGCAAACAATGGGCAAACGTTTGCAAAAAGAAAATTTTTTATTTTTCGACATTGAAGGGCTAACTTCACACAGGTGATATTAATTCTTTTGATAAATACTCTAATTTATCCTTTGATAAATACATTGTCAATATTAATCCTCATATACACTTTAATTAAGTTCATAAAAGTTTAACGAAAATAATGAATCAAATATTGTTTCGAAATTGATTTATTACAAGAATTGTATCTTGTATCTAAAAATATTCATACTTTATTACCATGCGAATAAACGGTAAGAAACTATGACAATGAAGAACGAACACACAAAACACGCATATACATACATACGGAATCATGCACATATGCAAAGTATTTGCATACGTAATATGAGTACACAGTATCCGTGAATACAAGGCTGAGAAAAAAGACCAAGACGAGGTAAAACCACAGTTCTTTCCAGTAATTAAAAATTACGCAGTCGTCGCCCTCATGTGTCAAAGCGCGCGGCTTTGTTAATACATTCAGCTGTGACTTTGGTCTTATGAGAAGCCGCGACAAAATCAATGCTCATTTTTCCGTTGTTTTTTATTTTCTTTTTCACTCACGGCATCCTTTTTGTTCGCCTCTCTCTTCAATCGCGCAAACCAGTAATCTTTTCCGATTCCTTCTCATTAGAGAATGAATGCTGCTTTTATATAGAAATTTGTACTGCACGGTAACACTTTTTAAATAAATCCTTTCAAAGTCTTTACTGGCAACTTTTAACATTATTCGAAGTTTCTCTAGTAAATAATGTACAATAGCGATTCTTAGAGGAAAATACATTTTCTTAGAAAACGCGCGATATTTTCTGTTCAGCTAAGAATTTCCTTGATAACACGAAAGAATAGAATCAGTTGCGAAATTGTTGCGACAAAAATATTCTGTAAGCAACATTTATAACTTTTATTTGTTATATTTTTCACTAATACCCTCGCGTTTGTGACACTTATGAAAACGAAATTCTTTATACATTAATACAGTGAAATAAATGATTTAACTCCACCATCGTTGCCTAAACTGATTAGAGACCGTTGAGAATTCTGAGATAAAGCTATATAAAAAAAGGAACCACCCGGATGTTGGAGTTGACGATTTAACGAGCCGTTTCCACAATCTAAAATCATGCTATGGGGGCAAGTCTCGCGTTTCTTTTTTCGTAGAGCTCTGTCTCTCCGCGACAGGGCTGGAATAACAAACAGTCTGGAGAAAACGATCCCGGATCGTGGATTATTTTCCGGCGTCGCTATAAAACTGTCTGGAACATCGTCTACCGATCATCACCCTCCAACCAACACACGCCGCTCGATACGTAATACACTATGTCGCTTGTCGTACAATGCTTACAAGAAAGAATAACAAATAATCACTTTACATGTGTCTCCTTTTTATTTTCAACATGCATGCGATAAAGATTTTTCTGGGAATGATCTGAGATGATAATTAAATGATAAAATCGTTTAACAACATAAAAAGGAATTCGCGATCATTATAGATTAATAAGAAAGCTTAAAAAATTGAAACAAATGATTACAGTATTTAGGAATTCTACAAATGTATATAATATTAATTTTGCAACATTTTTTAAGCTAATTGTTAGTAAAATTATATTGCAATAATTGTCGCTCGCGATGTCTTGATCGAGGCAATCAATAAAGCGCGGCCATTGTGTTTCATTATCATCTGTTGCGACAGCGTTCCACGTGCAGCAACATGACTTACAACTTTGTGAGGTGATAGAATGTTTACACGCCTCGAGCGTATAATGAAGGTAAACGAGAAGCTCGATTAAGCTTGTTACCCGTGCAGTCGATAAATTAACTTCCCGTTCCTTGAAAAGGGAAATAACGTCACGGCAATAAAAACGAAAAAATAAAATATAATACCATAGACATATGAGCCCGTGCAAATTTTATCATTAATTTTGCTACAAATACTGATAACAGCGTTACAAAACTAGACTATACGATACCTTATCGCATGCTCTAATTGCTTGCTATCAGCGACTAGCACAACGGACGACCTATATCGACGTTCGCTTACTTGCAATTTTCCACTTTAATGAAATTTGCCACTTCGATAAGCCACTTCATACGATCCACATTTACAGCGGCTTAAATTTAGGTACCTGTTGAAGACACTCTCATTTTCGAAGTGCATCGAGGAACGCACTTTGCGAAATGCGATCAAGCGACAAAAAACAAAAATAGCCTAACGTGCGATGTAAAAATAGAAATGTAATAGATTTATCAAAACATAAAGACACTTTACTTTATCATTCATTAATATAACGTGATAACCTTACAAAACAAGCTTGTTATTGGAGTTTATGACTAAAATCGCATTTTCATAACATCACGCGGCAGAATCGATTTAACGGTAACGCAACTAATTGACTGTTTCTCTCACCGGGAGCAAATAATTAATTTTGACGGCTGCGTAAATTTGCAACATGTAATTCCGGACGAGACGTAATTTGTATGCGCGAGATGTTATACGGCTGCGTCGGTTAATAACTATCGGCCGTGCCGCGATTTCCGGGCGGACGCTAATTTCCGCGTTGAAGGAAAAACTCGTATTGCGCGAGAACTCGATACGCGCGACCCTCGACCCTTCGACGGCAATCGTTATATAATGTTTCGCCTTAATTGCGGATTCGAACCCCAGCTATCCGCGTGGCAGGACGGCCGCGTCGCCGCTGCCGGGTGATACACTTTTAATTGCGTCCAGATTTACAATTCAGATTTGTCAGACTCAAATCGGTCCCCCGTCCCTCGCGCACACATCCTAAATTCGCCCGAGTGCGTGAGGGCGAAATATGACACATTGCGTGTGACGGTAAGCGCGTAGCTTTCAATCGATGGATTCGTTGGGAAAAAGAATGGCTTGATGAAAGCGCGATACATTCGCGCGGATATTGTAACAAATATTGTTCCATTGGATACTCTCGCACTCTCCGGAAACGAAAACACAATACGAAACCGATAGGAAAATCGTTTGATATTAAATCACTCTACCAGTTCGATATAAACAAAATTGAAATGCTTGCAAAAGAATACATCTGTCCGTTATGAAACAAAACTATATTTTTGATGGCTTCGTTTAAGCAATTGATATCATCAGATGATTCTGAGAAATCTTCCTTTTTATTGCGTGAAATTATTCCTGTTATATAAAGTAAAACTCACTTTACCATGTATGAGAAATACTCGTGTTTCTATGTTCACACGTATGCCTGACGTCGATGTTTCCCTAGATAACAACGCCGGCTTTTCGACTTTGTGTCCAGAGGATATGACGGGAAAGTTTGCAGGTCTAAAAGAGAAAACGACTACGTTTATTACTTGAAGCCTGAACTTTTTATAATCATTTTAAAGTTGTCTCGTCGTGCTCAGCTCTTCCCGAAGTAAAACTTACGCTAGAAAAATCTGTTTGGTAGAAACAGATTTATTCATCCAATTTATTATAAACAAAACGAGAGCAGAATTTTCCTATTTTTTTCTATATAATATAAATTGTCGTAGAAGTGACACATCTTTAAACAAATGTATATTTGATAATAAAAAATTGATATGTAGCTAATAACTATCTTAACGAAATATCGCGAAACGATGGCGGATGTTGAAACGACGTTATTCTCGGCCGCCTTTCTTATCGCTTTCCCAATATGCTCAACACACGCTACCGTCCTCCCGATAAGATGGCAAGCAAGAGGCGCAAGCACCGCGCCGGGTAGGAGCTCGATCGAGTGGCCGATTCTCCTTTTGAAGGAGCCGCCACCGACCGCGCTTCTTCATCATCGCGGTACATTCTCTCCTTTTCTTTCCTAGCCAGCGCGTTGGCAGTGTAACGGGGAGTCGAAGACGTTCTCGACGGGTGTTGCCATGACACCGTGAGACCTGCATCCCACGTCTCGAAATCTCTCTTCGAACTCCCGCACATTTTTCCCCTGCGGCGTTCACTCCTGAGAAGCCTAAGGTTCCTGGGTACGGATTCGATAGACATCTAAACGTGCGAGGGTAACGCATCGTCAAATTGCACACGAATGAATTGTATACGTTCGTTGAATTATGTATCTGTAGGGAGTGTCTTTGCATTGTAAATGTGCACGATGCAAATTATTCGCAAAAGCTGGACAATGCAGAACCACAATCGCTGAATTATTTGCCGAGCGTAGACCATGGAGTGAACCGTGCCATTAGACGAAACCAGCCGCGATTATTATTCACGGTTTAAAGGATGCTACTTAATTCTTTCTGGCACGAGCTGGCAAGAGCGAACCTGGTACCCATTTGAAAATGCAACCTGGCCGTGTTCCAGCGATTCCTTCGATTCTCTTTTCTATCTCTCGACTTTTACTGCAGGATGACGCGCTTCTCCTCGCCGTTTCTCTTCTCGTTGTAACGTCCGCAGCCCGATGCATTTTACAATTGCTTCCGAAGCAATCTGAATCTGTTTGATCGCTATGGAGCTTTATCCACTTTTTCGCCTATCGTGGTTTATCGATGTCAACTTTATTTTTATCGCGGTTACGCAGTCCGAATGGATCGATCGAATCCGTCCAAGTTGTTGCATTAAACGATCAAAGCAGCGTTGTTAAGACTATCTTTAAGCTGGCGCAATCAACGCCTTTCACGCGGTACTCATTGTACAAGTTTGCGAACAACTTTTGTTAATGGAAGAAATTTCGCTGTAGCGTAACAATGCATTAAATTTTTTCATAACTACACGGAGAGAATTTTTCGTTATATTTTGCCGCAAAATTCACTACAAATTTTACTATGTTTGGTAATAA
>NJRQ01000003.1:1513357-1537355 GCA_003063805.1 Aphaenogaster ashmeadi
TGTTAATGGAAGAAATTTCGCTGTAGCGTAACAACTGTCTCTTATACACATCTAGATGTGTATAAGAGACAGATAAAATATCATCTAAAAGTCAATCATATTAATAATAAATAAATTAATGCATTAAACATTGAAATATACAATTTTAATGCAAACGATTCATGTTTTTAACTGCTTTTCGCGCAACAAGTTTCTTCCTATTTCTATTCGCAAAAATTCGCAGGATTATTTAGAGAGCCATAAACGTTTACATAATTTCCAACGTGTTTCGAACCACGTTAGCGTATTTTATCGCGGTCGTGCCAATAAGTTTCAAGCCTATTCCAGCGGTCAAGCTTAACCGCGAGCCATTTTGTACCTAAGAAAATTTATCTTTGCTCGGCAAAACATATTTGTAAGGAACGTCGCGGAATGAATCTCTGGATTTTTCTCTGCTATGAAAATGTGCCGAAGTACGCGCTGAAATTTACGACTGCGGAAATTTACCGGAATGGGTGGCCGGCAGGCTTTCCAAACGATAAATTCCTTGGACTTTATCCAGCCACGTTTATCCGTGATTGTCTTACGCATAGTTTGTTCTACTTTAGTTTGTCCTTTCGCCGCTCCGTTGGTTCCTTACCGTTTCTCCGGCGTCGTGCGTCACCGGAGACGCAATATTTCGTCGCACTAACCCTCGAGTGAAGTAGAACGACCTGAAACAAATTCCGCCATCTCCGATCGCACCTCTAGTGGGCGCAAGGCCTGATAGAAAAACTCAATCTCCATCCTTTATCTATACTAAAAGCAAAGGTATAGTCTATAAAGGGATAGTACATCGTAAATTTAGGTTTACTTGACTCGTACTGCATTAAAGTAAAAACTGTATAGACTGTAAGTTTAAATAACGTAGAAGTTTTAAGAGAGGAAGAGAGTATACACAAGAGCGTCCGCAGGATTTTTTCCAGGAGGGGGCATGAGTCAAAATATTACTTCCAGAATTAGAATACTTATAATTTGAAATTTATACACCTTTTGAAATTATAATTCTATCGATTAGGGCAGAGATCAGCAAGGTTAGCACAACTTTGTCTTTTCTTTATTCAAAAGGAGAGCAAATGCTTAATTTTTTGCTGATTCCAGGGGGGGGGAGCAAATGCCCCCTCTTGCCCCCCCCCCTGCGGACGCCTATGAGTATACATACATAATATCTGAAGTGAGATGTAAAGCTATGTAACATATAAAAAATTAATTTTTTAGTATTAAGAGATGTTAGGATAACTCTCTCTCTATGACGTCAATTTATTGCTGCAAAGATAGCTTTGTACCACAGTGAACACCCTGATTCCAACATTATCCAATATTATTGAATGCAGGAACCCGATATTCGAGAGCTTTACGTTATTCCGGAATACGCGATCCGTTCTCTGAACCGTGCATACGCTTTTTCGCAAGTTCCTCAAACAAAAAAAAAATCATCTCTAAAACGATGCGCTCTTCGCGCGAACGATTGTAATACACCTTCGAGAGGGATGCACGCTCCGCGATCCTCGTAAAGGGTCGAATAGAGAAACGAAAGAGGGCGAAACGCGGTCCCCGGAAAAAAGCTCGCCGGCGTATACCGGAGAGGAAGAGGTACACACGGAGCGGCAAACGCGCGAGAAAGAAATTCCCATTACTTTGGCCCCGGCGACGTCTACAACCCTGCCGTCCTGCGTCTTCCTCTTCTTCCGTTTCCTGCGCGCACCCCGCGCCACCCGCACCCTCGCCTCCTCCGCCTCGTCGTCGTCATCCTTCTCGCCGGTTTCTCCCCTAGGTGGGAGGGGATGAGAAAGGACCGCGATGCACGCATGTGCCAGGGCCTTTCTATCGATTTCTCTGTTTCGCATGGTAGTCACGGGGAGGCGTCCCCGGTGTGTCGCGCCGTGTTCTCCCGCCGTACTGTACACGCCACCCAAAACAGCCTCGCTACGTACGGTCGTCGCCACCAGATTCCCTTTTCAAGGTTAACCCGTTAAACCGTCGCCCAACACCTACGCGCCGAACAAACTCTAGCCGGCTGGTTAGAACTCAAGCAGATCGCCGTACCCTTCGCACGACTTTCTCTCTTTCTCCCTTTCTCTTTCTCGTGCTCCGATTGTGCGCCGCGATTGTGCGAGTGACGAGGACAGTTTCCCGAAGGAGCACCGAACTACATAGATAACACGATCGAGAAGATACTTCGGCCGTCGTGTGAGGGAGTGCGGCGATTGCGAGTGTCTGGGCACAACCGTAACACGTACCTCTCTTCTCCGGTGAGTAGACGTTTCGATAAAACTCGGCGGAATAGAGATAGGAATTGAACTGATAATCGTCAGAAAGGTCAAACTTTGACAACAGAACTTTGACAAGCGATAGTAACTTTTTCGTTGTACCTTTAACAATAAAACGCGACAATTAGCAAAATAATTAAATTTATAGTAAATCGATTTTTCCGTATCGATAATATTGATTTTATCGCAATTATATCGGTTGGAGGATGAGAATAGAGAAGATGATCGGTTGGTAGCCTTCGGACCTCGAAGTAGACCTCTTTATACCGTGTGACATTTCGTGCTATGCGATTTTAGCTGTTTGACGAAGGCAGCGCATTTTTTAGTTGTCACGCATTAGCGCTAGTTAGCGGTTGAAGAATTCCTTTTCGCGTGTGACAATATAAAAAAGACGGTGATACATAAGTATTCAGTCCTTGGAATTTCAGTTTGTTTAGCGGGTAGTTTCAGCTGTTACTGGTTGAGAAATTTTGATTTAATAACTGGTGAAAACGCGTTGCTTCAGTCTCGAGTTTATTTTTGTCCAACTAAACGCATGTATTTTTCTCGTATTGCTGGAAATACTCGTTATTTAGCAACATGAATAGCATTAAATTGAACCACATTTACGGACAATATTAGAAATAATTTATTTTTTTTATTCGCATTATATCTAAAAATATCTTTATGTTTATAAATTTAATCCTCAGCATTTGAAGATATTTCCGTTTAAAAAGTATAACCTAATTGATTTGAATTTTAATGTATGTATAATATGTTGATATAAAAAATATATAAATATCAATTCTTAGTTTAGCATTTCCAATACATTATATTTTACGCTCACTAAATTTCTTTCGTACTTAGCATCCATTCGTACTTATTATCCATTCACGGATTGACACAAACTTTTTTTACATACGAGACTTTACAAACTGCCACCGCACCGAGTTCATTTACATTTTGACTGCGCAAGAGATGGAGAATGTCTTTTTAACCGACGCGACTTAACGGCGTCATTAATAACAAAGTTCTCGCCGTATTCAACCGTTGTACAATGGCACGCGACAATCTTTCCCGGCAAATCCCGTTATAAATGCGAGGCTGTAAACGCAGGCGTGAACGATGTTGGCCGACAATATCGCCATCGCTGGTTTTTTTCACGGTAATTTTCTTCCTCCTTCCCTCATCCGCGATAAGCGCCATTATCTTTCCCCGCGCGCGGATAATCCAAAGGACCATTTCAGTCTTTTAGGGATTGCAGGCGCGTGTTATCAGGGGGCGGGCGATGCATTCGAAAACGTGCAGCGAGTAATCCTCGAACTTGTTATGTGGATCGCAAATCCCGAAAGGAGCTCTATCTCCCTTTCTCTCTTTCTCTCGCTTTTACTCGCCTCCTCTTCACGCGGAACCTGTCTCCTCCGAACCGATCCCAGCGCTTGCGCACCATCGTTCATTTATCCACACTGAAAAAGAAATTCTTGGTAAACTTGTGAGATGCATTTAGTATACTTTCTTTTCAAGTATTTGATTATTATTACCGATTATAATAATAACAAAGCCTTTTGTAATAATTATAAACATTTGTAATAATTATAAAAGAGCAAATTTTGTTTAGTTGAGCCAACTAAATTATGTATAATACTTATTATACGTTTAGTTGAAACTATTTCACCAAGGTGCTTGGTAACATTAACCAAGTCTGCACTGAGAGAAAAATGTATGATATTTGGAACTATAATGACATAGCAAATGATTATTAGTTAGGAATATCATTTTTATAGTAAGTGTTACCATTTATGTTGGTGATAATTACGATATAGGCATAGTATAAGTGACCCATGTAAAATTTTTACCAATAATTATAATCGTTTGAAGTAAAAATATAGTAAGATAGAATATATGGAATAGGTAAGAGAAATTAACCATTTTATATAGTCAATACAATTGGAATATTTGGCAAATATTGGTACAGGTAACTATATTCTTAGCATGCTTTACTATACACATGGTAATAATAACAAAGCAAATATGATGACTATAAATTTCTGTTCACTCTGCTATATTTTGCATGTTTAAATGAACTATAAAAATATGTTTGAGGCCAAAACTCACTATAAAATATAGTGAGATTATTGTTATTCCAACTATTTTTTTCTCTCAGTGTGGATTTTTATAACCAAGCCTTTCTATCAGTGCACTCTTTTAACACCCCCGTCTCTCGCACTCTCGTACGCACACGTGAAAAGCTCGCTCTCAGTGCTAGGTAATTCGAGAGCAATTTGAATTGACGCACCGCGCCGCTAGAGGAAAGTAATTACAGAGTGACGAGCTCGCGAGAGGACTGCGGACCTCTCCGCCGGGATTGTACGATACGTAGCAACCTGTCCGCCTGTATGCGTAATCTATGCGAAAAGCACACGTGTGCCCGTGTAGCCACGCATATATTGCAGTTTGTGGTAACGTTGATTAAAATTACTATGCAAATTAGACGGAACCAGGCGACGAGATGTGCACGAGAACCGGAACGGAGAATAGGAAGTAACGAAAGACCAAGTCTCTCCTCAGGGAAGCGCAGAGGAGCTCGACGGCGGTCGTTAACGTTTTTAGTGGCTCGTCTACAAATTTCGTCGGCGTACGCGCGATAAGCGGCTGCTCTTAAACGGCGCGTCGCGGTACAGATAAAAAGTCGCCTTTATCTTCAGTGTACCGTGCCGTAGTCGTAATTTAATTACACCCATTTTCTTGATTATTATTAGATGAATGTTCATCTTGATAATTTAAATAGTACACATCAATTGTTAACAGATATATAATAAATATATTATATTATATTGTGTGAGGAAAATAATTCTTTCTTTTCAATGATATATGTGTTTTAAATATTTAATTAATCGGGATTATTATGTGGCATAAAAATTATAAATAAAATTGTGTATTGAAATCTCGCGAATTATAAATCGTCTAAAATAGATTTAATTCTACAACTACAATACAGAGGTAATATAATAGACTTAACCACAAAAAAGGTCTTAATTTTTTATGTGTACTATGATTAAATCTTGTCTTTGTACGTAAGTTTCTGTCTTCTCTGTCTTGACTTTTCTTGATTCGATTCTTATTCAGAATCCAAGAATGTAGGAACGTTATATTTTATACTGATCTGGCTATTCGTGGCTGCCATCGATTTCGTGGAAATGATCCCTCCCTGCCAATTCGAGTACTCGCAAGAGAGGAATGCACCTTCTCGTTAGATCGAGAGGAAGCATCGCGATTCCCGTAGCGAGCGGCTCACGAGGCACGAGGGTAAGCTTCACCCTCGAGGCATGTGCGCGTAGGGCAGGCGAATTGATCGCGTTGGGGTAGAATCATCCATCACCGAGTGACAGTCCCGAGCTACCTACCATATCCCGCCAACCCCCTTCGTCCTCTCCTGTCCCGTCCTGCTTCTCCTTCGGTAAGAGGAATGGACAGAAGCAGGGTGGTGGCGTAGGAAGGGTGAATGTAACCGAGGCGAGGGAGGTTGGCAAACGGTGGCGACCTCCAGCGACGAGCGACGAAGCAAGCAACCCTCTCGACAATGCTCAAGCTGATCCCACGGAACAACGCGTGTTTCTCTTCGTCTCTCGTCTGACGATGTTGGGTGTTCCTTCTCCCAGTTCCATGCCACCTACTACTACCGGCTTTTATTTCTGTCGACTCTTCCGCAACGAGCTGCTTACCTTAATCGCCGCACTCTCGCCTTTCACATTCTTCGTGCCTCGTCTCGTGATACTTAATCCAGCGTTTTCGCGAGCTGTTACGACGAGTTAAACGAGTAGCTGCCCTGAGTACTGGTATCAGCACTTTCCACGTTTATTAACGTCTCTCAGCCGTTTATCGCTTGTACTATGGACGCTTCTCTGTCCGCTCACTTATATGCATTACCAAATCATTAGCAACACGCTATAACGCATAGTACATTTTACACATTTCAATACCACCGTGAATTGGTGGTGAACCGTGAACTTTCAATAACTGTTTCAATAACTGTTTTACTGTCATGTATAATTCCGATATGTTACCAGCGCTTCAACACGCCGAGTAAATTTTCTTGACAAATCTTACATGAGCGACCGGCGACATTCTGAAGATACATCATCCTCGCTGGCAACGTCGTCTCGTATGCATCCGTAGCGTAATCACTGCGAGTGCCGTGACACTTTTTTTAAAGAGATGCAAATGCAAGGAATCGAAGCGCGGCCAAACGATTACGCCGTGGATTATATACCACTTGACGCTCGGCGAATAATGAATATTCAGCCGACTTCCGCGGCGAGCGATCCCGCGAAAGAACGATAATAACGTTACTGTATCATCGGGCCCGCGGTGCATTACTCAGCGACGGGTAATCGCATCAACAATTCCGGCTCGACCCCTCCGGCTGCGCCTCCTTGCCCTGCACCACCGCAATTTTCTCGATCACGCGACACAAAGGACGGAAATCAATAATACGGTGAAGTTTCTATTTCAGGGCGAGCGTTTATTCCTGACCGGAAAATTTCCGACTTTCGTACTTCCTGATTACTCAAAAAAGTTGGTGCGATTTAAATGTGTAGGTAATTTGTTGTCTACTTGAGACTAAAAATCATCACAAACATATGATTCAGACATCTTTTTCAATTTTTCAACTTGCTCATTTAATTCTTACATTAGTTGCTCTGAGCTAGAGCTACTTAAAAATTTGAAATATATCATTTATTCCACGTATTACAACAAATTCCACGGATATAGAACATTTTGCGTTCTCTTGTTATCATATAACGGGGACAATGTCCGATCGCGCGCCCTTCTTCCGGAGAGCTGACATTTCGGAAGAAACCGCGGATATTAGATACGTGCCGCCGTCGGCCCTGTGCTCCCGTAATCTTAAAGCAATATTTGTGCTGCGCGCACTCAAATGCGCCCGGGGGCAATATCATGCGTTCTGCCTCCACCATGTTGCCGCCTACTAGTGTTCGCGAACACCGATATTTCGCATATGTGGTTAGTGCGTAATTGAACTATACAAAGCATCCCAGAGTACCAGTGCGGAAAATACCTTAGGAACAAATCCTTTGAATTTAAAGCCAAGGGAGCTGGTAAATTAGCGCTATATCAAACAATCAGTAAGGATTAGTAAATGCTACCTTTGTTCGTGATTTGAATTAAATGTCGCAAATATCATGATGGAGATATCAATTCGATAGTGGCATTATGGTCGAAGAATCGAAAAAGATATTTCGAATTCAAATCTTGCCACATGGTAGTACATGTACAATAATCGATAAGAGCTTACCCGATTATTTTGCGTCAATAGTGCGGCATTAATTACATCCTTGGCGCTTGACTGTATAAAGTGAAGAGGAGGTGCAGTGTTAGTACGTTGACAGCGGGAGACACGGAGGCGTTTATCACGTGGTGGGCGTGGGAGGCACATGTGCGTTTTACATATGTGTCTCAATTATGCTCCATTCGCTCTCCGATAATAAATTTAGGAACTACTCGCGCGCGCGCGTGTGTGGGGGGGAGGAGACAGCAGGGCCCACTCGCATAATATTCGCGACATTTGATGTGAACTTCATCTGTTCATAAATCATGAGTACGTTGCAATATTGTTTGCTTTTTCAACATATTTTACGATGAATAAAATACTTATATGATTACGCGGGATATTAAATAGCAATGTTAATTGGAATATTAAACATAAAGGGCAAACAAATTTTCATAGATTGTTTCATTATTCATAGTATTAATAATATCGAATATTTGCATTTTACGTTCATGCATATGAATTCTCCATCTATCTTATAAAATCACTAAACAAAAGACTATTTAATCCTTTACGTTCCTACGTTGTAGACTTCACCGTGTATAGCATAGAAAAACAAGAGAGTAGATAAAAATACGCACGTACAATATATATTTCTGTCTACTTGAAGAAGTTTCGTCGGAATAAATAAACAATTAATCAATAAATGTAGACCGAATATATGAACAATACAATATAAAAATATGGGCTATATTATTTATATTTAGTATATTATACATTAGTATATTTAATATTATTTATATATTATTAATATTATATTTATATTATTTATATTATTATATTTAGTATTATTAAATTGATAATCAATTTAATCCAATGTGATATTATTATTTCCAGCTCTGGCTAAAAAGACTGCGTTTCAAGTCCAAAAAGTAATCAGCGCGTAGTCGGCTGAGTTATGAGATGTATATAAATTCATGCAATAAAAATATTTTTAGGCAAAAAGATCCAGCCCGACTGAAAATAACCCATATTTTTATATTGTATTGTTCGGAATAAATAGTTCTTGCAAATATTAATGTACAAGTCGTGAAGCTAAATTATTATTCCGATTTTTTCACGGAAATAATCGGTTATCAATAAAATGAAAAACTAATGAAAATTAGTTTTTCATTAGTTTAGTAGTTTCATTAAACTTTGATAAGGCAAATGGCGCAAATGAGTCTCGACAAAAAGCGCATATTTCGGCTCGTGCTTTTATCCACTTTTACACGACATCATCGCTCTTATGTTCCGTTTTAATTTGATCGATTCCACCGGTTTATCCGGTTGGATTCTACATAATATTGCGTCGATAGCGCGAAGCGGCCTGTTCAATCGCCCTATGAGAAGCTCTTTTGAGGTTAACGCTATGCGTGGCACATACGAGGTGAGAGAGCATTGTGATCTCGTAATGGACCAATATTTGCGATATGTACGCGGAAGGGTTACCGCGGCTTACACTCGCAACCCTTGCGGGTTAACACACCACTGGAATTTAATGATATAATTACGAGCGAGACTTCTCTACATGAAAGACGAAATGACAACCGATTTTTCAACATTTTACTCATCGGGGATGATATAAAACAATTAAATTCTGTATGCTATTTATAAAATTATATTTTGGCCATGAATATTGTTCATAATTATTAATATCGAATATTTTGTTTAAAATCTATATAATTCCGTATAAATTTTAGATTTTCGATAGATTATATTAAAGATTGTAAATGTTTCTTTGCGATCTTCAAAAGCTACATACGCAAATACATTTTAGCTTTAATTAGAAGATTAAAATTATATGTCTTAATGAGAAAAAAATGGCTTTATGATGATCTAATTTTTCAAAATTCGCTTCTATAATCCTCGATACTCACGAAATGTAAAATTATGATGTATCAGAAAAAACGAACGTGTGAAAGTACATGCCTATGCGGCTTGCATAATAAGCGATCGGGCCATTTCGGTCGGTTATGCCGAACCTGTCGACTTATTGAGCAACGTTGCGCGTGGGACGATGGTTCTGTGAGTCGGCTATTCATATGAAGACGTAATTGGGCCGGCTGACAGTTTCCGAGTCACTCATTTGACATGTGACATGATTCAGAAGCGTCGAGTCGTTGTCACATCTTCAATTGGCTCCTCCGTTCGAGCAATCAGCGTCCCGTGATCAACAAGAATCGCATCGTCTCCGTCATCTTCGTCTACCACCGCTGTCTTTGTCGCATAACTCTTTGTTTGCCACTTCGAAGCTCACCCAACGACTGCCCGCTTTCTTTCTGCGATGTACTTGAGCAATTCATCTCGCGACACACACATTCGCTTATACATATAACATACATACGTACTATCTCTTCTTGATTAAAAGCGTTTGTTGAACTCGCAGAATGCGCGAAATATTTCAGACGAAATCAAGATTTATAGTTTTGTTTTGCATACAAAATATTGCAAAGTTTAAAAAAACGGTGATTATTAACGCGTCTAATGTTTTTTTACTTTATCAGAAAGTCAGCGAAATCAATTTTATCTCTAGATATTACAGGATGTTAATATACCATCGCATGAATCCGGTCGTAACTTTCAAAGAATAGGTATGTTATTGACATGTTCTTTAATGTCAGCTGGTTCCAGGTAAGAGCAATGAAATATCATACGATCAGGGAGAAATTGTGGTAGCCGAAAGGCCATCGCACAGATTTTCCATCGATACGTCAATCGTGTCACAGGCGGCGTTCCGAGTATCGATAACGGTAAAAGGTTTGTCCATAACGTACGTTATTATGCACCTTGGTTGGCGTTACACCTGTCTAACTCGACAGCAAATAGAAACCCTACACGATAACGAACAACGGCGATGAGCGTGAGGAACACGAGATTCGCCGGTGTTCGGTTCGGTATGAGCTCCTCGGAATTTGTTTATCAAAGCGTTTAGTCGGAAATGATAATTCCCGGTTGGCATTTAATCGTAATTATACCCGGCGCGCTAATTGTACGTTATTAGACGCCCGTCAAGTGCCTGGCAAACAATCGCGCACGGTGTCGAGATCCGCATATCCGGTGTTCTCGTCTCACCGATAGGACGCCGATCGCTGGTAGAGCAACCACAACCCGACGAGGTAATCTCTCGCAATTCCCCGTAAGCTCGTTGCGAATGTAGCAAAACAGCCGGATGAATCTACGAGGAAAACACAGGAGGGAAAGGGAAGCGAGCGATGCACCGATCGAATCGGAACTTACAAACTTCATTTCGCGTTATCAAGCGAGAATCGATCTCCGATGAGACAGGCGTACGGTTGAGCACCTCTACGTGGTTGGCAACAAATCAGCATGACAAAGAGTATAGGAAGAAGGAGGCGGTACTCGAATGCGTTCGGCTCGGTATACGCTGCCAGTTGAAGACCGAAGGGGTGTGTGGCCAGTGAAATCTGTCACCCGGATGTCAATCAATATTTCGTGGGGTTCGTACGCGCGCCCCCCAACCAACCTTCTGTTCAGCCTCTCTTATCGTCCCCCGCCTCTCTATCCTCGTGCGCGTCCTCGTCTATCTGCCTCTCTCTTTTTCTCTTTCGCGTGCGTGATCGCGTCATGCGTGCGCGTCAACTGGCTAGGCGGATTCTGCAGGACCGCGTGTGCGACCACCACCAACGTACGACCGACAACAAATCCCCTTTCTCTCTCTCTGGAAGCGATTAATTTTCTAGTGGAAATTAATCAAGAGGAAAAAATACGTGCCGGGCGTGCGCGGACGGACAATACAGTGATCTGATGGTAGATGGGAATGTAACAGCCGGTCGTAATCGTCCGACGTAGTCGCCCCCACGACACATAATGCCTAAGCGAAGCACTCTGTCCATTAATAAATCATAACAGGTTCTTCCGATTGCGTCGCGTTAATACGCCAGACGGACAACTTCTGTTGTTGCTTCGTGACATTCTAATTTCGCTGATGAGGCCGATAAAAGATCGCATTACCATTCAAATCTAGCCATTAACTTACTATGGACATTCATCAGTTTTTACTTATACAAACTAAATGTACCATAGTGAAATACGACAAATGAACATATATATCTGTTAAAATTAATCATATGCTTCGCGATCTTTTTGCGTTAAAGTGTTTTCATACCCGCATCATGGCTTGTCAATATTCAAAATAGCTGCCCATCCACGATAGGCGTAATTAAGCCGACTTTAAGCGAGCTAGAACGGAGAGCCCTCGACGTCGAAGCGAGAGATAGGGGGAGGGGGTGTAGGGTGAAAAGAGGGACAGAACTCATGATTTTCCCGTTATGTGTGCGAAGCGACCAGACGCACTTCACATTCGATTCCGCGTCGACGCCGACGTCGACAAACGTCGACGTTCCCCATCATCATCGTCGAGCTAGCCGGCCGGGCTCTCGTAGTTATCTGCACGCCGCGGAATATTACGAAAATCGGGGGTGCGCACGGGGTGCACGTTACCGTGCGCGTCCCTCAAAATAGAGTTACGAAACTGTAACTACGTTTCGATGCATTAATGCGACATAGGGCCTGGGGTTGGACCCCGGGAACTTCGTCGGAATTCATGGCGGCGTGGCGCGGCCGCTCGCTGTAACGAATCGATCGCGGTTACATCGCTTTTCGGTGCGCCAAGAGGGAAAGCAGCGGCCCGATCGCTTCGCTCGCTCAGGGGTGTAACCTCGTCATAATCGTCGCACAAGGATAGATTGAAAGACGTGACGCGGCGTAGTGAAACGGACTTGGAATTGTGTTGACACCGAGCCATTTACAAGAACATGTCTTGCATCAGAATTACAGATGCTCCGGCAGCAGAGGCGTATCTAGGGTATGGCAAGTATGGCACATGCCCTGTGCGCCATTTGAAGGGGGGCGCAATTTTTATTAACCTGGTACAACCCAACGTTCTTCCTCAAACGCGATAGACATCAATGCATATAAAAGCTAAAACAGCAGTCTAACCTAAAGTTGCTACCAAAATTTTTGCGAGAGGTTCCATTTACTTCATTAAAACAATGTATTACTAAATATTTGAGCACATCATAGACCAATTTGCATCAATGAAAGCAAGGAAGATACAATTATAATTTTCATGTAGTAACATAATGTGATAAATAAAGATTAAGAAGCTTGACTTGTATCTTTGAGCTGAGTATGGTAAGTTAAAAGATGTGTCATATGTTTGGACAGGGGCGCAATTTCAGTGCTTGCCATAGGAGCTATTTTCCGTAGATACGCCTCTGTCCGGCAGGAATAGGAAAACTGAATAATAGTAAGATTATAATAACATGCTTACATGTTTATAATAAGAATAGTATAAGTATAACTTAAAAATAGTATACGCATCATACGATTATAATTAACACATTAGCGTTCTGCAATATGTAATATATATTGAATCTAATATACTGTGACATAGACGGCGTGAGTCTTTTGATAGATCTATGTTTCACATATTCCAATAGCGTATCAGTCCTGGACAAGCAAAGCAAGATGGAGTAATCCGCAAAGCATATAATCGATTGTTATTTCTCAAACAGCTTTCACGCGTCATTGTTGATCTTACTCGCCATATGTCTGATCTTTTACTTAGCCATATTTTGTTTCGCTCAAAGTTTAGCCGATGTTCGCTTAAGAGGATTATTACGATGTTCAGCGGTTAGTGTGTGTCATAGAAATTCACTTGCGTATTTTTAAACATACTAAACAGAAGGGTTTGTTCTTCCGACGATTAGACTGAGTTTAATGATTCTATAAGATAAACGGCGATAATAAAATTTGATTGCGTGAATGGGACATGTGTCATATCTTAGAAATATTATCGGGACGTTATAGAACGTCACGTTGCGGAGAGGTGCATGCCATTCGTGGATGCTGATTACACGGGTAGCAACAATGCGTGTCATTCGAAAGTGGACCGCGAACTATGCGTACAAAACCAAAATTGATTTCGGAACTGATCTCTAGAAATTCGAATGGCGTTCGGATTATCCGCGCTCGGTTTCTACAGGGATGCATTAAATTCCCGCTCTGAGACGCTTGAGCTCTCGTCCGCCGGCGTCACAGAATGTCTCGCATCGCGGCGACGACGAGAACGATGACGGTACTTTAAGGGCGCGGAGTGCCGCACTCGACAAACGCCTCACAAGCGCCGAGCTTTACCACCGGCGCGTATTACGCTGAAGAATATTATTTTTCCACGTTCCAAACTCCTCTTCTCCACCCATATTAAATATCAGTGAATTTCGCAGGGAATCGCAAATTTACTCGGGCGGGAAAGCACGGTTGAAACCGTGAATAATTAATAATATTTGTTTCGTGTTTCACTGATAGCGCAATAATTAATTTATGTACAATATTATTATTAAGGGCGCAAAATCAGCTTTGTCATATATAGGAATTCCATATATCGAAATACATATATTTAATTCATAAATAGTATTCATAAAGCCAACGCTATATGTAGGAAGTCTATTTAGCGATGAAGTATGTAGCAATGTAGTGTTCGTCTGCTATATTGTTCGCCGTCATCAACGACGATGACGGTGTCGCGGAGGGCAAGAAACGGGGATTGGGCATGGGGGATGCTTTCTTTCGAAGTATTTCCTCAGTGCGGCAGCCCTTGACACGGGGCGCAGTCGGGCTACTTTGATCGCCACTAAAACATTTTTGCTACCCTTCTTCCATGAGCCGTCGACCCCTTCGTCGTACCTTGCCTTGTCGCCATCGATGGTAGCTGCCGCTATTTACGCCGCGACAGCGACGGCGGACGGTTGCATTGCCCGCTACCAACTAATTACAGCGCGGATCAAAGAATTCATCGACATCACTCTGCGTCGCGCCGCGCCGCGTCGCGTCGCATCGTATCGCGTCGTGTACGAGAGAAGCATAGAAATGGAACCGAGCACACACACAAGAGGGACCGAGCCTTTACGTTCTGCGTAAAACAGGAGTCTCCATAGACGCTCTTGCTCACACCAGAGAAACACGTCGCCATGCGGTTCTATTACATTCGCGCGCGTACACAGCGCCCGTCTCGCTAACTCGACGACAGCTACAAAAGAGCCCAAATAAATTCGTTCCCACGCAGTTTCGCGTGTTGTTTACGAATGCTTAGATTCGCTAAATGAAATTACGTGAACCTGCCAGTCGAAGAACCTGTAATACGAGTCGTAGTACAGCTATAATCAAGTTACATAACGTTTTCGAAGAATCACCATAGCGTTATCTACAGTTGTTCCTACTCAGTCAGGCTTTTTTATCTACCTACACTCGTCTTCAAGACTGAAACTCATGAGAAAGCAGCGTCGTTGAGTCTCTTTGACGCTTGACAAGCCCACAAAAACCTCGAGAGAATATTTTTCCCCCTTCGAGCAGACTCAACTTCGATTCGTTTCAGTCATCATTACTGTCGACCCATATTTTCCATCTTAACTTTTCTTTTCAATTTTTTCCCCTCTGATCAAGCGTGATAGATAAACGAATTCATGTGTGGGAGTACACGAAGTCAGAGCTCTTCTCTTTGTCACGAATAGCTCTGTTTGGCGCTACAACGCAATTTACAGCGCGAAAACCACCGTCGCGACTCATCAACGCGATCTCTCCGGTCGCAGTCTTTTCCTCGCAAGAAATCCACCAGGCAAACATAACGAGTGGAAACGATGCGGATAAAGAGGAAAAGAGAGAAAGCTTTAGCGAAAGTTGGAGTCCCGACGCATCAAAGCAAGGATGCTCCTTCTGTCGGAAAATTAGGCCGCGTGACGTCTTTGAGGATTCCCTCCCCCCTTCCCCCCCCGTCGCCCATCCGCCGACTACCAGCTTCGACTACTCCGTTTCGACGTTAACGAGAACATTTCGCATTGGTAAAAAGAAAAAACAAAATTATTTCTGCGCGCTCATCGATGCGCAAACGAGAGTCGCGCGTATCGCTTTGAGGATCGGATTTCTTCTCATGATGGTCTCGATGAGCTCGAGAAATCTCCTCCTCTTACAACCGGAATACGCGCTTGAGAATTACGAATTCATGAAAAAACAAGCGCACTCATTAAGGTCTCGTCGTGATTGTTTTTTCTTTTTTTCTTTTGTCTCTGCGTACACGAGCAAATGTACTTTATGCCGCGCACTCGACCATCATTCGTCAACAACAAAGACTTTTCGGCCGAGCGATCGTTGCTTCCCATTTTATTCATCCATCTGTATGAAAATTATCGTGCAAACGATGAGTAGATGGAAAAGAACGAAGAGGGAAAAGAAGTAGAGTGGATTGCGTTCAGCGTATACGTACGTGAGGACTATCATCCAGCAAATGAAAAGCGCGAGACCAAATTTATGGTAGGATTCGAAAAAGGAAAAAAGAGCCACGGGTGAGGGAGGAGGAGAGAAGAAAAGGTTTTCTCTTTCGCTCTCTAACCGGCCATTCTCTGCAATGTCACAAAGTATAATACGGACTAATTACCTCGTCGTCATCAAAGCTGCACTCGACTGCCACTAGGGGACAATAAGTGGGTACCTTCGTGAACTTTTCTGCATACGTGACATCGGAAGCGAACTCGCCTTCTGACATGAGAAGTCAAAGAGAAAAAAGACTAGAAAAATGGGAGAAATCGAATGAGAGCAAAGAATTTGGAGCAGGGAGAGAAAGAGAGAGAGCAAAAGAACATTCAGCGGCGGAGGATCATTGAGAACGGCAGAATCCTCAAAAGAACAATAGAGACGATCGAAAGGGCACGAACGGGATCTTTCTTTCGGTTGATTAGACCCGCAATATGAAAGAAACAAAAGAAGAGCGAGAATGAGAAAGAGTGGGCGCATATTGTCGCCTCAAAGCTTCGTCGCCCCTTGACTCTCTCTTTAGCGTGCAATGTCGTGTGTACAGAGGGAAAAATCAAAGCAGGTACCATCATCCAGTTACGATGACCATCGTACGAATCTCCAAGGGAAAAACACTATAATTAGCCTCTTCAGGGTTCCACCTCCAATTGGACCCCGTTTTGTCGGAAGCACGTTCGACGACCTTATCGCTGTATCTCTTGTACTCGAAGGAAGAGTAGGAGAGCAAGTAGGCGAGAAAAGTGAGGGAGGACGGACGTGACTGCGTACGTGAGTACCAGAGCGCTAGGACCTATCTCCCTTGTTGTCATCGGCGGTTCTTTCTCGCTGCGAATGTAATGCATACGAATCTCAGGAGAGTCAGCGGGGCCGCGCGGCGGAAGACTTCAAAGCCACCGAAACGATTGTTCGGCAACGCTTCTGCGTGCGTATGCGCCTCGAGAGGCAGGCGAAGGGGCGCAAGTACTCGCAAACGCGCGCGTCCATCCCTTTGATTACCTTTGAACTACTCGTCCTCCTACTCCTTTCTCTGTCTTTGTAACTCTCTCTTTTTCCCTCTCTCTCTCTCTCTCTCTCTCTCTCTCTCTCTCTCTCTCTCTCTCTCTCTCTCTCTTTTGGCAGAAGAAACGGAAAGCCGATGAAGTAGGGCTGAAACGCATCGGGAAGATGCGCCGCGACGCGCATCGCGTTTCTTGTGCACGAAGCGCGAACGAAGGGAAAGAGAAAAAAAGTCTGCATGATGAAGGAGCGCCGCGCCGCGTTAAAGCAAAGGGTGTCGCGCGGTGCTCGGCGCCTCCTCGGCGGAACGGAGCGAGTTCATTGATTTTACAAGTATTCGCCTGACCTCGCCTTTGGGCGAGAAAGAGACGTCGGTAATTAATGCCCCGAATCTTATCCTCTTCGTTCATTTTCTCTGAATGATAAAAAGATTCAAATTACCATTATCTACACTAGCTCGCTGTGAATATTTTTCTCATACTGTATTTCATTTACATTAACTTCTCGATGTACTAAACTGATTTTTAAAACTTGTGTCAGCTTTTGGATACAAATGATTATTTATATACATATATCTATTTATATAAATCTTTACAAAGATCTAGCTCTTTGTTAAATCAGGTTAAAGCAATCGTTCAGAAATTCCGTGTAAGCTCAAAAGATCTAGAAACCTGATAGTAACATTGTGACTTGACGGGTTAATCCTTCATCCATCATCCATTATAATTGTCCGGTCTTGCGAAAAGACGCCAGTGGTTAAAGTCTTGGAATAATCCGATTTAGGTAAACTTTGTGCTATGCGCCTGTTCAACTTTTGCTACCTGCCGAGCCGGTTCCAGCAAGTCAACTATTCGTTGATACCCGTTATAAGTAAGGCTAAATATCCGTGACGAGGATCGTAACTTGTGTAGTCTCGGTCCTGAGAGGTGTCATTCGACGACTGCGACCGCGACGACGACTACCATTTGAGCGCTGTCGTCGAGAATTACGGGCGTCATTACCATTCGGAGTAATGCTGTATCGGAGACGAAATCCTCTCGCGTCTTGAGAGATACAGTTCGGTTACCGAAGAGCGATATCGTCGTCGCGGTATATCTTCAGCAACGCGACGATAAGCAGCGAATTGATTACATTCATAATAATCAAAATTACGACATTCGAACAACTCTGCGAAGTAATCGGCAAAGCCGTAATTCGACATGGTTCGCGATTTCCTCGTGTTTACTTATTTCATTCGATCATCTATTTTGTTTGATGCGCTGATATTATTTTGATAAGATAATTTCTGGTGGCCTCGACTTATATTTGAGTTTAAGTCCTTGATCCAAGATCTTCGATTGGAATTTTCAATGTCTCATGTTGCTGTACTCCAGGATTCTGTGAACTGGTTCTCGATTATCGACACAAATAACAGCTGCGCTCGAAAGTTATTAATATCTTAATTACAGGCTCTCGTTTTTGCGAGGACGTCTGGTCGATCAAAGCAGGACAAGAGTCTGCTTGCACTACATTCCCGCTACCAATGACAGATACAATATACAAGATTGTGTGTACACAATCTTTTTTAAAATTCTTTTATCTTCTTGTCGTGCAACTGGATTATCAATTGTCATAATAAATTATGCTTAAAAAAAACTTTTGGAAGTCCGTTAGATAAGATTATGTTAATCTTATTAACCGTAATCTTATTAACTGTCGCTTATCATTCCCGACATTCTCAACAAGTTGCTTATTATTCTCAATGCTTTTACTATAACATAGCTGCAATTTTTTAAATTTACTAATTAACCCTCTCTTAAGCAATCACATTATTCTCATCTCTAATCAGCGAATTATGAGTTATAAATTTACATTAATGCGCTGATGTATTGGCAATACAGGGACGTGAGAAAGACTTATGGCGTGCGATCGCGGGCGACGATATATAAATTTGCGATATCCCTCCAGCGGATCGCGAAGCGTCGCGTTGCCGCGCAATCACGGGCGGAGGCACGCACGCGCTCGCGATCGAACGCCGCGCCGGTCGGTGGAAAATCGCGATGATGAGCGGAGAGGCGCGACGCCGTGTCGAACGGGGGAGAAGAGCCAGAAAGAGCGACGGCACGCGGACGCGCGCAGCTGACGCGGGCACTGGATAAAAGCGAGCGTCGCCGCGCGGCGCGTACATTTATCGCGCGTCCACGAAACCGTCAACCAGAACGACGACACGTGGGAAGACGCGCGCGGTGGCTCCGTAAACTCCGTGACTTTTAAATCCCTGTACGATCGGCCCGCATCCCGTTTTCGAACGCGATAAATTCCGCCAGATAATCGGTGCAAACACGCATCGAGAGTGACTTCGCGTAGGAATTCAAGAGGAGATAAACCAACTGTTCCCAATGCTCTTCTTTTTCGTCGCGCTCCTCGCGTTCCGGACTTGGAGCGGAAATAAGTCTCGTCGCATGGGCAGCTGCGTCGAAATGGTGTGACTTAAGGCAGTGGCAAATGACCCGGACACTCCAAGAGCACGATTTTCTATCAAAGAGCGAGTAAGACGGATAGAATGTGAAAGGTCCGGGCCGAGAACAGGATTTATTTGAGAGGAAAATCGCATCGACGTTACTCGGACCGTGATGTCGACGAGGATACCACCGGCCGCGACAAATGCGGCGGGATAGAAAGTCGGAAGAAAGCGAAAATACAAGAAAAGCATTCATCCATACAATTGTTCGACGCGTGACGTCAATGGACTGGATAGTGAGCCGATGATCGGTGCGATAGCTTCACGCTACGTTGATACATTATCAGTACACAGTACGTACAAGGAGGACGACGAAGACGGGCATTGCTGGAGAATCGTGCGTCCAAGGAGCCCGGCCGCCAACGTTGCGCGACGTAATCTAATCGGAACCGGCTGTCAGGTGAGAACCCGAGATAGCGAGATGTGGAATCCGTGGTGTATTTTACCGTTATAGAGCGTTATCGGAATTAACCAGTTGCTACGCGATCAAATTATCTCGCCGGATGATTCGTTAGATGCGCTTCGGTCGTTGCCTCGGAAACAAGACTGTCTCGTGAGGAAGACAAATGTCTTCCATAGCAATTAAGAGCAGGAACGTAGATATTCATCTTGACAAAATTCTCGTTCTCGTTTTGACGTAAAGGAGAGATGTGTCTGCGTCTTATCTTCAACTTCGCATCGCAAACCAGGTATCGGATATAGTTGAAAACGGAGGACGATTTTACTGCCGTGCTGCATATATTAGCGATACAAGCATTCGTTATAGGAAAATATAACATGCAGTCGTAATGTGCGAATGTAAATCATACATGGCGATAACCCATCCATATCTAATCGCTGTTAATTAAAATGATTAATGAGGAAAGCCCATTAACACACGCGTGCAGATAGCAATCGGGCTCGATCAGATTAACGAGATTTCCATCTCGATGTTGCACACCTTCGCAGCTCTATTTACGGTTTATTTAAAATCAACGTTGCATGCAAACCATGAATATTTAATAGTAGTACACGAATTGTCCGCGCAGATTATTCTAACTCCTCGCAGTGATAAAGGATATCCTGGACTCCTTTCAGCCTATCTCCATTGCCGTACGTCGCGCAGTATCTAAAATCTCTCGTTGGTTTACCGTTCAAATTTGTTCCGCATCCGATCATTCATTAGCGTCATGTACCGGGTAGTGCACTTCTGCTCGATCGATCTTATCTTTGCCTAGCAGTACTTCGCGCGAACAGGCTCGCGCTCTCGCGGAAAACGAGATCGTCGTGTTTCTTTGAGTATCGAGATCGGAAAGTACTCCGCACTCCGACGCGCGAGATAAACTTGACGATTTTTCTCGGGATTTCGCGTGAACGCGTCACGGAAGGGAGGACCTCGCCGGGAGGGAAGGAAAAGGACTGGCTGGTCGGGGCGTTCCTCGAATTACCGGGCGGAATTACCAGGCGGAATTAGCCGCGGCGCTGTACATCACAATTAATTCGTAATTAAATCCTTTAGGCGGGAGGGAGGAGGCGTGGTCCCCCTTTTGTGTATACGCCGTGGCTCTCGCGTGGGCGGCCAGGGCGCTCGAAAGCATGCTCCGACGAGCGAACGCGATGATGTCGGGGGGGCCGCGTATCGCCGCGCCGGTGTGACAGCAGGAAATAAAGGGCAAGCCGTGCATTAACGTCGACGGTCAAAGGGTCGCTCGAATATCGACCGAGAGACGGTCGACAGTGTTAAATTGCCATTTGTCGGTCGGGGAATGTCCCCGCTTGCGCTTCGAAGTTGCGCGTTGACTGTCGTCCGATATATGTCGTCCGTCTTGTATACTTTGACTCCCCATCGATGAAATCCTGACGCGCTCCTGATGACACCGCTTTTAGTACATCGTCGAGTATTTACCTTTGTTTCGATTTATTTTTTATTCATCATCCCATATCCGCTTTCACACGCGCAAATAGTCGCGACAAAGTATTTGAAGCGGAAGTCATGCGAATTGCAAGCGATACGCTTTTATAACTTTTTCGACTGCACTTCGTGCTTACGTGTGTTTATATTTTAACAGATACATCCCTGCGACACAATTTGATATTTTTTGGATACCTCCACCTTAAGCTTGCTTTATTCTTTGAACATATATAGATTATAAACTAACTTATTTTAAACTGGCTTATAGCTCCAATTTTACTAAATATTTTTGTAAAGAATATAATTATCATGCAAATGAAAATTTATATTTAGTACTGCTAAGAAAATAACGAGAGAGACTGCAATTTCTGTTTAAATCGTTAAATCAATACTAATTTGTGAGTTGAATATTTGATCAAATATGGTCTGATTAAAAACGCCATTGGATCATTATAAATATATACAGGGTGTCCCATGATTCGAGGTCCATACATTAAGGGCGTGTTATTGAAGTCATTTAGAGTTGAAATTGTTTAACAAACATACGTCCGTAAATGCTTCCTAACAGAACTACAACCATTGAAAATTGATGTGAATATTTGAAAAAGGAAAGAAAAAAGACATTTAATTTAACTTGTTTATTTACAAATGTATTACAAATTCTGTTCAAAATTATCTCCTGCAGATTCAGTACAAAGTCTTGCCCCGCGTAAAAGTGATCTAACAACTCGCTCCACCATTCCAGGAGAATTTCTTATTTGCGTTGCCGCATCCACAATTCTTTTCCCAAGTTCATCCCTATTGCGAGATTGTTCTGCATAAACTATTGACTTCACATGCCCCCAAAGAAAGTAGTCCAGGGGTGTTAGGTCTAGTCAATACCAGACTGACAGAAAATGTTTCAAATATTCACATTAACTTTCAATGGTTGTAGTTCTGTTAGGAAGCATTTACGAACATATGTTTATTAAACAATTTCAACTCTAAATAACTTCAATAACACGCCCTTAATGTATGGACCTCGAGTCATGTGGGACACCCTGTATATTATAGTGATATATTAAATCGCAAGCAATTATGAACATTAAGTAGCAATTTATTTTGGAAAATATTGATCAAAATACAATTTGACGAAGATAAAATTCGGGAAAAGACCCAGTCTCGGAGAACCCTCACAAATATAGCCGCCCCCAGATTGTTTACCATAGGATCGTACTTGATGTGGCCGAAGATTACTTTCGCCATCCTGATCGCGTTTCTGATCGAGTTTCCGGGCAACGCGGAAAACTCGATACGAATTACCGCCCGGGGGTATAATATCGGCCATCCGAGCCTAGTCGCATCCTCTCCGACGCCAAGTGGAAATCCCGTCTGATCCCTTCTGTCGATTTCGCGTGCGTCACATTCATCCTCTCTTCAGTCCACATCGCGTGGCTTTTTACTACGCTGTTATTACTATTAAGACACGGAACGGATTATTGACAAAAATTGAAAATTCTATAAATAACTGTAACACGATTTCCGTTATTGAGCTTCGTCGCTTACGCAGTCTATGAATGTGCTCCGATATATAGGACGGGGATATTTAAGCTTTATATATATCGATTATTTTACAACTAGTTATTTTTCACTTACAATTAGTATCAAATATCCAATTGTTGATATTATCGAATCTTTTCTCTAATAATTATCTGTCAATATCGCTCGACACATTATTTATAGAATTGTCCATAGAATTATTACAGTTTCCTTTCAAAATATGTTTTGCATGTTACGTATCTTATTTTTGGTCAAATGTGTTTAGTCTATATTACTATAGTATAGTCAATCACAATGTATCAAGCACACGATGTGCAAATTACGAATATGGAAAAAATCAATATTTTTCTTTTCCAAAAGCCCGGTTCTTCATCTCCCGCAGTGGAATGGAAACTTTAAAGCACTATGTAACGGGCAGATAACGTACCTGCGCGGTATACAAAATATAAGCGAAACGCGAATTCCCACGTGTTTCTCGTCCAATACATACGCTTTCATAAAGTGTATATCAGATAAGACTATATATATCTCCGTTATTCTCATTTACGTCGTAATCAAGTTTTAAATCAAGTCATAACTGAGAAGCTGACTAAGGATATCATAAGCTGTAACATATTCTTTCGAAAAAAAGCCCAGAATATTTAAAATATATAGTTTTAACAGAGAATACTGAAATAGATTTGTGAGTAGATTTGTTATTATAATATGGAAATACATTACGCGTGCGCTTAATAGTATTCGATACAATCTCGAAATGCTTGTTTCACTAGTCATGCATTATTATGCCGTTGAACTTTTACGTACAAAACGTGTTCTACACGGAAAGAACGGTTTTGCTGAAGTATCTAAAAATTTAGTCAGGTACAGATCATAAAATAATTATGTTGGGCCGTCCAAAATAATTATGTAGGACGCTCAAGCTGTTTACTAGAATGTCAAAACTTTTTGTAGCATTATCATTATGCTTGAGCGTCCTACACGGAGAGAATTTTCTCTTAAAATTTACCCTGAAATTCATGGTAGTCATGGGACAACATGGTATTTCGAAGATTTTTATGCAATTTTCTCTGATTAATACCTACCACAGTAAAAAATATTAATATCTACCACAATAAAATATAAAATATATTTGATTAATTTTATTA
>NJRQ01000003.1:1541563-1570743 GCA_003063805.1 Aphaenogaster ashmeadi
CAACAAAATTATTTTCAGATCTGTATCTGACCAAATTTTTTAATATTTCAGCAAAACCATTCTTTCCGTGCAATCAAATAAATTAATAAATTAACAATAAACATTTTAATAATACTAAATTTTTCATAAGGGAAAAAGAGACATGGAACAGTTAGTATCTCAAACGAATTTCAAACGATTTTACAGTGAAATTGCCATGTCGTTACATGATTCGAGCAACAAAAGAATAACATTTCTATATTTGCTAATAAATGATATTTCGCTAAAAATCCGATTTTTAAATATTTCATCAGTCTAGTTTGCTTTGCTTGCTTCGTAATATGAAACAAGGTCGGTGCCGGTTCTAAAGCAGCCTCGCGTCGGCGATTTATCGGCAAAGAAGCGCGCCGCAGCGTCGCATAAAGCGCGCTCGATGAAGAAGTAGATCGCGGAGGAGGAACGAATGGTGGACGAGATGCAGGAAAGGCGACGGCCCGGGCGGGGGAGGGTTGCGGATGGGCGAGAGCGAGGAAAAGGGGTGCAAGGTAGAGACAGGGAGCGCCCGTAACTAACGCACCGTGAAATCTACTAGGCACGCGCCATTTCACTTAGCCCACGGCGGCTCCTTTTCCATGCAACCGCGAGCGGCGTGGCTCGTACTCCCTTTGCCGCGCCGCGACCGCGCCCGTCGGTTTTCCGTCGCCGACGACGGTCATCGATTCTCGAAAGTCAGGAACACGCGAATTCAGCCGTTCCGCGAATTCGCGACGTGAAGAGGAGGGAAAATACACAACATCCGTCTACGTCTCTCTTCGTCGGCGGAGTGGAATAGCGATCTTTCTGTTTCCAATCGCGACTAGGGTTGCCGTCCGTCTTATTTTTTAGGGCGTCCGGGGTAATTATGAATGTCCGGGGTTTAAGGTTAAAGAAAATTTCTAAATATTTTGCATTCTAGATTTAATTAACCACATCATATTCAATCACTTCAATTAATTTACTAATAAAAACCAATAGTTTTGTACTGATTTGGTTCTTTAATATATTTTATAATTATTTGTTATTTTATTGATATTTTAAAAATACCAATGACAATATAGCACGTACACGGAAAGAACGGTTTTGCTGAAATATTAAAAAATTTGGCCAGATACAGATCTGAAAAATAATTTTGTTGGGTCATCAAAATAATTACGCCTAAAATAGTTGCTAGAATATCAAAACTTTTTGCAGCATTATCATTATATTGAAGTGTCCTACATAATTATTTTGATGATCCAACAAAATTATTTTTCAGATCTGTATCTGGCCAAATTTTTTAATATTTCAGCAAAACCGTTCTTTCCGTGTAGGTATATAGGTACAATAAGATAGATATCTAATAATAAAACTTCTTTTAAATTAAAAACATGTTCAATTTATTTATTTTACTCTAAGTACTATTGAAAACGAGATGTAAAATAATTATTCATTTATTGTTTATGACCAATTTGCTAACCTATTCGCATTTTTGTATGCGTCCGGGATTGCAAACGAAATGCCCGGGGTTTTCGGCTTATAAGTTCTAGTTTTGAAAATTTTATTATGGCAACCCTATACGCGACGAGGAAGACTTCGATCTCGTTTTTCTCCCGACGATCGAAACGCTGACGTAGTTACCGTCCGTACCGTCGATCGTTCAAGAATTTTCACTTTCGCGTATTCGCTTTTGCGAATGCCCCAGACCGTAACAATGCGTCGCAACCACTTTACGTCGCTGCAGCTAACAACTTTCCTCGATAAGTCGCGCGGTAGGTCGTACAAAGCCGTCGAATATTCAAAAGAATTTCTAACTGTCTCTCCGGGTCGCTGCTGGCTGGCGAGCGGTGCAGCGGGGCTCGAGTTGAAACGCGAAGGGCAACGAACTTTCGTTGAAGTCACGACGGCAGACACGGCAAACGCCACACTAGGGATTCCGTGGTGGTATGTGTCGCTTAAATAAACTTCAGTGAGAATAGATCGTCGAAGTGGAACATTTGATTTCAGCTACGACTGTCAACCGAAGGTGTACGTGCGGTTTTTACCACGGCGCAAAGAGCGATGCACTCTCGGCTTTTACGGTGAGGATTTAACTGGAACATCTCGGCTGCACCTAATCAATTCTTCGCAGAGTTTATTTGTAGAGCGTTATCGACCAGGCTTTCCTCCCCTAAATAGATGCAGTTTTCTATTTTTTTTCTGAAATTTCTCTTTCTTCAAGTATTAATACTTTATACAGAGCGAAGACTAGCATATAGGAAAATATGTTTAATAGTTTTCCAATAAGAATGGCTAAAATCGGAAATTTTGGGAAATTATAGATCACTTGACTGAGCGTTTTAGATGAATTGATCTGTAAGATTATATGACATTTATTCCCCTATTTTCTGCAATAAATAACGACGCGATAACATGTTAATTTCCGACGTTTTTGCGAAATTGGAAAGTCATCGTCGGTCGTTCGATACGTTAAAAATATCGCATTCACGAGGCGAAGGGTATGATCGATCAGCGTGACACGTACAATTAAGACTGGGTGGAAGATATACGAGGTAGATGTCGCCGAGCACCAAGATCGTCCGGCTACCTAAAAAAATCAAACATTGAAAGAGTAATTGTGCTCAATATATGTTTGAAAAGCTCCCGAAATGGTCACACCCATCATTTCTCCGTATTTTTCTGAAACGCAATGCTTAATACCCCGTATAAAACGCGACGAATCCCAGCGCCGACTCTGCGTACAATTTATTCACCCCCTGATCCACCCCCGTGGCACAATCGTTTCTTCTTACCCTTCACCTTCCGTGCCGTGTCGCACCGTCCCCGAACCACCGCGTACGTTCGTGTTCGCGTCTTCGAGAGTCCTTTTACCGCGCGGTTAGCGGAGGGACGAGGTGTGAACGAAGAACCACAAGTGGCCCGGAAAGGGCGTCCCTTCTCGCCCCCGGTGGTAACTCAATCCGCCGGCCAACCGATCTGGCTGGCCAACCCGGCCGTCGCCCGCGACTTTCACGGAGTTACGCGTTTTCCTGCCGACATTACATTCGGTATATACGGGGCATCGGTGGAGGTCCGATCAACCACGGTCGATTGGAGCTACGCCCTTACACAACGGGAATAAGCCGCGTACACAGGAGAGAGAGAGAGAGGGGGGGAGAGGGAAAGAGAGTGAGAGGAAGCGGGGCCTAGAGGGTTGGCGAACCGCCAGGATCCCCCCGAAAAGCCAAAGCGGAGATATCACGGCGCGGTGGGTGATTCACGTGCGCGCGAGCGAACAGTTACCGAGCGACGATGCAACAAATTAACCGGCAGTAATTGGTTGTCGTATAACGTTACCTCGCAATTCGCGAAATTCTCTAGGGAGGCCCGCGGGCGTGTATACGTCAAACAGCAACGTTCGCCGTGTTATTTCAATAGCAGACCAACCGTTCGCTGAATGTGTGCTATCTACATCACGTTGCTTGAATCACTTAATCTCGGGGCAGAACGTGAAGATTACGAAATTCTTTTCTAAACGTTTGGTTCTGCGTAGTTTTAGATAGAGATATTTATTTATGTTAGGACACGCTGCAGAGTGAGTTGGCATTTTTTTTTTCGAGAAGCACGAACAATACAGCATACGTTTGCGAGATGGGTTGGAAAAATAACCACTGACTTTTTTTACATATGCATTTTTTATTTTGTGTGCTTTTGTTTTATGGATTATATATGTATCATATATATCTTACATAATACATACAGAATGTCTATTTCTAGTAAGACATTAATCTTCATATAACTTGTCGTCCATTTATCTTCGGAAGCTTAATGCGATTTAATTGCCAAGCCAGTCGATGCCGCAAATGATCGCGCAAATGTTTATATTAATTTAGTGTTTATATTAAATACGCACGTCTTCATACGTTATACATACACAAATAATTTGTAATACACAATCTTGATTATATAAATTCGTGGAAGAAAAAGAGAAGCAGAGAAAGAAAGAGCTCAGCTCTATTATTTTTCGATACACAATCTGTGTATAAGTATTATATTTCGCCAGTTAGTAAATTTGCCGAGACTTCGAAGACGGCCGTGTGACAGCTATAGAGTTAAAGTGTTATGAGTATCACGGATTAAAGAGCCGCCTCCCAAATTAATTGGCGTGCGACGGCCTCCGCGGCGGCCGACAACCGGCCGACGTAGTAATTGGGAAGAGAAACGAGAGGGCCAATTGTGGCCACCTGTTCTGTTATGGATGCGTAAACGAAAGGGGCGCCTTAAAACACTTCGCGTACGCGTTTCACAATTCCCAGCCATTACCTTCGCTTCAAAGCGTCCCGTCGAGTACACTCAAATAATCCCCAGGCAGGACCTTGGGCACGAATGCGAATGCCCGCTGAAGTTTTCAGGACGGAGTACACGGATATATTTGTCGATATTGATCAAATATCGAATGATATTAACGAGACTAACAGCATTAGTACTTTATCAAAAAACTGCTCTCTTAGTACTTGATATAGTACCGTTCAGTTTGTGGCAGATATTAAATTCGTTTTTGTTTTTTTCCCCGGAGATTAAGATACTTAATATAATTAGGTACAATGTTTTATGCCAAGTACAAAAGAATTACAAGTTCAGCTTATTTGAATAAAGACCCCGCTTTAAAACCGAGAGGGAAGAAGAAAAGGTACAGTCATTACAAGTCATTAGCCGCCTACGTAGCTTACGCGTGAAAAGAAAATTTACACGATACACGCATAGACCATTGTTGCTCACAGGTAGACGGTAGGTTGAAGGTTTCTTCACGGCACTCATCGGCTCAACCGGCAGTAGCCGGTCATTTATTTTATTCGTAGAATCTCGAGATGTATAAACGTTTATGACGACCGACGTGTCACGCACGCCATGAGACGCGGAACTTTCACGCGGAGTTCCCCTTTATATTAGAGAAATTAGGACTCGATCGTCTCTATCGGACGGCCCGTTAGTAGTTTTTTGTCTCGCGCGCGTCTCGAGGGGATAACGGCTCTCTCGAAAACTTAATAGCGAGCGAGCCTCGTGAGGCCTGTCAACTGTTTTCATCGTGCCAACAAGCGACGGCTTACTCCTTCCCCGAGTCTCTCGTTATAAGCGATGCGCTTACTACGAGATACAAGAGGCGTAGGTAGAAACATCTTGCCGTTTCCCAGGGTGCACGAGGGCGCATGATAAACATCGAGATCGGGGCTGCTGCTCGAGCTGTTTTTCGAGGAGGACCAGGTAGAAATTCTCGAGACAATTTTTAACGATGGCCACTACCGTCACCTAACGTCAAAACGCACCTATACCAGCCAGCTGTCTTCGAGATGACGCCTCTTTCCGTGGCAGTCTTAAGTATTGCTCGTTGTTCGCTGTCTACCTGCGGTGCGTTCAGCATCCTTTTGTAATCAGAAATCCACAGAGATATGCTATACAAATTCAACAATTGTTCCGAAAAATGCGGAAAAAGTCCCACATAAGTCCATATTGTACGATGAATCGAAGTAGTGGCAGGTATTCCTGTAACCCCATGAAATCGGAGGCTAGTAACTGTTTTGTGTAAAATTAATTTATCATAAATCTTCCTCTGTCTAAGATTAATTGGTAGATAAAGATTAAGTCGTGAATCTCTTTCTGAGGAGGAAGAGAATGTTAATAACGTCGATGAATTCAAGCGCATCCTCGCTTGAAAAATGTCATTGCCAGCAGCGAGAGATGATTACACAGTCAGAGGTTCCGTGGGAAATTATAGAACGAGATTGCATCTTAATGCCTCCACGACGGGGGAACAAAGTTTATTTATCGCCGTTGCTGCGCTCTGCCGCCTGTTTGTCATTACGAGTAATGCAGTTTTAATAACTCACAAAGTTTCTATTCTTTGTTAACAAGCCCGCTTCAACAGTTTCGTCCGCCATTGTCATGACGCGACGCGGGGCTCGCTTCTAGCGGATGCGAGGTGCAAAGTCATCAGTGTGGAGATGCGCGCGGTCAGGCAACGTTGTATCTGCCATTTCTTTTAGACGAACGCCCGACATATCATATGTCGCGTCCGTTTTTCGCTCGCATATATCTTCCGCGACGCTTACAACCTCCTTGCCTGAGTATCCAGTCTGTGGCGAGTGTCCCGTTTCACGAAACCGACCGGCAACCAAAATGGTAATAGGATCTACCGCGGCAAGTAGTCGGAAGTCTCTTGCAGATGGAACAGCAAGGGAATATTCGAACGCTGCGCTCTTGCCCCTATAAAATCATTCGCGCTAATGACACCAATAAATCCCGCACCATACCGACGTCTTCGGGGGCACCGCTGGACATGGCACCGTATTTGCAGAGAGAAAGAGGAAGAGGGAGGGGGGAGAGAGAGAGAGAGATCGGCAGGGATTTGCGATGAGAACCACTGCAATATCGCTTGTCATAAGTCACTCAGCGTGTGGTGTACAGCGAACACGGGCCCGTAGGATCTCTACAGGCCCGTTCTCGACTCCTTCTCTTTCATTCTATTTTCCTTAGTCCCTCTTCTTGCGTTCCCTCCATCGGCCTCCGATTCTTTTTTTTATCGGCCATCCTCCTCCGGTCCGTTTACCTCCCTCTCTTTCTTCGTCGCACTCACACCCGTTCTCTCGTTATACATTCAACCAGTTGATCCTACGAGCGTTTTACGGACAACTCCCAACAGACCACGTCCAGGACATTGCGCGTCCTCTGCCCCGCTGGGCGCCCCATCGCTGTCGAGCGAGTTGTTCGTCCCGCACGCTAATCCAGTCGCGCCATCGAATTCGGTGCCACGATGCGATCTGGTTTAGTCGTTAAGCGAGACAAGTAGAGGAAACACCGATAATTCATTTTACGATCTACGCTCAGATAAATTTCATGCGAGAAAGATACGGAGAGGAAGATGATTCAAGACATTATTTATTACACATTTCAATGTAAATTTTATGACACGAGTCAATAATATGAAATTTTCGATATAAAAACGTTACTAAAAACTTTAAATTAAAATACAGCTCATTACCTATAATAGAATTAAAATAGAAGTAGTTTCAAATGAAAAAGATTGACTAAAGCGACATCATATAACAGCGCAACTAAAAGAATATTTCTTTTTGATTACCTTTTTTTTATTCTTTGTGTAGAAAGAGAGAAGTGATTTATCTCGCATATGTTTTTATTTCTAAACATCTACTTCTAAACGTCATATAAATGGTTGTAAATGGTTTGCTGTTTCTAAAATATAACGTCTCAATATTTCATATTGAACAAGAAAAACTATTAATTACCGTATATATCATGAAATCACGAATGATAGATGGAATCGACGTGGATTATTTGCAACAAACAACTAACTAAAAAAAAAAGAGAGAGCGAAGATTTATAACAGTCGTAAAGCCAAGCGAAGAGAACTCCAGGAGGTACTCTTGGTTACGTCCCAGGTTTCCGATTTCGAGATCTTTTTTCTGCCCGTGCGAGGTCCAGCGCTACCTGGAAGGAGAGGAAATCTCTCGCGCTGCGAGTCCAATGTGACAGCGTGGTGTCGTGTAACAGTTTATTCCGAGTCTCGAATTTCTCGGCGATACTTAATCGATCCCTCAACGCGAATGAGAAAAGTTCGTGCGGCACCTGGAAGTCAATCGAAGTTTCGGATTTCGAAGATATTTTCCCGCGATCCGCTCGCGGTAACGTCGCGGCTTCGGTACGAGAAAACGCACAATCGCTCGCGCGAGTATCGTTCAGAAATAGCATTCAGGCATCTGGCGCGTTGCTTTGAGATAGCCGTGGAATTGATTCGCGGGCCACTGGTAAAATATACACGGGAAAGAGAGTCGTGAATTATGAAATCCGCGCTTAGTCGAGAACGCTAAATTTTTGCAATTCATCTTTTCGAGATTGTATGTATCTTCGGGAATTTACAGGCGGCGTGACTTGTTCCAGACGATGTAAACCCACATCTCCCGATCGAATTTTCTTTTTCTTTAGCATCCAATTTATATGTGGCACGACGCGCTCTTACTTACACGATTGTTTTTACGCCTCGTGAATATGAAACGTTCCATCGTACACATTTCTTCTTCGTGTGTTCTCTCATTCTTCCTCTCTTTCTGCGATTCTCTCATTCCCTCCGCCGGACCAGTACTCGCTTCCGCTTGCCGCCCGAAGTCGGCATGATCATCCACGAGACGAGAAACGAGAGATAGAGTGAGGCAGTGGAACGGGGATAGGGGGAGTTTAGAGAGGAGAGAGAAAACACACAATGTCTATTCATCACCGATCGAAGATGAACGTTCTTTCCAAGGGTCCGCTAGCGTAGCACGCATTTGAATATGAAAATATGCCACGAATTAAAATAACACTGAGCTACGGAGCGCGATCTTAAATAATTCATGGGATTTTTCACTTCACCGCGATGTAAGCCCAATGTAACGATGATCCTGATGCCGAAGCGATCCGCTCCATCTTGCCGAAGAATATCGTAGGAGTCAGCTGTTTTTGATCGGTTCAAAGAAAGTTTTGAGCTTGCAGTAGATGGGAGAGAAAGAACCTTTCTCAATTCCGCTATGTTCTCTCGGAGATTGTTTTAAATTCCAATTTCCTTTCGACGCAATATTCTTCGCGACTCGAAAGTACAAAGTTGATATGCACATCATCGCTCGCAAAAGTTCAAAACGTTATCAGCAAAAAAAGTGCTTTTCTCGTATGATTATAACGAGGTCATCAGGCATCACAAGCTATTAATACGATTGACACAAAAAGGCGTTGTGTAATATTAACTACTGAATCAGGTCACGCATAAATGGTCCGTATATCAAAGAGGTATTTCGAACGTATTGACATACGAAGCACGATTTTCCATTTTTAAACACAACCGAGTGAGATTTTTATATTTATTATTATTTTTGTATTTACAACTACATTGTTATTATCAAAGCGTTATTCGACGCTTTGAGATAAATTCTCTTAATTATACAATCAGTAATATCTTTTTAGTTGGATATAAAAGATTAAAGTTTATATATAAGGTATGAGATATAAAGTATAAATAAATAAAAAAATATAGATTTTTATATTTATTATTATTTTTGTATTTACAACTACATTGTTATTATCAAAGCGTTATTCGACGCTTTGAGATAAATTCTCTTAATTATAAAATCAGTAATATTTTTTTAGTTGGATATAAAAGATTAAAGTTTATATAAGGTATGAGATGTAAAGTATAAATAAATTAAAAAAATATATAAATGTATTTTAATATAAAAAAGAAACTTTAAATGAATATGATTAGACAAAATATTTTATACAGAAGATTATTTAGTTTGCATCTCGTTGGAAAAATCCTAAGTAAACCTGCTGAAGAAATACGAATCTTATCATAACAGGAAATTATCGTTAAGTTATTTCTGTGACATGAAACTCTAAAATTCCAACATTCCTAACATTCCTTGACATTGTCCATCTTTAGACAATTTATGTGAAGTGTCCATAGATTTTCTATAAGAGTCAAGGTTGGTGCGGCAAGGCAGCACTGACTATTTATCTTGTGTCTATTGTCTATTCTATTTGCGGTGATTGCCGTTAATAAATGAATTCGTAAACATATATTAACACAATATATATTATATTACCAAAAGAGCTTTTGGAACTGGAAGAAGAGATTTAGAATTTTAAAAGTTAATGTACTTTTATGGAAGGGCTATAAATTTCTGAGGAAATTTTTCACTCAGTATCGACGGATTGTGTTTGCGTACTTCTTTGGGTCCGAAATTTATGGTTTATAGGTGTTTAAAGTTCATCGGGGAGTATCCTGCAGGCCATAAATAAAGGACTCAGTTTGCGGGCAGGGGTACAAGGGCACTGCGCATGGCAGCAGTGCAATTAAGGCAACTTACCGAGACGGCAAATGCGATTTGGACTGACTTACGAACTTTTCCACGCTGAAAAGAAAACTTTCGACTGTAATCTCGGGATTTATGAACGCTCGCGCGTATGTCGTAGATACTGGTAGTTTTCGCCCTAATCTATAGCTGAGCATACATTATCTCGCGCGCCATCATTTCGCAATTTCGAGATCGGATGTTGCTGCAAATCCTGCGATAATCAATTATCTACGTTGCATATATAACTATTAAAGTCACAACACATTACATTAGTTCTTTGAGCGGGACTTTCCTTACAGCCAACCGGTATGTGGAGTGTGTCACATATCTTGTCGTCTTATCGTTATTTATCTGACAATTCAGAGTTCAACCGATGTTCAGGTAAATAGGACCACCATGCAGTCTATACACAATGACACAGAGATTTCTTTATGTTCGATTGTCGAGAGGGGCTCTCGGAGATAGTTACATAGCGGTTCGAATCTTTTTCCGAGACTACTGTAGTTACGCGACGATAGATAAGGCGTTTTATCTTCGTCTGGAATATACCGAACCGGATATAATGTCGTAACACTGTTATCCGTGCCCGTGCAAACAGTCTTTCTGCGACCGTTTTTTGCGTGTCTTTTCGGTAAGTTAGTTTCAGACCATATTTCTTGTTCGTAGAACAACTACAATAGAAGTTAATTTTCTGTGTCTTCTAAAAAGCTTTCTTCTCATCCTAAGTTTCTAAGCTTCCTTTGCTTACTCACGTAACAACTTTCACGAGAAACTGAAGGAAAAAAAAATTTGGTCACACAGTTAATAGCGTTGTCAGTACACGGAAAGAACGATTTTGCTGAAGTATCTAAAAATTTAGTCAGATACAGTTAAGAAAATAATTATGTTGTACCATCCAAAATAACTATGTAAGACGCTAAAGCTGTTTGCTAGGATGTCGAAACTTTTTGCAGCATTGTCTTTATGCTTGAGCGTCCTACATAATTATTTTGGATGGTCCAACATAATTACTTTCAGATCTGTATCTGGCTAAATTTTTAGATATTTCAGCAAAATCGTTCTTTCCGTGTAAAAATACAATAGCAATACATAATTTCAATTTCACGACTGAAATATATGTAATAAAAAATATTAATTGAAGTCTAGCGAAATCTAGTGTGAGAATTCTTAAGTTAATGTAAAAGTGATTATTTTATAATACTGAAACATCGATATATTTTACTTTTAAGGGATTGAGGGCTTAGGCGGATTATATCTTACATCCTACAGCTCCAATATATAAGCTTCTAATTTATGTCAAGTGAACTTTATAGATACGAACAGGAACTCGATTTAGCTTTGAATTATCGGGGCAACTTCGCTAAAGAAAGCCGGAACTCGAATGGATATAGAAATCTGTAGATACCGCGCGGCCACCCGGCACTCAAAAACGTACATGTCGCGTAACAGAATTTTCGTTTTACGCACTTACAGTTTCCACACGCTCGCGCTTTTAATGGTCCGTTTTGACGGACATAAAAAAATGCAGCGGCATAAAAACGGGCCGTCGGGCGAGCGGGCGAAATTAATTGCGAGCGGCAGGTCCGCGGCCCCGCGCGTTCCGAACGATTACACTGTATCCGTCCCTGGTGTCTGATGCGGATACCGTGTAGCAGTGGTGTGTAGTTACCAGCGAATCGACGCGTTTCTCTGATAAATATACGCGCGTTTACACGCCGAGGGCGGAGTGGCGTGCACGCGCGGTTATACGATGAGAGCCGACACGTCGGTAAATTTCAGCGTGATCACCGGCCGCGGGTCTTACGACAAACGAAAGAGGCTTGGCCGCGTACCGTAATATTCTGTCGAATTTACGGGGCGCCGTCCTTTACGGCTTTATTACAGAACGCGGCGCGAGCAAGAGCCGCGAGTACGTACGTATTGTATACGTACCACCGACGTGGGAATGCGAATTTCCTCTCTCGCGTCGGATTCGTCGCGTCGATTATCGAGAAACCGGGCGCGCTGTCGCGCGCGAAATGGCATACGAGGGATCTGTTCGTCGTGCAACTATACGAGCCGTTTGGATCACTTCCTCGGTCGTATAAAGTCGACGTCGTTAACCCTTTACTGCATTGTGTGTCACACGTGTCGTGCGGTAATTTTTCCAGATTTTGTTACGGATTTTAGTGGCCCGTCGTTTAACAAATGTAACGGTATGCGATTCGAGAGGTTGACATGAATATTGCACAATACACAATATAAATTCAAGTTCTATTAGGACCACTATTGTTACATCGTTGAAGATGGCTCAAAAAGTAGCCGAAACGTTCGATACGATAACACAGGACCACGAATTTTTTTTTAATTGACACAAACTAGACCACGTGTACTATACGTATTTTGGGTCGCTGAAGTCGAATCCGTTGGCCGTTTTTGTCCACCACGTCCAAGTTTTTTGTAAATTGCAAAGAAATGTATTAAATCACTTGAAATTTTTAACCATAACCGACACAACAAATTTCTTTTAAGGGTTAAAAGTCCTAACAATGTGCTTAATTTTGATTGCAATAAAACTTCTCCAACATGTCACATACTGTAGTTATAATATGCCAAAATTCACTAAAATAGCCCTTTTTTGCAACTTTAATTGTAATTAACTCAAAATTGTGACGTGATAGAGCAATTTGGCCAGCGGCATTGTTTTTTGCGACCCAAAATCTATAAGAATCACCTACTCTGATCCCAGTTGATTTTCACAAATTTCTTTTTGTGGTCCTGTGTAATTAAAGTAACTTAACTTTAATAAAATATAATTTATATTTATATTTTATTGCGCACTAATTACCGCGCCGCACTCTCATCAGCCCTTCCTTCTACAGTTGTTTTGAATTTTCGAGAGTCCTATTAATTTTCTTGTCAAGTTCTATTGTTTTTACTAAAAATCTGATACCATTATATGCACCGGAAAAACGTTTTTTTCTTAAACATTTAAAAATCTAGCATTTTATGTAACATAATTTATTAAAATTTTTTATATATTTTTAAAGCGGAGCTGTTAAATCATTGGAACATATGAATTAAATTTGAATATTCATTCACCGACGTCATTAGACGTCATGCAATCATGCTAAATAAATGTACTTGTACTTGATATAAATTTTGATTTATGAGTCATAATGGCTCCTCGTTATCCGTCGCTGATGGCTCGTCACCGGAAGAGGCAGATCGTGTAAAGAAAACTATCGGCGCGATACAATTTTCCCTCGTAAGGAGTTGTGGATAAAACGTAATTAATTTCACTCCCGACCATTATCGTAAAATTCTTTAATTAACTGGTGACATGCGGCCAAAACGACACGTATGATGGTCGCGTATAAGCGCTGCATACTAATGAAAACGCCTCGTCACTTGATGAACCTCGAGTCACGTATACGATTGGTGCGTTGTCGATTTGATTGACAATCCGAGTTTATATTACGCGTCCCTTGCGCAGAGGATAGAAATTTACATCTTTTTTTCGCGATGAGAACCGCCGTCGTCACGCACGGATGTTATTTGTGGAAAGAGGCTGAATGACTAGCTGCGCGTTGCGGACCGGTGTAACGAGTACTCGCCGTCACGTCACCCGGCACCCGGAAAAATAGAATATAACTTTACATGAAAATAGAGAGCGAATTAAGGGCCTCATCCGAGAGTCCATAATCTTGCGACGTAGGAGGGCCCACCAGCGGTACGATCTCGAGAGTCGCATCCATTGAAGCTGACGGAGAGCGGCCGTGCCACTGGAGTGCTGTTGAAATATATTTTAAATGTCGAAGGAAAGTTTCATGTGCCTCGGTTCCCAAGGAACCGAAGAGATACTGAAGAGTACTTTAATCCTCGCAAAACAGAGAGGACCTCTCGTTTTATATGTTTACATCTTTGGAAACCGGATCAGAGATTTGTATTCCGTCGCGCCAGATAACGAGCTGCATTTTTTTCGAACGCTCGAAAAAGTTTGCTGTCTTATTTGTAACATGCAAAAAATATATGGAGATAATAAACATCGCGAATAAAATACAATCTGGAAATTCCAAATAATTTACAAAGATATTTGGAAGTATACGTAAATGTAAATGATAAAGTAAGAAAAAATAAAAATATATATATATATATTAAAATTATGAGAGTAGATGTGAAAAAGAAAATATATTTATAATTCTAAAAATATATAAAAAAATTAAATACAGTCTACTTAGTCAATTTTATTGCATAGAAAATAACATAATTGATTGACATTTTCCGTAGTCGTACAGCTTTTCCTTCATAAGAAATTTATTATTTACGCCTATGCGTGTCTTATCCTCTACGACCGAATCGTCGCCACAGGTACTGTTAATTAGGACCTTTGTCCCCGAATCGATATACAAGCCCAAGGTGGGAAGGGACTCGAGCGCAGCCTAGTAACACAGATGATAGAATCCGATAGCGCCGCAATGGATCACGGAGATACGATCGAGATTCTGTATTTTCGCGACCACTGTGCCAGCGGTCTGCTCCTCGGTCGAACTGTTACGTTTCGGTAAGATACATCGATCGGCGGGCGGATGCACGTCCCACGAGGCTCGTTAGGAGGACACGATCACGCGCACCACCACCGTGCCCGACGTGCGCGACGAGGACGGAATTATCGGGGAACGGCAAGAAATCCGACTCTCCGTAGGCGGCTTTATAATGCTAAGACGTCGCCTACCTGTGCCGTGGCACTTATTAAATCTCGCTCTGGCATCTTCGCCGTACCTTTCATCTCGGGTTACTACTCGCTCGCGCACCAACCGCGCGCTGCCTACGCCTTGAATGTCAGACTTCGTCGCGAGATTTGTAGGAATCAACGTCTTTTATCCTCGGGCCGCGCGCGCCGTTTCCGAACGCTTCATCGTCGAATATTCACCCGAGGTCGTCTCAGCCTTATATCTCCGTCGACAGCTGCGAACGCTTTATCCTCTTTTATCGCGTGCAACATGCACGATAACGCAGCTGTACATGTATGTATATGCGAGCATAGACGCAAGAATCAAACGAGTCCCCTTGTAAAAGAGTGTGCTCTTCGGCATCAGAAAAATCGGAAAAGCGGAAGAACATACCGGCTCGACAAGAAATGTGTTATTAGATTTTTCACTGGTAATCTTTTCTTGACAGTTCTCCCGTAGATGGGCTTTGTGCAGCACGGTGCAACGTACGAATTTGCATGCTACGTGTAAAATGTAGAAGCAAACGCGCAGAGTATTCAAAATGTACATATGAATGGAAAAAGGGAGCTTCGAAACAATTGTCTTGTAAAATGTCTACTTTTATAGACATTATTTACTTGAAACAATTATTACAAATAGAGAAGAATAATTTATTTTCTATATGAAAGTGAAATAACAATAGCTTAGAACTCTTTTATACATGAATCAATATACACGCAATCTTGTTATTTATAAAGGAATAATTTAAATTACAAATAAACTGTAATAAAAATAAAGCAACAATTAAAAAATTCAATAGTGATTAGGACCGACGAAATTGTCAAATATATATATATATATGAAGCCCAATATCGGTCAACCGCGGATTTTGGTGCGTAATAATAATTTTTATTATTACGCACCAATTTTTAATTAAAAAATTATCTAACATGAGAACATTTTATATGTTATTTATTTACTTTATCCAGGTTTTCAATAACGTTTCTAACCGAAGGGATACAAAATCGCGATTCAATTCCGGGTCCGATTGTTCGAAAAGACATATGAGTCCGATCGACCAGGGCGGGCCGGTCTTTTTACGTTGTTTGCAAACTTCTGCCGAGCATGCTGCACGCATGGGTGATCGTACGCTTTCCAGAAGCATATAATAGGACGGAAGTCACTGTCTAGACCTAAAGCCGAAAAAGTCATGGCTACATCTTCGAATGAAGGGCTATGTGAGAGTATATATCTTGAAAATGGCCTACAGACCCCCGGAGAGCTCGTGTAGTATATCGCTCGGTAGTATCCTTCGTCCTTCCATCTCCAACGCAGCCGACCTGCAGGCAAGGAACGAACGTTTGGTCACTTGACCCCCTAATATTAATCTGTGAGTGATGGCTCTCAAAAAAGAAACGTCTCTACCTCTAACATACATATGATGAGGGTTCCTCAATGAGGGAGTCTCGTCTCTCGTTTGGGGGGAAAGCACTTAATTTATATTAATTTTATTCTCTACACCCAAAACGGAACGTAGACTTAATAGGATCATATTTCTTTGATAGAGTAAATGCGCATTCGCTTATACATTTTGATTGACACGCTAATGTGAGGAACGGTTCTACGATCTCTTTGCACCGATTGCTATTTTATGTATAATATAAATAATTTTATTTATTTTAATTATAAATAAACGCGCGAGAAATTATAAATATAAATGACTGTGTAGGGAATATTTCAAAATTGCTTGCGAGATCCACCTAAGCGGTGTATAATCAATTTTATTTCTCTTGGACGTGTTTACAAGAGTCAGACGAACCAAGACTAAATCATACGGTCGTAGCGTGACGCATTATTATGAGAACCTCAAAAGCGCGAGAGTGCACCTGGAATTGGTGCAGTGTTCGCGTTGATACGACGGCGTTATCTACGGGCCATGACCACCCGACCCTACCGGTAAGCGCGACGCATTATGTAGCGCATACCACATGTGATGATAGGTGACAGGAAGTTGTAATCTACCCCCTCGCTATCTTCCGACAAAACCGACGATTGTTTACATCGTGAGATTTTTAAACAAGCTCCTAAGTAATTTATTCACGCCCTCCCCGTCACCGGTCATTATGCGCGCCGGCCTCTAACGATTCGCACACGATAAACAGTAACACAGCAGCATGCATCGCGTGTCGACTCGCGCGATCGTGAGACAATACCTTCGTCGGTCGTGGAGGGAAATTCGGGGGATTCGCCCTCCCTTCCCATCCAAAGAAAGAGAGTCTTCGAGACGATTCACTCGAGCGACCGGGTGCGAAAGCCGCGCCCCGCATCTATAAGCTAATTTTACGTTGAATAAAAACGCGTAATACCTTTGAAAGGAAAATCCATTTAACGTTCGCTCCGGCTTCTCAAGATAAATTGCTTTTCGAGAGACGGGGGAGAGACGCCTTTCTAAAGCGACATTGCTCGAAGTTCGGGGGGTGACAGAGTTCCTTTGCGAAAGACCCGACGAACCTCCCTCGAGAATCCCCTGTTTTGGCTTCGCTGGCTGGTGGACGCCGAGCGTAACCGTCAACCGTGACCCAACAATGAGTGCGGGCGCGGGTGCGGACGCGGACGCGGTATAACGCAGCCGAAAATCCACAGGGGGCGAATATCTCAGCGTAGACTTCAATATGCGTCGGGAACCGTTTCCTACATGCCTCCCTCGTCTCTATGCGTCTCGGCGGTATTGAGTATCTGCGCTCCTCCGGAAAACTTCGTCTTGCCAAACATGGTACATCTCTATCACGTCTAGGAAACATTCGCCAGATTTGGCGAAACGGTAATATCGATACTTTCTTTATCGGAATACATTTTGAAATAGTAATATCGAGTATATTAACTTATGAAAGGGAAAAATTTGTGAAATTACATCAGAGTATTTTTTTATTAATACACAACGAAGATAAAATACGATGACAACACTGCTCCGTTCTATTTATAACATTTCTTATAACAATAGGGAGATTAAAGTACGACAATTATGGAAGCAATAAATTGAACGGCAAATAGATTCGCATCAATGTTATCGTTCCGACTACGGCGCGACGTCTGCTTATCACCCCTTAGAGAAATTACTTCTGCGCTTGTAAATCACTCTCGCAAATAGCACGTTCTGATAAATCGCGTTAGCAAAACAGCCTATTATTTGCTGCAGCGGTTCTCATAACTCGATTAGTGACCTGAAACGATTTCAAGCGCATTTAACCGTACGTTTAAATTACTATACACTATAGAAATAAATCCGTCGCCGTTTGTTGCCTCTTGAGAGCTGTGTGTCATATACTGCAACTCGTTGCGAAATTAGATCCAAGTTGCTGCGACGGCAAACTCGCGAAAGGGAATTCGCGCAGCCTCGTCGAATCGCCATTCCTCTTTTGACCTTTAAACTCCCGTCGAGCTAACCCTCGCCTCCCCCTCCCCTCTTACTCTTACCCTCTCGATCCGATTACCAGCCGAGAGATTGCAACGGACCACCTGGCTCGTACGGGGAATTACATTCGCCATCCTACCGGCCGAGAGTAGCGTCTAGACTCCAGCGTCTGAAGCCTCGCGAAATGGTAATCGGAACCTGTCCCGGACCGATCGTCGCCGTTCCTTTGCGACGTCGAGACGCGGACGCCAAGGAGAAATCGCCAAACCCAAAACCTTCCCCTTGTCATTTCCTTGTCCACCCGGCGGGGAAAAGCCCGATGGCCCCCAGGGCCTTGTGTCGCACCCGTGCAGCCTGTTGCGGATATCGGCCACTACGAGGATATTACTGTCGCCCGAAAGGAAGCTGACGACGTATGTACTCTCGCGGGGAACATATCCATAGTGACGTCTGCGCACGAGCGATGAAGAAAGGTTTCCGAGGGATTGACGTCGGATCGCGATATGATACGGAATTCGTTTGACGTTGAGAGTGTCGGGACGAATGTTTAGCATGAATATGAATGAATCTGTGAGGGATTATCGCTATTGGCATATGCAAGATACGCTATCGCCAATATGTGCAGCCTTAACGATAGGTTCTTCGACGCGTTCGGAACTAATTTTTATATAGGAAAGACTTTCCATGACTTTTGTTTTACCTCTTCTTCTACATCCCAAGTAACATAAGGTTGTCACGATAAGATCGAGATGATGTCATCTTGACTAAGACTTCACGTCCATTTGACGTCAATTTTACATCATTGTGACCATGCATGTTACTTGGGATTATGTCCCTTCCGAATTAAGTTTCGACTAAAATCAAAGCCACATTTAAAATGAATCGGCATATAAAACTTCAACATCTTTATAATTGGGCATTGTCTCGTTTTATTATACCGTTATCCACACTGCAGATGCCTCGGATAGAAATAAAAAAATCCGGAACACGTACATTACAAAATTTCGAGTTACAGAGAAACCGGCGTACAATGTAACGATATTCGGCTCTTCACATATTGCGCGCGGGTTTACGGCCGTAATAAACCTGCCAGTTCCCAGGTCTTTTTTTTTCTTTTGAAACATATAAACGACACCTCTCGCACGCCTAATTTTTCGCACGCGTGTCTGCCAACGAACGTTCATACCGTGGGCGCAACGTGACGTTCGCGAAAGCGCATAAAATTCGGTGGCAGACAATTACGCGGTACTCCCTCTCTCTCTTTCTTTCCGCGCAATGATGCTGGACGGCTCCATTTTACATCGGCGTTACTCTCGTACGCGATAACGAACGAAATGGCGGGCAGTCAGGCGGAAAAAAAGCGAAGGCCGACAGTATTTTTAGCCGGAATCCTGCGAAAAAAAGCTTCTCGCAGCGTTTAAGCGGCTTCATATCTCGCAGGTGTTCCGGATGACGACGACGACAACGATGGTGTTACTTATTAATTTGCCCCTCTCTCTCTCTCTCTCTCTCTCTCTCTCTCTCTCTCTCGACACAGTCGGTCGTTTTAATCGTGCATTTTTACAGACGCCTTTATCGACGAGATCCACCGTCGAGCGGCGACGAATCGTTCGCGACAGCGACACGGTAGTCATCATTAGAGTTTCTATAAGGAGAGTTGTGCCAATGTATGTTCCTAATGCTGATTGGTCCGCCATATTTTCAATTTTCTTTAATATGGTTGGTTTATACCCTTAGATCCAGGAGGAACCAACGGCAAGAACCAATCATGATAAAGCTGCTTTTTCTGCATTTTGACTGAAAATGGCGACTTCCGGGTAATTGGCACAACTCTCCTTATAGGAACTCTAGTCATCATTCGCCGGCAGCGACACGTGAATTGGAAAGTTTATCGCGTCGACCCGCGCACGCGGACCCGGGATCGTCGAACTCGGCCGCCTCGTGTCCTCGAGCCCCGATCTCGATACGAGGAGGTAGGTAGGTCCTCCTCGGAACCGGTCGTGACCGTACCTACGCGAGACGTCGTTAATACCGCGCGAGAGCGAATCCACCTACGAGCCGAGGGGATGACCGCGTCTCGCCGCTCGTAACCAGCCCGAAAAGAAAGCAGTAAGTCGTTCAGCTTGGAAAGGAGACGAGGGAGAGAGAGAGAGAGAGAGAAAAAAGAAGGAAGAAAGAGGAGAACCACGGACCGATAATAAGTGGTCGTGAATCCCGAAGACCCGGAGCGGAAAGGGAGGCAGAGAGAAAGAAAGAGGGAGGGAAGAGAGGGATCCTGCCGACCGTCTCTCGTTATCCACGCCACACGGCGTCCAGCCCGCGTGTGACGTCATCGCGCGCGTGTGGTGTGTGGCCCCGGCGCGGCGATGCACCGGGGGGATGGACGCATCGCGCGTTCCGCATCGTGTGTGCACGCGCTCCTGTGTGTGTATACTACACAGGTGTGCTCCGCACACCATACCACACCGCGCGGCTCCTCGCGAGTGTGCACGTATTCCACATACACGCGCGCGCGCGCGCGCGAGCGTGCATGGTTAAACAGAGTCGGAGTCGAGGCTGTGCTGCGGCGGCAAGCAGCGTCCGAGGAACGAGATGCATGACGCTGCACGGTTCGCCCGCATATACCGGCCGAGAAGGCTGCCGGTAGGGGGAACCGAGGGGCCGGTAGCCGCTACGGCCGAGAAGCGACGGAAACGCACGAGGGCTCGCGGTCGCCGCTCCGTCGCTTCCCCCACCACGCCGCTCGCTCTCTCTCTCTCTCTCTCTCTCTCGCTCCCGCCGCGGCCGGCGGCGATCGTTCTGACTTCGTCACTCGACAGTCGACTCCGTGGCTCTCTCGTGTCTCCTCGGCGCGGGTTCGGCCGTTCGGCGTCGCCTCGGACTTCGGAGTCAGTGAGTCCGTGTCCGTCGCCGTGGTGGGATCGCGGCTCGTTTCCTCTCCGTGCTGCACGCTCCTTTTTCTCGCGTCGTATTCCCGTCGTATTCCCGTCGTGTTCCCGTGAGCGAGCGAGCGAACGCGCGCGCCGCCGCCGCCGCCGCCTGCTCCGGCGTATAACAAAATATTTGGAGAAACCGGCCGTTGTGCGTTGTGCGTGAGCGACGGATTCGGAGTACATACCAACGTAGGCCCACGTATCGACGCTCCATGTGCGCGCGCGTACGTAACGCCCGATGTTTACGGATCTGATGTGGTGCCGTTCCCGATCGCCCGCTCGTATCGTGTGTACACGCGCGCCTCTGTCCGGCAGCGACGGCAAGTGACTGCCGACGAGCGACGACGGGACTGGGTTTCCTATTCGCCGGGGGAACCGCGAGCGCGTTTTTATCCCGAGCGCGTTTAGAATTCGGAGCGGCCGCCGGCCGGTGCGCTTTTATCAGGACACGAGGGACAATGGATTAATTCTCGCCGGGGTGTGTGCGACGGAGCGGCTACCAGGCTGCGCGGCGGCTGCGATACCGGCCCGGTTGTAAGCGGAGCGAGGCGCTGCGGGAGTGAGCGATAAATCAAGGTGAGAATCCGGCTTTGTTTTCGAGAAGGGTTGGCTCGATAGCCGCGCTGGTCTTTCATTGACCAGCCTCTACCGGCCCGCCGAACCCCTTGCCGCATCCTCCTCTCTCGTTTTCTCTCCGCGCTCTTCTTCCTTCTAGTCCGTCCCGTTCGGACGAGGCTTTCTCTTCCTCCCCCCCTTCCCCCTTTGACTCTTTTCCGTTTCTCTCTCTCTCTCTCGGGTCCCTCTGCAAATGCTGCAAACGAGCATTCAACGAGCGCGTAGCATATATTCCGCGGCCCTCCTGTCCTCATCCTCCACGTTGCCGCACGCTGGCGAAGGCGGACCCGAGGGATAGAGCAAGAGAGAGAAGGAGAGAAAAGAGGGAGAGAGAGAGGGGGGGGGACACAACGCGTCGTTTCTCCGGGTTCGGCTCGGACGACGGATCTTGATTGCGATTCTGCTCCTCTCTACCACCGACAACGCCGCCGTCTCCCTATGCAAATCCACGCCGGCGGAAAGTCGTCACAGCTGAATGCCGCGCGTGGGGATCCAGGTTCCATTAAACAAGTCCTCCCGTCGCGAGAGAACGGAACCGCGAGTCGAATTCGATAACGTTTGCCGGCGGATTAATTGCGAAAAATCGAACGATCCGTCGATATTTCGAGCGCGACGTGAAACATTGATGATCGGCCCGAATGTTTCACGGGCCAACACGGGGAAACCAGATGGATTGCGATAACCGTCGAAAGTCGACTGGACCGTTTTGAGAAAGCGCGGTCCTCTATGAGGAAAGGTGAAATCGGCTGTTACATTGAGAGAAAAAAATAGTTGGACTAACAATAATCTCACTATATTTTATAGTTAGTTTTGGCCTCAAACATATTTATAGTTCATTTAAACATGCAAAATATAGAAGAGTGAACAGAGATTTATAGTTATCACTATGACATAAATTATTGTTATTATTCCATGTATATAGTAAAGCATGCTAAGAATATAGTTATCTGTACCAATGTTTGCCAAATATTCCAATTGTATTGACTACATAAAATGGTTCATTTCTCTTACCACATTCCATATGAAGACCCGCACTGATAGAAAAATTTATGATATTCATGACTATAATTAAATTGTAAATAATTATGGTTAGGTGCACCATTTTTATAGTTATTACTAACATTATAGCAGTAATAACTATAAAAATGGTGCACCTAACCATAATTATTTACAATTTAATTATAGTCACAAATATCATAAATTTTCCTATCAGTGCGGGGGGGAAAAACAAGGAATGTCAGTTTTATTAAAAATGAGATATGGTCGTCATTTTGTAGCGTTTAAGAGATACTACAAACTGATGTACATCGTGGATTAAAAACTGTATTAATCAGTGGAAAAATGAAGGTATAGAACATTCGGGTATAGGAGAAATAACAAACTTTAAAATTCATTTTACCCAAAAAGTATAAAACTGATATTCCTTGTTTTTCCCCCCGGGTCTTCATATATTCTATTTACTATGTTTTGACTTCAAATGATTATAATTATAGTTCAAATGATTATAATGGTAAAAATTTTACATGGGTCACTTATACTATGCCTGTATTATAATTATCACCCCAACATATGGTAACACTTACTATAAAAATGATACTATACATATATATATTCCTAACTAATATAATTATATACTATGTCATTATATTTCAAAATATCATACATTTTTCTCTTAGTTTATATATAATCTCCAGCAGAGGTACAAACTAACATGCCGAAGCTCTCTTTCGCGATACGTATGGTTTAATGACTACATGACAAATGTTTCAAGCTAAAGTTTCTTAATACGCTCTCGAGTCGGAGTAAATTTGCAGACAGGATGCGCCACGATTCGCGGCTAGACGCGTTATGATTTATCGGATGTGTACACACCGGGAGTGCTTTAATACAGTGCAATCATTGTTATCCCGCGGGATGGCGGATGCTTATTTGCTTAATATCCCGGTTGAATGTACGAATCTGCCGTTGCGCTTTCTGCGTCTTGGAGCTCACATCGGAGTCCATATTAGCAAAATGCATACATTGCATAGCATGCGATAATATTACACTACGGCTAGATATGGTAGACGTGCTTTGTAATTGCGTTAATGTCAAGTATATCAGTGTATTAGTGATATATTAATATAATTTATCGTGTAATTTATCATGCGTAACGTGCGATAATATTACATACACGATGAATTAAAGAGAAATCTAGATGTAATTGTAGGCATATTTTGTAATTAGTGTCAAGTATATTAATAATATACAAATGTAATTTAGCATGTAGTCATGCGATTTCGCCAATTTGCTAATATAACTTTCGAAATATAATTCTTGAATTCTAAAAAACCGGGAAGAACCTTTTAACACGTTGTCTGCTCATCGAGTTTTGTACATCTTATTGTGTCACAATAGAATTTTCATTATCATAAACACATTTTGTGTAATATGATTAAAAATAGAAATTATTAGTTGTTGACCAGCACACTTTTCAAATTGTTATCTACGCATATCATTCAAAGTTTTATATTAGACAATTATTTCTGACAAGCGTTTTAAAAAAATTTCAATAATGCCGGTCACTATACCATTAGGAGGTCACTGAAAAGCCAGGTATCGGTCACGGATGACTACCGTTGTTGCTGTGAACGTGTTAATCGTGCATTTTCTTTTCAAAACTCACCAGCTTCAGGGTGCTATTTTTTTTTTCAAGAGGCATGCTGGTTTAGAGAGACACATTGCATTATTAGCTGGAAACAGCATATTTTTGTGCTGAATTTCTTGAAAGGGGGCCGTAATCGCTCATACCGTGTCGCTGCCGTGTCACAATACACACACGCGCGAACGAGACGCCGTGCTTTAGCGTAGGATTGCGCATAACGTATTACCATAAATGCCGCGACGACAATGCAAAGTCGCGCGAGCGAGTCCTCGGTTAGGGCGTCTCGCGTCCACGTGAAAGCGGCGACGATCGCGTTTGTCCGGGGCGTGTCCGCACAATCGAATCCGTCGAAAGCGCATACGCGCTGGATCTGGATGCCGGACGCGGACGTGAATCACGGGAAAAAGTCGACGAGCGGGAACGAGCGCGAACGAGCGGGAGCGCGTAGCGCTTGTTTCAACTCGGGCGCACGCCCACGCCCCGCGGGACGCGATCTGGAAAAGAAGCGCCACGAAACCGCATCCGACGTTTATCTGTCATGGCATTTTACGACTATCGCGCGTAGCTTCCGGCGTGTATACCGGCGCTCTCGTTAAATTTGCGCCGCGCACACAGACGCGCGCGTCCGCCCGCCCGCACGCATGCACGCACGCATGCACGCACGCTGCTATTTACGAGCGCGCGGAGCCCCGCGTATTTTTCGCCGTTCGCGATTATTCGCGCGCCCGCTCGGCAGCTCGGATTCGGCGCGCGATAGCGTCGCTGAAGCTTTATCGCGCCTTCATTTTCCCAGCGGATGAATCGGATATTTACAACCGACGATAAGGGCGATGCCGGCGCTGCTTTGTAAGCCCCGTCTCGTAGGGAGCCGAAAAGAAGCCGCCAACCTGCAACAGCGTCGTAACGCCTAATTACGTTCGCCGCGGACATATTGTACATATTTGCATCGCAAATCTTCCACCGGGTAGCCGTCGACGTTAATTTCGTTATCCTCGCGTCGTATGAATACATTGAGAGATCAAGACCGATATGAATATCGAAAGAACGTATTGTGTATATGCGCATAAGATGAATATCAATATCTTGTAACATCGGCACTTAACAACATTGCTTTTTAATTTAAGTCCTTAGAGAGAGAGAGAAAGAGAGAGAATTCTGAGGAACATTGTAACAATAAAAGTAGATTCAACGATCTTTTAAGAGATGAAGAGGAGATTCAAAGATATTCAAAGATGATTATTATTTGCGATATTAATAATTTATATTCTCGCTTGAAAGAAAACAGACTGCCGTTCTTCTATATCGTGTATCGTAGCATATTATTCGATATTAAGGTTCCCTCTTTCTTTCCCTCTCTCTACGATATTGATAGATTATACTTTCAAAATATCAGAACATTCCTAAAGTATTGGAATATTGAAGCACAAGTATCGATATTCCGACCATATCGCAGTACCGTTGCTTATACTGTCATAAAACTCCCGATGGAGTTTCCACAAAACCCTCGATAGAATTTCACATCGGCCATAACGGAAAATCCTCGAATATTCTTGGCCGCGTTTAGGACAATCGCCCCGATCGTTGTTGGAGCGATGTAATCTTATCGTTTTCCGAGCTCGCGTGACTCTCGACTGTTTCGTTACGCGAAGTCGCAAGTTTAATCTTCGACCGAAGTCGTGCAATTTCGGAATGTACATACTACGAGCTCGCGCGGAACTCGTTAAAATCCCCGTATAGTATTTCCTGCGCAGGCAAAAACAATGTAACATCGAAACAATAATTTGAAGTGAGCTGTAAGGGAGAATAAATAAAGCGAAATTTCGCCAGTCGAGAGTAAATTTTTCGTTTACTCTATGAAAACTACGGAGAGAAAATATAATATATGAAAATATATATAATATAACTAATATATGAAAATATAATATTGCGCAATAATACCGCGGTGTTTTACGTTCATCTACAAAAGTTGGAACGAGGAAGACATAAAGCAGCTTCCGTTAAGGATAAGATCGAAAGCCTCGCGAGCAGCGACACTTATGGACAGCGATAATTACCTCGGACTCGTTTTGTTCATGCTTCGCGATCGTCGCCTGGCATGGCAATAAAAAAGGCCGAGTTCTCTCGTTCGTAGTGATATATCGTCCGGCGCAGGTGGAAGCCGTGGAAGACGTCTACGAGCAACGCTCTCCTCTCTCCTCGCGATCCTTTTGGATATTTCAGGGCCCGTTTGGGTCCTTTTACTACTCTCTCGGGCGAGGCTGCCACATAGCCGGCGCAATTAGAACGCACTATAATTGACTCGTTCCGAATGCCGGCGAGAAGGTGAATTATGTCGCGAACGCGGCCGGCTACGGATAAACCGGGTCGAGCGTTATAACATCGAAAAGCGATACAATTTGCCGCTACGCGATTACTTTATGGGCACTTCATCGGGAGGGTTGGTTTTAGGGCGACAACGCGTTAAGCCGCATAGAGCGATTTTATAGACTAGCGCTCCCGCTGGAAGAGACCATAAATCATTAACGAGATTGGGGGTACGCCGTTGTGGTCCTTGTACTCGTCTCCTTTATTTCCAAATTGCTTCTAAATCTCGGAACTGGATAATTAAATTTTCACTTGATTATTAAGTAAAGATTTATCTCGTTTTGTTTTTAATTTGTTTATACATTTCCTTTCATTTCACCCGTAAAATATATTGGTTAATTATTTCATGTAATTTCATTTGAATACAAAAGTATTCGATATATTTAACCCCTTGCGGCACGGTGGCATTGTACAATGCCACCTTTTTATATTCACTTTTTTACCTTTTTTACATACTTTCTAATGTATTATGACGATTGTAAATAAAATAAAAATTGAAAGGAAAAATGTATGCTTCAAAGGGTTAAGGGCTGACGTCTTGCTCAGTTGCCGTACGTTAACCTCGCTCTCGGTTTGTAGTTTCCGACGGCGTAATCGATCGAAAATGCACGAAACGTACGTATGTACGTTTCGCGAGAGACGCGCGGATCTCTCGACGTGGCGGGCGAGAATACATTTCGCCCGACTCGCTTTGTCCGCTTTGTCAAAAGTGTACTCTGGCACACTCGACGCGCGGCCCCCGCGATGCTGGAGGACGCGTCCATCCGTTTTGCAAATGGATTCGCGGAGGCTCCAGTGGCTTTTTGACGCGCTCGAGAGTCGGGGCCCCGCGCCTAAAAAAATTCGTGAATGGTGGAGGCGATCTGGAGCCGTGAAAAGAAGGGAGCCTAACGAAAGAAAGATAATGTTTACGTAGGCCGGAGAGAGAAGGAGCGAGAGGGAGCGAGAGGTGCGCGGAGAACGCTTAAACCTGTGCTGTCGGCTGCGCACTTCTTGTTTTCTTTTTTTTTTGTTCGAATGCTCGACAAAAGTTTTTGGCCCTCTGTTATATCGCGGTCTGGCAATCTGAATGAGAAGCATTAGGAGAAGAGCATTAGAAAAAATGCGTTCTTGAAGAGTTTATTATTTACAGCGAAACTTGGCCCGTTCCGGATGATAGAAAATCGAAACGTTGTATCTCCGCGGACAACATCGGATTCGTATTTTTCTGATTGCAATCTGGTAATTTATGGTAATTTATCGAAGTAGCTCGTTAAAATATACTGCAATTACTCTTATTAAATTTATTTTGTAAATGTAAATGTAAGTTATATATATAACACAGAAACAAAACTATGTTACATAATGTTTCAGCAACTTAGCTTTTATGTTGATTATGTTATGAATCTCTCTGCTAAATGAAAAGCTTCTGTCAAGCAAATTGAATTATTGAAAAAATTAGCAATAAAAGACACCATAAAAACGATACTGCGTGTCTATAATGTGTCATTGTAATGCACGCGTTCCTTTTGTGGTGACTTTATCGTTTCGTCATTCTAGTTGCGTTATTCTCGACCACTATGCGGTATCGACATGCATTTGCATTTGTATTTGTATTTGCGGTGTGATTCATATCAGCTTTATAACCGTCTATAAAAAATCTTTAGACTTAATGCAAGAAGTATATATAGAGAGAAGAGAGACAGTATAATATACTTCTTATAAACATCTAAAATTCGCGTACTGAAGACTCGACGATAATATGGATTTGTCGATAAGAGCGCGGAGTAGCGATAGCGGAGATATCATCGTCTGCCAAATCCAATATTTGAGAACCTATGATTCGTCAGCCGTATGTTCCTACAATCTGTTAACACTCTTTTAATCCCGTTCTTTCACAATATTTTTTTCCTCGCAAAATTTCCGCGCGATGCAACTGTCTCGGATAAGCTCATGTAAAATACGCCGAGAGACAATCAACATCAACGTCTCGTCAAATGAGAGTCAACGAAGCATCCAACGACACTCGCGAGTCACTGGAATACAATTTCTACTCCGCTTTCTTTCGCTTATTTTTCACGGCGTCGTTAACGTTCGCGTTACCCAACGGACGCGGATTTTTCCCGTCGACGACGCGCGCAGGGCGCAGAGGTTAAACGTAATTATTTTCGCACATTACGCGCGTCCGCCACGGTGTTTCCGTTCTGTTGTTTCACGGAAAAATCCCCACGACCGTGGTCCCGCTCCACCGGATTTTTTTTCGCCCCCTTCCCCTCCGCCAGTCGCTTGTTTCCCTCGCGGGCGAAGCGTTTTACGAGGGAATCCGCGCGCGCCGAGCCCACTTCCGAACCGCCTGTTCCCCAACCCCCCGTTCGCGGCTCTGCGGCTGTTCGTCACGGTATAAACGGAGAAACGAGAAGGAGCGAAAGCGACACCCTCCCTTTGTCTTGCGTTCCACCTCGCGTCGGGGCAGGTGAAACCGCGATGCGCGTGTGCGTGCGTGCGTGCGTGCGTGCGTGCGTTCACTCGCGCGTGCGGGTGCATCCTCGCTGCAACATTACTTATTCACTAACTACAGGTTACGGTGGAGGATCGAATCTTTACGATAAACTGTTCGTGTATAGAACATTCTAGTCACTCTACGTACAGTTATAATATAATGAGACAATAGGA
>NJRQ01000003.1:1571473-1585326 GCA_003063805.1 Aphaenogaster ashmeadi
AACTTGCGAAAAATTAATTTTATTCGAAATCTCCAAAATACGTTAAATTTAATAATAAACTTTGAATCATTATAACAAATATAAATGTCTTGAAAATGAACAACGAATCCATAATTTACAAAATACTAGATTCGTACAATATAAATTATGGATTGATTGTTCATTTTCAAGAAATTTATACTTGTTATAATGATTTTTTCAAAGTTTATTATTAAATTTAACATATTTTGGAGATTTCGAATAAAATTAATTTTTTGCAAGTTATTGTTTTTATTATTTAATGAAATTATTTGTTCAGTAAGCTATACCTATCATTAAAATATGTTATGATTTGATAGAGATCCGTGCATCTTAAAACAAGTTATGCTCAAAAAATTTAAAGGTGATATAATTTTGGCCGGTACTGTACTTTTTATTATGTTTATTTATAATTCTTATGTACTTTTGTCTCCGTTTATTAGTTTATTCTTAATTGTATATTCTAATTCAGTTGATGAATAGACAGGATGGACAGCTGTAAAGATCCATCTGTTTTTGCATTTTATCAGACTATCTATATATTATATCCGCTCTTTGTTCCACTAGAATTCTCAGGAACGCATATTTCCGTTTACAATAACACGTTCTTGACGCACAATGAAAATAGTTGAAGATTTCGCGATCTCGAGATTGTTTAAAAATAATGATAAAATATCGAAAAATACACGATTATGTACAGCAATTGGGGAAGAACGACAGGCTAAAAGAATACCGCGATATCCGAGATTACTGAAGACATGATTTTAATAATGACCATTCGAAGATGCGAACCGGTTTTATATTAGATCTACTATTTTCTGATAATCACTGCGCGAAAACGAGCCAAACGCATCGATATGGCATATTTTTTGTTCCCCCGCCGCCGTTAAGCTCGCGCTCTAAAACGCGGTTTTCACATAACAATTACATAGTCGTTAAACCGGTCCGCGTTATCGTTAGCGGCCGGATTGTTGCCGCTCCGCGATTCTTCATCTCATTTAAACTGGGGGAATGGGGGGGAAGGAGAATGGAGAATCATCTCGTGTGTGTCTTTTTTCGGCGCGCCCGAGGAAACATGATCCCGCACGCCTTGTCGCGCTGACCGGAAGAAAGCGCCATTAGGAAGGATTTATCGTCGATTCGGGGCAGCCCGCGGGCATTGTTTACCTTACAAAGCGCCAGTGTGAAGCGAAACAATGTTGAGGGAACCGCATTGAGTCTCTTCGTTGCTAGCACAAATCGGTTTACACCGACTACTACAGTTCGGTTGAGTTAACTGCTAGTTAGCGATTCGTCATGCCTCTCTACGTTACGTTATTAGCCGTAATACGCGGAAAAAGTCCGAACGCGCAGGATCGACCGGATTCGCCAAATCGAGAACGCAAACACGCTAATGCAACTCGTTAACTACTTTCACATTCGATGTAGATAGTACACACGTGGATGGAAAAATTAATCCTTTTTTCTGCTCGGCGGCTCCATGATACTTTCAAATTGGTTTGCTTATGTTTGATGGTTTCAATAAATGGTATCGAATTTAACAACCCAAATTGAACGACGCATATTATTCGATAAAAAAAAATGCTACACAAACATTTATTAATTACAAAATTGGTTTAGCGTTCCACACATGCGCAGATATTAATTCTTGCTGTTATTTGCATGTTACTCAATATAGCTTCGTCAAAAGGGAATCTGTGGCGCTGAATACGCGAGTTTTACAAACACAAAAGGCTTAAATATAAATTAAGATAATCCAGGTCTTAACAGCAACCCGCGTAGGTGCAACCAGCCCCGTGGCGCCCGCCCTCGCCGCTGCAGCGATATTCCACGAGGCACAACCTCCGCATTTCCTACGCCGTGAAATGAGGGCCCACGCGGGAGAAAAGACCGCCGCTTCTCATCCTAATTGAGCAACAGCGCGAGTAATTCGTACGTTTCGCTAATGCGCGTGTGGGTCGCACAAAAGGCTTAAATATTTTTCGCAGAATCGCGAATGTATCCACGTAACGGCCGTGCATCGTCGAAAAGAATCGAGGGAGGAAGGAGTACCGGGTCGCCTCTCATTCGTCGTGCGAGTTAACACTCGAAACGAAGGAGAGGGAATCAGTTAGTACCTTCGTCTTTCCGATCTCCCTCGCCTCGCCCGTCGATTCTACCTTCCTCCTTTCTACCTTCCTCCCTCTCCGCGGGGCTACCGCAGAAATCTGCATCGAAACGCGAAGGTCCCCTTCTCGGGAGGTCAGGGGACCCCCGTGGATCGCCGCGAGATCCCCGATTGTGATTCTTCGTTCGGGAATCTGCGGGTCTCCCCGTCTTCCATGAAACGGCGCGCCTCGCGAATAAAGGAACGGAGTGTCGTCTCTCGCGCTGCGGGCTGCCTGATTTACTGAGAGGAGCAAGAAACAGTATGCAGTCGCGAGAGAGCAGAGATCGGGACGTATAAAAATATAGGATATATATAGGAAAGGAATAAAAATACAATATTACCAATGCACAATAGCAACCAACCCGCACCGGTATGTATACGTAAGGGATGGAGTAAAGCACGAATGCGCCGCTACGTTTCTCCGACGTTGCGATCAGTTAGAAATAATATAGAAAAAAGAACGCTATACACTCGTACGAAATGTAAAGAAAATGTTTTTATTCTCGGGATTTATTAACACGATACAATAATTCACTATTTTGTACGTTGTGTTATTTGAAAAGGAATTTTTGTGTGTGTGTGGAGTATTCTCCATGTGATCATTCACAAATCTCATGATGGAAACAACAGAAAAAAGATGAAGTTTGATCGCGTGCCATAAAATCATAACTTTGCTGTTTCGTCGGGACGCGTAATGCATGAGCAGACGCGCGATTTTGTCGCACGAGATTTTGTTCGCTTTTCTCCGGCAACCTATATTTTAAGGCCTGTAATGCATGCAATAGTAATAGAATGTTCGTGTAATCGTCTCAGGTTAATTTTCGAAATTGTAGCTTTAAGAAACACTTTAACGACGCGGCGACGCGACGTTACGCTGTAAATTAAAATCAAGAACTTTTCTTTTCGTTAGCGAAGAAAGGAAATGCTTGACCGGATACAATGCGCGTAATAATGAACGTATGCAGAAATACAAGTTTAATGATAGACGTTCGAAGGAATGCAAATTAAATCAACTATGGACATGATTTATAATTGGACACTCCGTGTGACAGGATCTATAATTCAATCTCTAAATTACAACGTAAGTTTTTTTATGGATACTATTCACACGCTTGCGATGTAAAACGAGTTTTTATTCTATACAATTATATTCTGCTTTACGCACAGAGTATATGGCACTACAGAAATTCATGTAAATTCATGTAAATTCATGTTTATTTTAAAATAGCAAATTTTACTTCGACGATACAATATTCTCTCGGCGTAATGAATGTTTCATAATACTCGTTTGCGAGATATCGAGCGTAATCAACATCATCGAGAGTGGAATACATGTATTTTTCGAACAATCATGGTTTAGATTGCTTTCATGTTCGAAGCTGGTTACATTGATTCTGAAAATTTAGCATACAGCTCTCGCGGGAGGCAAGGTTGGGTCGATAGCAACACCACCCTTGGAAAGCTCTTTCAAGGGTGAACCCTACGATGGGTGGGTGGCTCGTCGGTGGTGGTAATACCGGCGGTGGAGGTGGTGGTTACGCTACGGTGATGGTGGTGTGACTATCGACCGAGTGCCGACGACGTGGAACGTCGTCGTGGTTGCGCCATAAGATTTCTTGCCGTCTCACGCGGTTCCTTTTTTTCTTTATTGCCGAAAGTTTAATCAGGCGTACGTTTTCCCAGAACATCTCCTTATAAATTATGCTTCTCCCGTTAGAGAACAAAAAAATGGACAGACGCAATGAAATATTCACATCTCTGCCGAATTATCAAGATTTTGACTCGCATTTTTACCATAAATACGACTGCAAATTTCTTATAGACAAATAAATTTTTTCCCATATTTTTTATAATAACTATCTTTGTTTGTTTAAATACTCTTCTCGTTATATATAGGGAAAAGCCCCGGCATTTCCGCCAAATTTCAAGTTTGCGGTCAACTAGACTATATTTAGCATGTAACAAATAGCGCGTATCATGTTGATCGACGACGCGCCCTGGAAGCAAGTGCACAACGTAACCGAGTCTTAATTAGTTTCCTTGTGGAAGCCGCGGAACAAGAAGCGGCAGTGTAGAAACTGTACTTCGCCGTGCTCCCTATTGGTCAACGCGCGCCTGCTCTCGACGACGGGCTTCGTTTTATCCGCGATTAATTAATCCTCGCCGGGCGAGTTCGCCATCGGTCGAGGTAAGATTTCTCGATGTGCAAATAATTCCGGTCGCGTTCGCGCTCGTGCATACGTATGCGCGGTCCAGAGAAACGCCGCCGCGACGACGGCTTCTTTCCTCCTAGTCTTGTCCCTGCGAAAAAGTTACCGTTTCCTTAAGGGAAGCACAAAATAATGACGTACTTATCCGTCTCGTTCGAACAAGTTGTTTTTAAACAACACCGTCCTATGGCGTTCGCAGGTGCGCGAACTCGTCAGAGAGAACTTCCAAAAATGTGCAGCACACATTTTAACGCGTACAAGCTCATAGATGTATTAAATAATACGACACCATGTAGATTAACTTTAATCTCGGTTTAACTTACTCTTTATCTTTTTCTAGTTCTAAGAATTATTTTATACACTTTGCAACATCTCAATCAACTTTACAAACTTCATCGCGAACTTCAGTAGATCGATCACCGCATTAAAAATATTAAATTCGTATTTTTCGTTATGCAGTTTCAGAATGATTTCCTCTCTATTAAGAAATTCATACACGTCAAGAGACTAATGTCCATTTCTACTAATGTAGATTAACTTTAATCTCGGTTTAACTTATTCTTTATCTTCTTTAACTTATAACTTTAAGTTAACTTTAACTTAGAAAAAGATAAAGAGTAAGTTGAACCGAGATTAAAGTTAATCTACATTAGTAGAAATGGACATTAGTCTCTTGACGTATATGAATTTATATACTTAATAGAGGAAATCAATCTGAAACTGCATAACGAAAAATACGAATTTAATATTTTTAATGCGGTGATCGATCTACTGAAGTTCGCGATGAAGTTTCTAAAGTTGATTGAGATGTTACGAAGTGTATAAAATAATTTCTGTCTCATCTCTCTCGTATGTTATAAATCGTAAATACATAAAGCTGTAGTTCAGCGGCTTGCAGATAATCCGCGTAAACGCGCTGGATTTTCTCCACTTCTACGGCCAGATTTTTCTGAAAGATTTGTCAGAGACCTTTTAGGATTTCGATTTAACTTTCCAGTTTGGAGTAATATTTGACGAAGGACATTCGAAAATATTATCGTGCGTCGACATCGCGCGTTATGCGCTTTATCTCGTCGGCTTGCAGATAATCCGTGTAAACGCGCTGGATTTGCTCCACGTTAGGCACGTTAGACAGGGACGACGCAGGCGTTGCGTATCGGTCGTGCCCGACCTGTTTCTCCCCGGGCCTCGGGCCCGTTGAAGCGGACGACGAGCGGGGAAACTTTATCGCGAACGCAACGAACGGTTGACAGCTCCGTGATGCATCGGTAGCGATTTGCATTGGCGTCGACCACACGGGAGCCAGCTGCGAACGAAGAAATTCTCGCCATTCTTCGGTCTGCATTCCGGCCGCACGTTTATCGCCGAACGAGCCTCGCTGGATTCTCATCTCACGCCTATCTCGAATTTTATGTTAAACAAATCAAGCTTGGGAAAGAGATTACCACGTTTGACGCTAAATGGGTGATAACGATATGGCAGGAATATAAATGTTTTTGGCGTACTGGCACTTGATGCTTTATATTAACTTGGTACTAATATTGACTTAGTATTCAGCTCAGAATTCCCAGAGGCGAATGAGATGCGAGATTTTAATTAAGCAAACTAACATTCTCTAATTGCTTAATTACTAATGTTGATGTGCTTTGATTTTAATTATTTAAATTTTTCATTTAATACTAATTAGAATTGGATTGGAGAAACTGAACAATTTTTGTTATTAAATTTAGACAATTTTATTCGTAGATACGTAGAAATAATAATCGTAAGGCATTGGGAAATTGATTTTCAAATTCAAACAGGCTCCAACGCAAACACTCAAACGAGCGAACCGTATCTTAACTTTGTTGACCTTCCTCTAGGTTCCCCGCAATATTGACGTAAAGTTGGATGGGATAGACACGATATAGACTGCTTCAATTATAGAATCGTGATTGCCGAGAAGCTGTAATACTTGTAACAGCTTACTCAATACATCTTGCTATCATTTCACCTTCGTAGTTATTTTTGTTAGCGATATCACAATCATAACTTGGCCTTATCACTCAATCGCTCGTCTTCACTAGTTGTATGATTACTTTGATAATTATTATTATTTCTTACTATACTCATTCATTATTATGATTTATTTTTTAATTAACTATTGTTTTAATTCCGCGTTAATTGCAATATTGTATATTTTTTATGTTGAAATTCTTTTTTTATGAGAATTATTTTCCGAGTGAATCTCGCCGGCTCGCAAATTCCGGTACAGAAATTAACGCGTAATTCATCTTTCAGCGAGCTTGTAAAATTCTCGCAACGGTCAGATTCTCATCGTAACGCTCGCGGATTCCATAGATAGCCGTCGCGATAATGTCGCCAATTTGTCTCGTGGAAAGCGCTTCCCACGCGCTTGCTCCGGCATTCACACTCACAGCGCTGTAACTTTCTAAGGCGCGGAAAATAATCAGCACGGTAAAACGAGGTGACATCGATTATATACATAGTCATTTGTTTATATAAAATACATAATATATGTAAATATACTGTAATAATGCAAAGTATCGGTATCAAGGTTGAATGCACGGAATATTGCTAGAGGTATTAAAATTATCCAAAGATAGATTAAAGATATATATACTATATTATAACACAAAACAAAATTAATCAAATGCAAAACTAATAATTGTCGTAGCTATAACATAGAACGCGTTAGATTCGCATTATTAAATTGTAAAATACGGATGATGGTTAAAGTAAAATCAAAATATAAAAAATCGGTATCGAGGTTGAATGCACGGAATATTGCCAGAAATACTAAAACTATTCAAAGAAAGATTAAAGATATACTTTATTATAATACAAAATAAAATTAATCAAATGCAAAACTAATAATTGTCCTAGCTATATAACGTAAAACGCGTTAAATTCGCGTTAATTGTAAAACGCGGATGAAAGTTAAAGTGAAATCGAAATCTGAAGTCAAACACAACCGGAACTGCAGTATAATTCGCAAAGCACTGAACAGCGCGAACAACAAATACAATACATTTCCACCGGATTGCAGCGTTTGCAAGAAACCAGTCATATAAGAAGTTCCTTGGCTTCTCTCAGTTCGTCGTAACATTAAAAGCGATCTTCGTAACAGATAACTAAGGCTCGGAAACAAGCAGCCACGTTTAGCGCGAAACACGCGAATACAACTCTCTGATACAATTTTCCTTGAGAATAATACGATTATTCTGCCGTTTTTCCTTTTACTTTGACTTTGGATTTTCACTTAAGCCCCCACGGAGACTTACGACACGCCGTTTAATTCTTACGAGTAATTAAGCGGCGCGAGATCGCTCGCAAGGTAGCTGTAAACGCGGTCCAAGTCGGCCGCTTATCTACGCTCGTCGCGTTAAGAGGGCTCATAAAGGACCATTGCCGTAAATCGGACTTTGCTGCGATCTTAATTAAGGGCTGCCTGAGGAATCTACTTTTCGCGAGGCGCGTTGCCAAATGCGCATTCCCGACACTTCAGACATTCGTTTCCCTGAAAGATATCGTTGCGTCAAGTCGTCGCTGATCATAAAGATTCAGACCCTGTATTTATCGCTGCAAATGTGAGGTTTCTGAGACATTTAAAATCTAAAATTAGAGAAATTATATTAAGCAAAAATTACACCGTACCGAAACTCCCTAGAATTGCTAGAATTACTCAGACAGAATTACGGCGACAAAATAGTTAAAGATCTCTCGGCTATCGCGATAAATAATGTGTTATCTCACATGCGTAATCAAAGGTCGAACCACGGGTTAATCTCGTCTGGAATGTTTCGCATAATCGTGAAAGATCCCGAAAGATTCGTCGGGACATTTCGTTCAGGGTCAATATGTCAGGTAGAGACGGATCGTCCCGGATATACGAATTTTAGAATCCGAAGGCACAGCCGCATAACGAGCAGCGGATATCTCTCTGACCCCTCCTGTTCCTATCTCCACGCACCCGTCTACCTGTTTACCCATTTATCTCCCGATCTCTCCTCTTTTTTTCCCCCGAGCTTCTCTTTGCTTTCTCGCTTCCCCACACGCGCCGTCATCCGCGCGGCGTGTAAGGACGATGATTTACGGTTTTAAAGTTCCGTCTCGCTCGCACTCGTCGACGACGAAGCGAGGGCCTCTCTCTCCCTCCGGGAAAAACTGCTCGGCCAGTTCCAGCTGGCTTCTCCGCGGTGTCGAGACGCGCCGGAATGGTCGTTGCTTTTACTGGCCGTCGCACGTGAAAAGTAAATAGCGAACGTGGCAACGACTCGTTCATCTTCCACGACTTGTAGGACCGCCCTGCGTCTTCTCCCATCTCCTTCTGCCATCTCCTGTTAGCCGCGAGCGGACTTTTCTATGACCGCTCAGCCGCGACAAAGCGGGTATATGCCTTATCAACGTTTTCCATCGAACGTTCGGGAACATAGCGCGAGAGACGCGGCTAACATTTTCTGCATCGTTAAGGTTTTAACGATAGATGAGCCCGGTGAATCGAGGGCGGCGACCGACTAACTTCTATCTTCGCTAACGTACCCCGATATTCTTGCTAATAATCAAGCGATCGTGAGGGCCACTCAAAGAATCTAGATCGCTCCGCTTCACACCTTGCAGCTCGCAGCTTTCGCTTTGGCGGAATTAATTTGTAACGCGGGGCGTTGACCGAATTTCGTAATCGGCGAGGCAGACATTAAAGAACCGCCTCATTATTGGTCGTCGAGACGAAATTTTCTTCTCGCCCCTTATCCGCGAAGCAAACAAAACTCTCGACGATCACGGCGATAACGTGTGCCAACGACGAAATCATTAAGGGGCGGACGCTACGCAACGCGAAGTTTCGGGCAGTACGCGATATGTATATCGATAAGCTCCTTTCGATGGCGATACGTCGATAGCGGTACCACGATTCAGCCAGAGCCATTCTGCCGCCGATTATCGCGAGGTGTTCTTTCTCTCTTTTTCTCCCCCCCCCCCCTCTCTCTCTCTCTCTCTCTCAATCGCGAGCCAAGGTGAATCGCAAGAGCGGACGCTTTCTGGGACCGAGCGCTTCGCACCTCCATGGGGCGACGGATCCAATTAGGCGAGCGCATGAATCCATAATTCATTCCCTGATTAATTAGCGCGCGTACACACAGGCGGAAGGTGTGAGCGAAGGAAAGGACGGTGGATGGCGGGACGTGGATGGTGGAACGATGGGGAAAAGGGGCGTGACGAGATCAGTGATCCTTCTCGGCCGCAGTTTACTCGCGCTCGTACAGCGAGTGGTATATAGGTGTGCGCAGCCTTGTAAACGCGCGGGAACAAAAGGAATCGCGTTTACCGCCAGCCTTGCGATAGCGGATAGCACCTACGTACGCCCCGTGTATTTGCGGCCGCGAGGTGTGTGCGAGCGCGCTCTTACGTCGTTTTATAGGGAGATAAAAGGTATCCCGACATGACAATCTCGCTTACTAGACCCCGCGGGAGATTATTATGAGCCTGTGTATCAAATTGGGATTCTCCTCGCGGAACGATGTAACGTTATTACGGAGGACTACGAGCACTTTGCACATGCGGCGGTAACGCGTGCTCAAGATACGATTGACTCGATAATTTTCACTTGTACACACAATTAAATTTAATTTCTCCTATCTATTGTTCAAGATTTTAAGTTTCGAAATTGTTAACTTCACGGAAAGAACGGTTTTGCTGAAGTATTTTAAAATTTCGTCGGATATAGATCTGAAAATAATTATGTCCGACCATCTAAGTAATTATATTGAACGCTCAAGCTGGTTGCTAAAATGTCAAAACTTTTGCAGCATCATGTTTGAACGTCCTGGATAATTATTTTCAGATCTATATCTGGCTAAATTTTTAGATACTTTAGCGATACCGTTCTTTCCGTTTTGTGTTGAAAGGGAAGAGTTTCTCTGGCGAATTTACGTGTCATGAAATTTTCAATAGAAAATAATCAGACACTTTCTCATGTACTTCGACAAATATTTTGGCAATCTTTTAAAGAATTGTGGTTTGAAGCGAGTTTTGCCCTCAATCGCGCGCAGGCAAAAACGCTCCGTCGAGTACGTCGGCTTTTCCGGTCGGACTCTCGCGTATCGCAGCAGAACAGGATACGACAACGCCCAATGTTGTTGCTGGCGCGAAAGAAGCCTGTTCTCGCATTGCTGCTCGCTGTATTAAACGCGATGATTGCTGGGAACGCGCGTGCTCGCTCGCGAGGAAGATCACCTCCGGTCTCACATCGGAGAAGACAGAACGTGCAGAAAAGGCTGGAGGAAACTCGAGGCAGGAAATGGTTATATCAGGATCCACTTCGCGCGCAATCGACAAGCGCCCGTGTCGACGATTACAGGCGGAACTTCATCTCCCGGACAAATGATACGTTCGTCGCATGTGTCTCGAGTACGGTTGTGCGGATACGCGACGATGGTAACTCGATGGTACGATTATCGAGCGTCCGTATCCTGATTGAACGAGCGATGCATCATCTGTTACACGTTCTTTATCGCGCTCGGGCAGCGCTGAGGTGAAAATAGAGGAAATGGAAGGTGATGGATCGCGAGCGCGTTTGCACAGTTTGCCACGTCAGTGCAATTATGAAATACAAATAGCCAACCGCGAGCAATATGAACGAAATGACACTTTCAGTCTAACGATATTCGATTGTATTGAACATCTCGATGAAACTTAAATGTACACATTTGGAAAATTTATGTTTTTAACATAAATCACATGTCCCAAACGGTCCACTCAAATTTTTGTGTTAATTTAACATAATATGGATATGTTAAATGGTAACACTGATATCACGTTAATATTTCAACAAAAAAGAAATGTAATTTTGATCGTAATTTAAAGTTAATTGTGTGTACAATTAACATAACTTTTATGATGAAATTAACATATGAGAAATGTTCTTTTCATATAAGAATGGTAATAAGTAACACGCAGTCATCCCTACTTCTATTATAGAGTAAAATCAACACTTTTTTTCTGTAAATTTTATAACATTTAATAAATACGTGCAAATTTTTTGTATTACTTTAACATTTTTAAAATGATTTTAATAATTTTACATTTTATATTTGTTAAATTCAGTTAACAAAGCAGACATGTGTTAAATTTACATATGAATGTGTTGATTACTTAACACAAAAACTTTAACCAGCAAATTTTTTCACAAAAGTACACAAATTTTCCAACAGTGTAGATTCCGCCGAAATGAAAGTCCCCTCGAAGTTGATCGAAGAATGGCGCTTTGTTATTCATTTGCAGCCCTTGAACCTCGACAAGGTATCGTAATTTTCAAGATTAATTAAGTCAATAATTACGTTTCCGTTTAAACTGTCGCGATGGAAAAGCCGACGTCAGATTGATCAAAGAATATGTCTGCAGCTTAACGAAAATTTAACGGGGCACCGTGTATACCATGGCAAACGTGCCGCTTTCACGCAGGCTTTGGTAAATCCGATCTTACGCGTGTATTCTGGGAATCGCGCGCGACTCGAGTAACACAGCGCAGTTTCACATAGCGGCGGCGGATACGCGAAGGGAAGAAAGACCGTATTTCAGCTGCAAAGGCCCGCGCGCGATATTGGGAATATCTCCCGCACTTTTTACCGGCGCGGCGCACCGCGACGGCTGTCTGCCGAGTGTCCCGTAATCGTGCCGCGTGAAAAAGGTGTACAAGCCGCACATCATGTGTACCCCGTGCATCGTATTCGAGAATAAATACGGGATATTACTCCCATCGCGCCTTTCCTCACAGCCACACATTCTTTTGATGAAATTATATCTACTTTGAATTTTTTAAACAACATGGTGATATTTTTTATTTAATTAGATTACCGCAACAGAATTCAAATTGTGGAAGATATCCTAAAAAGTAAGATTTTGTAACTTATTCGATAAACATTAAAATTCTTATTTTTTTCTCGGTATCTGAAATTGAATTTCTGTGATTTCGATTTCGCTCGCTGCAATATTTTACGAGCCGACGAAATCGAAACACCCTATATATTACGGCACGCGGCAGAATGTGGCGTTCGAAATGCGTGAAAGCGTACTTTATATTCGCATAAAGGCCCGAAGTACATGTTGCCGGGGCGCGAATGGTGCGTATCACACCCGGGGGCTCTAACAAATAGTTCCGGTTATCGGTGCTTTCGCGCGACTTAGGCTCTCCCTTTCTGTCTCTCGCACGCTCTGCACCATTGCACCGTTAATAAACTCATCCAGAAGGAGAGCGTGCGTTCGAAGGCCAAGTTTAGATGTCCAGATTCGTCGAGGAAGATAGATACCAGAAGGAGCTTGCTGCGCACGTAAACTATGCGGAGTTAACTTCCCGAGAGATATATACGCGCGCTGTACGTCGAACGCTCTGTCCGTTCACGCCGAAATTGTGCTACTCCATATCTCGGGCGGAAGTTGCTTCAGCGGCGCGAGTGCATAAATTGTTATTAGAATAAATTTTTGTGCTGAAAATACTTTTTGTAAAAATAGAAACAAGCTTAGATGTACTATTTTTTATCATCTACACGGAAAGAATGATTTTGCTGAAATATCTAAAAATTTGACCAGATACACACGGAAAGAATGGTTTTGCTGAAATATTTAAAAATTTAGCCAGATACAGATCTGAACATAATTTTGTTGGGTCATCAAAATAATTATGTAGGACACCCAAAATAATTGCTAGAATATCAAAACTTTTTGCAGCATTATCATCATGTTTGAGTGTCCTACATAGTTACTTTCGATGGTCTAATAAAATTATTTTCAGATCTGTGTCTGGCCAAATTTTTAGATATTTCAGCAAAACCGTTCTTTCCGTGCAGATCTGAAAATAATTTTGTTAGAGTCTAACAAAATTATTGTCTAATGCTGGGTCTACAATGCGAGTCTCAGATGGTCTCAGAGTCGTAAGTCGTAAGAAATTGACCAATCACAATCGAATTTGAGGAGAATAATTGACTGGGATTGGTCAATTTCTTACGACTTACGACTCTGAGACCATCTGAGACTCGCATTGTAGACCCAGCATTAGACAATAATTTTGTTAGACTCTAACAAAATTATTTTCAGATCTGCACGGAAAGAACGGTTTTGCTGAAATATCTAAAAATTTGGCCAGACACAGATCTGAAAATAATTTTATTAGACCATCGAAAGTAACTATGTAGGACACTCAAACATGATGATAATGCTGCAAAAAGTTTTGATATTCTAGCAATTATTTTGGGTGTCCTACATAATTATTTTGATGACCCAACAAAATTATGTTCAGATCTGTATCTGGCTAAATTTTTAAATATTTCAGCAAAACCATTCTTTCCGTGTGTATCTGGTCAAATTTTTAGATATTTCAGCAAAATCATTCTTTCCGTGTAGATGATAAAAAATAGTACATCTAAGCTTGTTTCTATTTTTACAAAAAGTATTTTCAGCACAAAAATTTATTCTAATAACAA
>NJRQ01000003.1:1585426-1613026 GCA_003063805.1 Aphaenogaster ashmeadi
ACTAAGAGTAGGACGCTCAAAATAATTGCTAGAATATTAAAACTTTTTGCAGCATTATCATCATCATGTTTGAGTGTCCTATTTAGTTACTTTTGATGGTCTAACAAAATTATTTTCAGATCTGTATTTGACCAAATTTTTAGATATTTCAGCAAAACCGTTCTTTCCGTGTATATATAACTAAGAAGTATTTGTTTATTAATTTTTTTGCTTCACTATAAATTTATTAAATTTTCAAAATTGTGAATTCAAAAAAATTTCTTTTAATAATTTATTTTTACACCATTCAATTCAGTGTTGAAAATAACATAAAAATACATATTTTTTAAGTTTTATCTGAAAGACTATTGGTAGTAGATTTTCGCGTCCTCCCTTACTACAAAAAATTTATAATAATTTATAGTTCTTAAGTAATTTATTTTAATTTATTACCTATATATATTTTTAATATAAAATAGATTCTCTTGAGATAAGTTGAAAATTGAAATAGAATAGCGCACTAAAATAGGATTAAAATTAATTATAGACGCTTTATGTGCGTCTCCCTGGCAAAGAAAATCGTCGCCACGGGATCTCCGACGTTCTTCCTCTAATAAATCGAAACTCTGCACGTTAACCCTGTCACCTGTAAAATTTTTTATAACCCTTTAAATCAAGAAATTAACATAATTGAGAAGATTCCACGGGCGACACGTGGAATTTATGCGCGATGTTAATTGCGCCGGTGTTTATCGCAGACTTAGCATAAAGCTAAATCTCCCGGCGAGTTATTTCTACGAACGACGGCGGAAACTCTTTCCGAACGATGATGCAAGATCATCGAGTGACAGCGGATGAATCTCGACGGGCCGTTTCTCACTCCTTGTTTTTCTCAACTCCGCGGGGCGACGGGGGCGGGGGATCGCGAACACGTTGAATTCATGATTAATGCTCGTGAGACGCGCGATTTGATATAAAATCCGACACCATCTGACCGCCGTCAGTTTTACCATCTAACGAGGGAGCATAACGCGTACTTTATCCATACCTCGCCATAAATCTCGTCGCGCGTTTTGATTTACGTACCTTTAGGAGCGTTTGCGAAGAAACGCGCGATATCTCGGCGGGCTGCTGCTGCTGCTGCTGTGCTCGCGCTTATGTCTCGCTGCTTGTCCCTTTTTACGAGCCCCGGATGTAACCCCGACCTTGCCTCGCTACGGTGAAAATCGAAAGCCTCGAAGAGACAGATTGACGGCGGACAAATCGTTATTTTAACGCGAGAAGCGCATATCGACGCGTTTTCCTCTCCGATCTGCGCACCAAGGTGAGACAAACGATCGACCTCATCCTCGCGATGATCAATCGAGCGGGAGCGAACGCAAATAAACGTCCTTAGAAAGGACTCGCGGAATATTAATATGTATAAACTTTTAATTAGCTGTCGCGACGCTGACGGCGAATGGATTGCGCTTATGCAAGCGCGCGCTATTCGCAGAAACTAGTTATGAGCGAGGACGTGGGAGAGCAAAAAGAGCACGAAATTTCCATAAAAGAGGAGTGTATCGTGACCCAAACAACGTTGGCCAGCAGCCCGCATATCCCAGGCAGCAGGGGCGAGGCTTTAAAAGTGATTCATTGCCGAGGTTCCTCCTATACCTCCCTCGTATTACCTCTGCTTTATGCAATACATTAATGGATATTCGTTTCGTTGAAGTTTTATGTATTATAGTTCCCCGTATCGCTCGCCGATATACCAGCAGCCCGCAGGGTCAACTCCGATATATTATATCGCGATCCCCGTGGTATCGGTCACGCGATTCTCCTCTTAAAAAGTGGAAAGACGAAAGATGGACGATGAATGGCGGAATTTTCCCAGCGACTATCGTGATCAGGTAGTCATTTTTAAGATGGAACGACGAGATATAACGATCGGGCGAGATCCGCGTGAAGCCTGCAAACGCGACGGATGAAAAGCGTAGACCCTCGCTGACGATTACATGATCGACGCGCGTATTCATTACGGCACGATCGCGCTACGATTCGTAATAACGCATTCTCTGTAATATCGTCGGACGGAGCCGGGGTCGTGTCGAAGGAGGAATCGCGATAATGCGTCGTTGACGGGGGTTCGACGATGCTCCGAAGCGAGCTCCGTAACGAAGCGAAAATGAAAAGCGCATACGTCTCTATTGAGAGGCATCGGAGGTCTCGCTTCCGCGCAGCTGCGGCGCGGCGGATGCATCCCGCCGCGCCGGTGCATTTCGTTATACCGCGCGCACGCCAATCGGCCGTATCGGGGATATTCGAGCCACACACGTAGCCGGGACTCTTTCTCCTCCCTTAATTCCAATGCGTGCATGTACCGTCGACCGCGACGGCGTCTTATAAATAGCGACGCCCGCGTCGAGGCGCTAGCAGTTAACAAACGGTAAAACTAACACCGCCTCCTACGATAACATTTCGCTCCGGTCACGTGTTTTCCGCGGGTCGACTATTATAAGATCCATGACTGCTTCGATCCCTTTCTCCGCCTCTTTCTCTCCCCTTTCTTCCTCCTCTCTCTTTCCCCCGCAGTCTTCCCTCGTCCTTTCGCGCTTCCTCCGACTCTTTTTCCTCCAACAGCTTTCGATCCTCCATCATGACAGAATTGCATTCTTCAAATAAATTTTTATTTATCTCGTTATTTGAATTAAGGTTTATTTATTCGCATTTGCACAGAAATATTACAAAAATGTTACAAAACGAACAGTATGCATATAATGAAAAAAATATCAGTATTTATATCATCTGTCTCGCAGGTGCAATAAAAATTTAATCATAATTTAATAAAATATCAATGAAAATGCAGTAACAATTCGTTTGTATACTAAAAAAAGATCTTCACATTTTAGCTCGATCATATTGATTATTTAAATGCAAATCATTCGAATAAAATTTTATTCAAATGCGATATTTATTCGCGATACATAAAGAAGCCTTGTTCGAATAGAGTTATTCCTAATTCACGAATAAGACTCTATTTCTCATTCGTTACTTGTTATTCGTGAATTTAACCGGGCTCTCGAGCCGACACCCCACAGCTTCGCGAGAGGCGTACCGGTTTCGAAACCGGGTATCTAGCGAACGATCGAAGCATCGACGTTGATTTATGTACGAGACATTCGAACGCTACGCCCTTGCTCGTTAAGGTCGAACCGAGCGAACGAGCGAGCGAGCCAGCCAGCCAGACGCATCCCGCGCCGGCCGGCTATTTAGGCATCGATCGCCGACTCGGACTTTTACGAAAGAGCGGATACACGCGGTGCGGCTCGTTCCGGAGTTACCCGGTCGGGTTACCGAAACGGCACCGTGCTGCTATGATAGTCCGAATTGCAAACGAAGCGAGACTCGTGCGTGCGTTCTGCTAGCTGATCGCTCGGCAGTCGCCGTGCTCCTCGCTCGGGATTAAACTCGAACCTACTCGGTACCCTCGAAACGTGATGAATACTCTATCTCCGGTAAATACTCCCTCGTCCTGCGGACGAGCTGTACGTTATTCGCCAAACGAGTTATTAGCGAGAATTGATGTTAGCTCTCTTGATGCCGGGAAACTGTTGTTGAATACTGAATGGCTCAGACCAATATGATGAATCAAATGTAGAAGGTTATAAGATTTTTGATACAATGTTATTATTATTATAAGTATGTTTTTAAACTTTTACTAAATACATTAAACATGTATTTTACATATATTAAATGTAAAAAATTTGTTTATTTATGTGAATTAATATAATATACGAACTATTGAACGAGAGACATAACAATTTCATTCCGTCAGTTTTCAGTAGGTACTTGTTGATTTGTAACTGTAGGATTGAAACTATAGAGGAATAAAGTAGTTTAGCATATTGCGACACGTCTCCTTGTACTTCTCACAATGCACAAGCAATTCCACCGTGGAAACATTAAGAATAAAAAGGATACTCTTTGCTTTCTGTTGCAGACTGCCGTTATGCGAGCTATGCAGCCATGAGCCGAACGTCCTTGTGCACGAGACCCGCGCGACGGACGAAGCTATTTCCCGCACGAACAATGACAAGTCTGTTAACGTTGCTGGTGCTCGCGACAACGTTTTCGAACGTACTACCGGAATCGGCAATAAATCCGGTAGGTAGCATCGTCGGATCGGGGTCGGGAGTCTCGTCCTCATCTGGCAGTTCCTCGTCCTCGTCGTCGTCGGTGATCGGCGTGGTGTCCGACAGCTCCAGTCCTAGCGGCAACGGGATTGGTGGTGTTGGAAATGGTAACGGTGTTGGCGGCGTCAGCGGTAGTGTCGGTGGTGGAGGCCATTCCAGTATAAATGGGGGCGGCGGTGGACATTCCGGCATCGGAAGCGGCAACGGAAAGGGTCGATGCGAGGAGATCACAATTCCCATGTGCCGCGGTATCGGCTACAATCTCACTGCCATGCCGAATGAATTGAATCACGACACGCAGGACGAGGCCGGCTTGGAGGTACACCAGTTTTGGCCGTTGGTAGAAATAAAGTGTTCAGCGGATCTCAAGTTCTTCCTGTGCTCCATGTACGCGCCGATCTGCCTACCGGAGTATACGAAACCGTTGCCAGCCTGTCGCAGCGTGTGCGAGCGAGCGCGAACGGGTTGCGCGCCCTTGATGCAGCAATACGGCTTCTCGTGGCCTGAGAGAATGGCATGCGAGCGTCTGCCGTATCACGGCGACCCGGAGAACCTGTGCATGGAACAGGATAATCATACCAGCACTAGCACAGGCCCCGGTAATAACGGTGGCGCGGTAAGCAGCGGTGTCCCGGGACCGCCGGGCGGCCCGCCAGCGCGACCTACGCGGCCCAGCAAGACTTCGCAGCCAGCCCGCTGCAAGCCGGGCAAGAATCAAAAAAACTGCCAGCACCCCCCGGGGGAGAGGACGAGGGACTGCGCGTGCAGATGCAGGGCGCCCCTCGTGCCCCTGGGGGCGGGTGGCACGGGGATATCAGGACCGATAAGCGGCGTCAGCGGCAGCGTCATCGGGACCGGCAGCACCGGGGCCAACGCGGGGGTTGGTCTGGCCGGCATGGCCGTAAGTGGGATAATGCCGGCGCCGGCACCGCCATCGATGGGAGGTATCGGTCGAAGCATCATCCAGGAGATCGCGGGGGTGCCGGACTGTGCCCTACCGTGCCGCGGCGCGTTTCTCACCAACGAAGAGCGCGAGTTCGCGGCCGTCTGGCTGGCGCTTTGGAGCGGTCTGTGCGCCGCCAGCACTCTCGTGACCGTCACCACGTTCTTAATCGACACCCAGCGTTTCAAATATCCTGAGCGACCGATCGTCTTCTTGTCGGCCTGCTACTTCGTCGTATCTGTAGGATACTTATCGCGCAGCGTGTTTGGCCACGAAGAAATCGCCTGCGACGGTCCAGCTTTGAAATCAGGCGCCCAGGGCCCGGGCGCCTGCGTTACCGTTTTCCTGCTGATTTACTTCTTCGGCATGGCTTCCTCCGTGTGGTGGGTGATCTTGGCGTTCACGTGGTTCCTCGCAGCGGGTTTGAAGTGGGGCAACGAAGCGATAGCATCGTATTCGCAATATTTCCATCTGGTAGCGTGGCTGGCCCCGACTGTGCAAACAGTTTGGGCGTATGTCGCGGGTGGTGTCGCTGGTGACCCGGTAGCAGGAGTTTGCACAGTCGCTCCCGAAGGAGTGCGCAATTTCATCCTGGCGCCTCTATTCGTCTACCTTTTGCTGGGCACAACTTTTCTTCTGGCTGGTTTCGTGAGCCTCTTCCGAATTCGATCGGTGATCAAGCGTCAACCCGGCGCCAAGGCGGACAAATTGGAAAAACTGATGATACGGATCGGCGTGTTCAGCGTTCTTTATACATTACCGGCCGGTGTGGTGTTGGCCTGTCATATCTACGAATCGTCTCTGCGAGATGAATGGCTCAGCTCGCTGGCATGTCCCTGCCGTCCACGGGCAAGACCGCTCTATTTCATCCTGATGTTGAAGTACTTCATGGCTCTCGCGGTCGGCATTACCTCAGGAGTCTGGATCTGGAGTGGCAAGACGGTCGATTCCTGGAAACGTCTATGGAGGCGTTTGTTCGGCGGTGATCGCGGACATATGGGCGCCGGTGCCGGGATGGTAACCGGCGTGACCGGCGTCGGTGGCGGTCTCGGCAGCGTTGGCATCAAGGGCGTTATGGGTCGAGGGGTGGCGATGCCGTACCCGTCGGCGCCGGGTCCAGGTAGCGCTCTGTTACCTCCAGGAAGCGTCGCCAGTGCGTCCCAACATCACCTGCATCATCACGTACTCAAGCAACCGCCGCTCTCGCACGTATGACGTCACCAGTCCGCGGGGGGCGATATGAACACCGCTGGATGCGCCGAGCAGACCCAACAGCAGGAGAGACCTTCCGCCCTCAGCAATTACGGGCCCATCTAGCCCTTCGCCTCGGCCTCGCGCAGGCACAACGCGACGCCGCACACGGCACCGCATACGGCGCCGCACACGCCCCATTCGGCGGCGACCATCTACTCCAGGAGGTCACTCGCGTCCACGACGGGACCGCTGACGCCGGCGCATGGGATCGCGCCCTCCTACACGCAGGCTACCGAAGTGTGAAGGGGATCACGTGGAAGTGCACGTGGAGATTGAACGATTCAGCGGCCCGACGTCGGTGTCATCGGGCGCATCCTCCGCGCGATGGACGACGGCGAGCAGCCGCGGTGCTTCTCGATTACCCGATATACGTATTAGCCTGTACGTGTCTTCTCCCGCGGGAATCTCAAGGAATCCTCTCTTCAGCTCGGATCATCGGCGATTTCTTCGGCGCATTTATCTTGCCGGTTCGATTGGTCTTGTCGATTCAAAAAAACTGTGTCCTGCGAAAGGATGAATCCTGAGGACCGATCGATGGAACGAAGCGGTGCATTTTGATATTATTGGTGGGGAGGATCGCTCGAGTGTCGCGGTATAGTGAGATTGTGATTTAGAAGAAAGACTCGATGAGTAGTACGCAAGAATGTATATGCGTGCATATGATAGCGGTGAACGATGTCGATTGATTTCTCTATCTTTATCCGTATCTATCTATCTGTCTCTGTCTAATCTTTCTTACATTCTCGTAAGGCGGTGCTCGTTAAGCCCGCCACCGTGTCCGTCTAACGTGTATCGTCTCGTCTATTTATCTAATCTAGCCATTAAAGAGCCATGTTGGGGATGCACACACGGATGCGACGCGTACGCGAAAAGCGGCGGCCTGTTTTTTTCCTCCCCCTTTCCCGGAAGAGAGAAAACTGCCACGGTGTTCTCGATGTCGCGCGCTGAGAAATATCCCTTTTTCCGGGAGAAATATCCCTCTTCTCGTATCAATTCTTCTTCACTGCCACCCTTCGCGATCGAGGGGTCGCGAAATTTTGAAAGTAGCTCCGAGCGAAGGCAGGTCGCCGCTCGCAATAGACGCGCGATGAGGAAAAGCGAGTGTACAGGACAAATGCTAAAATAGCGAACCAGGCAGGATGGACAACTGTAAATACTGTTCTTAGATGTTAGTCGATGCTGTAAATAAAACGGTCGCCAGACTCGTTGTAGGATGTTGAGGCGCGAAAGACGATCGCGCTTGTGGCGAGTGCTATGTCGTTTCCTTTCACAAGCAATTATCAGTCAAAACTTGTCGCACTTGATATAGACGGAACAGTCCGTTAATTGGTTCGCGTTACGCAATGTAGAACTGGAATACGCCACTTTTGCCAACTTTGCTCGAGGTAATATTCAATTTGTGACGGTCCGTTGAAAGATTTAATCAGATATATCCCTTTGTTTCATTTAGTTAGAATTCACTAATTAATCAGAATTCGTCAAGTTGTTTCTACCTTAAGATCGTATCGCTAAAAATTGATAAATTTAATCTCCGCTAATGAAAGTTTCAGATAGATTGATGAGATCTGGCATATATGTTATTTTGTTGAAATTTTAGTTTATAAATATGTAAATCTCATAAAAAAATCGTATACATATAAAAGTTATATATTTTTTAGTTTATGATAAATAAATATAATTTACATCTTCAGATTTCACAACACTATTCGAATTAATCGATAATTTTGACAAATTTTAATCTGATTTCGCAATAGTAGGATCGAGCGTTATTGTTGCCACTAGCGAACAATCGTCACGGAACTAAATCCGTATGCGTCCACAGAAAGCGTAATACAGATATATTATATATATATATAGGTCTGCCTCGCGCGAAGATCACACGTAATTTAACACACGTTGGTGTACTAGTTCGAATCTTTTTATACCGTAAGTAAGGGCATGTCGCACTCTCTTGTCGCGTCCGCATAGTTCACCAGGTCGCAGCCGTCGTGCGGAACCGATAATAATGGAGAGTAAGAGACGCGACGTTTTTTTTATTTTTACTGTACTTCATGCGGTGATCGGCTCCTTTGCGCACGTGTCGCGAAGGGCGGTCGACGCGATAGCGCGAGCACGTAAAAGGGCGGTCCGCCCTTCCTCGGGCGCAAAGGAGCGCGGAAGGAAATCTACATTCACCCCGAGGCATAGTAAGTAGAGGAAAATTATGCACGCGCGCGTATGTAATTCTTATGTAAATCCCGACGATCTAGAAATAGTCCCCCGAGCGAGATTACGCGCGGGATACAACGGAAGTAACAGCCCTTAAGTACGTATTATACGCGTGACGGTGTCAGTCACTAGCAATATCGTTAATCCAGAACCTTTTCTAGTACCGGAAACCGAAATCGTAGAGGGAAAGCGGAATCGGAGAATTTTACAGCATCTCGTAAGAGAACTACGATCGGACGTAATAAAATTTAATTATATATTGACACAATTTGGGCAAATTTTAGATAATATATTTATTGTGACTCAGGGAGCCTATTTAAGCCCTGTAGGAATATCATAAGGCATGAACGCGAAATTTAATTTTGAGCTATAGGCAGAGCTATGGGAACAGACAAAGCGTATGGCATGACAATCTTGGATCACTGCCCGCTGTATTTCTTTACGAGATGTTGCGAGCGCAGAGCACAAGCAAAAGAACTGAAAAACGAAAACTGCCTCATTTAACTTGATACATTGACTGCTACATCATTCATATGCGAACGACGCTCAATTTCACAACAAATTCTCGGATTGCCAAACACATTTTCTTTCACAATTTACTCTCTTATCATAGTCATTGAACGACTTCTTACAAAAATCTTGTGTCGTTCGTATATGAATGATGCGCATGACGTGACAGTCAATGTGTTAAATGCGTTAACCGTCGTGTGTCTTAGACGGTTTAGAAACCTTTGCCAAAACGGAAACACACGTAATGTTGTAAATTAGTGGGAGTAAAGATGTCTTACAATTAGTGTCCACATATCACGCCAATAATCGAAGAGGGGGCGGGGAGGGAGTGAGCGATATCGCGTTCGCACGAAGGCGAGAGAAGGTGAGAGGGAAGAACAAAGAATGCTCGGAGTTCAGAGTGCAAATGCCGGAAATGCGATCTCTTCCGCGGATATTTGAGAGTATTCGATGAGCGACGTCGAGGAGTGGCGTAGAGAAACCGATAAGAGGAGTCTTTATAAGTATTTGTATAAGCCACTTTTTGTCACACTAATTGTCAATAAAAAGGAGAATACTTGTGTGTATTACGAGTGTGTTTCGAGATGTACGGAGTTGCCGCTACGCCTCATTCTTCGCGACGCGACCGAAGCGCGATATCGGAGCCTCTCTTTGCCTCCCTTCTTTATTTTTTTTATATCCGTGCGTTTTCTCTCGTTCAAGCATTTACGTTCTGGATTGCGCGACGAGTTTTACACGCGGTTCCCGTCGGCCGCTCTGTACAATTTTTACGTTGCCATAGTAACCATAGGTGTAATCGACCGCCGTCGGTTGCAAAAATATAAAAATATACGTATATGAGTATTTATATGTATGTATATATATATGTATATAAGAAATATGTATATATACATATACATATATATGTATACGGCCGCGTGTACATACATTACGCGTATATATCCAAAATGTATACGACTTTTAATACATTTTATTATTATTTAATTTTCCTGCGTCAATTGCTTTCCGTCCTCCTTTCAATAGCGACAGTGACTTTTCCTTTCCCGTTTCGACGCCATTCGTTTTTCTTACTCCAGTTTTCCTCGTGCTTCCTTCGGCGCGACGCCGGAAGGCGTGGCGTACCGACGCGACGTCTCGTGTCTCGCAGATAAATCTGCGCTCTCATCGTTGCTGGATAACTGTCGCAAGGACAACGATTTATATTTATTTTTAAGCTGTTTAAATATTTTATTTATGTATAATTTATATTATATATATATATATATATATATATATATATATATATTTATAACATTTCTTTTATTTTTTCCAATCGTTTGTTTGTGAGATGAAATCTCTTTGATCAATTTGTGATTATCCTTTCCATGTTACAGTATTGAAATTATTTTTGCAGTTACGTTGAGAGTTATAAGTCTTTCTCCTCGTTTAACATATAGCGTTAAATACTTAAATAAATTTTAATCTATCTGATGTACCTAAAAAGGAAGTATTCAGATTCTTTTATTCAATTTACGTCGCAACGCTGCTACAAAGTTTCATATTCCTCGGGCAACCTTGGCGATAAGAAGACAACGACTGCATTGGGCACATCGCCAGCCAAGTCGGGGGGGTGAACCACCCCCGTAACGTGAGTCACCGTGTAATGGGGCTGGAGAGGAAGGAGACGGCTGGCAGAAGGGGTGCGGTTCGTATTTATGGTTCACTCCGACGGTTATGCGTTTGCAGTCTGGCTACTTGGGCCAAGAGATAAAGATCTGTCCTGTAGTCGCTCGTAATTGTTGTTGTATCAACCGATCGAGTTACACATCGCTTCTAATTGGATCGTCACAACATCGTCGTAGACGAAAAGCATCGCTGCAACGGAACATCGACCGTCGTCGCAGTATCGTAAACGCTCCGAACGCTCGTTGCGCCACGAAATTAGTGTCCCATTAATATCGCGTGCAAGCGAAACTGCTCGAGATACTTGCCATTTATGCAATATTATTGAACGATCTTTTTAAATCATTGACAGCGACGGTAATCCGGAAATATGGCACGCCGGCTCTTCATCCATTTCACAGTGAGAGTGCGATGTACGTCTGGCTGAATTAATAATCTAACTTGCTTATTTACGAGAATTTAAGATCCACTTATTAATATTTTAATAAAGTCTGGAAGTCAATTACAGCAATTGACAATTATACATTTGTAATGATTTGAGCTCTAAACTGCTCCACGCAGACCGAGAGTAGGGCAAAGAATTAAACAGCAGTGAGAGAGCAATTTTAAATTGGTTTTATGATAAAAAATCTGAAAATTTAATATAAAATTTTTAACAACCGGTTCTCTAGAGTGGAGTATTAGTAATTAATGCAGCCATTTCTAGCGCGGCTTGCGCCACTTAGCAACATCGAAATGCTCTTCGTTTCTTTCGATGACTAGTCCGTTCGATGGCTCGCTCCTCCATCAATAATTAATCTGAATTGCGAGTCGCGCGGAATGAACGTTTATCGTGCCTGGTTATTGAAATAAACGCGCACCGTCGTCGTAATCTCGGCCCAGCAGGACGCGAATTATTGTTGTCCGAGGGAGAAAGACGTCGCATAATAGCGCTATATCGACTCCGCGGAGTCATAAAATTGAGGTTTCATTGGCGGTATCGGATATCGGCCGACCGTGGCGTTTGCATTCGTACATTTATTATGTATACATGCACGTATATACGGGGTGTCGTTAACTTTTCGTTTACAAATTCTTTGATCAAGTGGGATTCGATATTTTTCACAAGAATAGGAAGTAATCGTTTTGGAGGTATAAGACATTGAAATTGATAAATCTGTCGTGAATTATACACATTGAAAGTACAAATTGCCATTTAAAATAGCAATAAAATTGTATTCTTCATTCAATATCAAGATTTGTAATGAGATTGAGCGACCAAGACATTTTTTATAGAGTTTTGATAAAGCCGTCATTGTATTAGAGTCGTCCATCTAATTTCTATCAAAGAGAACTCTTTTCAAGATCGACAAAAAGTTTATAGCATACGTCTGAAACACCCTGTATACTGTTCCAGGGCACACAAGCAACCCTTGTCTCGATGGCAAAGGTCGCGCGCGGCCGCCGCGATAGCGGCGATTCGATTTGTTTTTCTCGGAGAAATCAATCTCCGCGGTAATAATATATAGAGTAATGATACAACTGGAGTATGCAATCGGAGTCTTTAAAGATTCGACCTCGCGTCGATCCGAATCGACGATTGATTGAAAAGAACTTCGCGTTCTCCTGTTCGTTCCATTCGCAGAATCTAAATTACCGAAAACGATATACCGAACGCTGATGCCTTCCGGCGAAAAACCTCTCTAAATTAGATCAGCCAAACATTAATCCCCGCTGCAATTGCGAGAAAGGATTGGCACAGCCGCTGATCCCTCATGATTAATTCATTCTGGGAGTGATTAAACGGAGAGGACAGTCCTCGTCTGTTCTTGAACGTAAGTTGGCGACCAACTTCTTCGTATTACCATAAGATCGCATTAATTAAATAATGATTTCCATTTATCTCTTATGCGATGCAGAAGAAGCATATAAAAATCATCCAGAGCATTACGAAAGATGCAGTGTTTACAGACCAAATAATTAATATATCATTATGATTTTACGAGTGTCATTATTTAAATACGGATTTAGATTTCTCAATTGTATTTATAACATATCGAGGGACACTCAGAATTTCATATTTAAAGAACAATAATTGAAAGCTATTTTTACATAAAAATTGTTAAAGTAAAAGTTAGTGTAATGAAAAATATAAAATCAGAAATATCTGCTATTTTTTTTATATATGTTTTCCTTGATAAAACGTTTCCGTCTGTAATTTCATTGTCGAACGTTCCCATTGAATGAGTTTCCGAATAGTTTAGGCCAGATATCGTCGCGACGTCAACGCCAACAAAGAAGAGGGAGATAGAGCCTCGTTATTTCGGCCCTGAAATAATATCAGCCTGTCCACGAAGACTTGACGCGTTGAAATAATATTTTCACAAGGGCGTCTGTTCGTCGCGTCGTAACCCAGAATCCGGGAGGTACAATATCGCTGTTTTTCGACCGGCCGTCTCATCGCCCCGGTACGTCCCGATACGCTTCGGTCACCGACATCACGTGGATCGATCTGCGGGAGGTAAATGCGCCAGATCTCGTGTTCTAGTGGAGCAGCACGAAACAGTTAACTATACTAACGGAAGCTATACAGAGTATTTCGCGCTAAACGCGTACCGAACATATAATTTCAAGTAAAAAGTAATTATAACTGTATAAAACGTTCATATCTACATCTGTGTGTATTTAAGAATATAATAATTTCGACTGTATGCTGTCTCGTGGGGAAGCGAAGGAAAAAGCGTAACGAAGTTTGTTTGCATATACAATGCGCTCTGCGAGCGATATTTTATCGCGTGTTACGACATTCATGCATGGTTACTTAAATGAGGGTGGCGACAGTTGAACGCTGTAACCCCTTCCGTGCCTCTGATATATATCTCTCTTAGCATGTTTTTTTTTACTTTAGAAGCGCGTGCACTCCTTCGATGACGTGTCGCAGAAATTATATGAAGTGCAATTGCACACTGAAAAAAGAATTCTTGGTAAATTTGTGAGATGCATTTATGTAATACTTTTTTAAAGTAGTTTATTATTATTACCGATTATAATAATAATAACGAAACATTTTGTAATAATTATAAAAGAGCAAATTTTGTTTAGTTGAGCCAACTAAATTATGTAACACTTATTATACGTTTAGTTGAAACTATTTCACCAAGGTGCTTGGTAACATTAATCAAGCCTAGATTTTTTATAACCAAGTCTTTCTTCCAGTGCATGCAAAGAATAAGTATGTATGAAAAATTGTATTCTAATTTGATTATAACGTATACGCGCTTTTATTATGCCTAAATTTTTGCATACATCTGTTTCCTCATCTTACGCTTGTAAATAAAAGTAAACATTACAAAGAAAGTTTCGACACGATTTTTTCAAGCGACTTCGCAAGTACCAAATCTGCTTTCTTCACACGTAAGATTCATAATCATTATATTTTATAAGTTTCTCTTCATACATATTTTTATAACATTATACTTATACTATATCGATTGTATATTATGTACACACTTTCTAGTTTCTTATTTCGTTGCTTAGAAAAATATATGTATCCTCGAATATAACAGACATTACAATTCAGGAGTCTCAAAACGCGATAATATTTATGACACGCGAATGGAAATGTAATTTTCGTAACGAAGCAAGGCGTTACGAAAGCGTCAATTATATTTGAAAAAGAACATTCTCGCTGTCAAAATTCTTAAATTCGTATTGCGTCACGCTTATTGAGACCTACTTCGAACGGAGGACAAGGAACGGTATAAAATATATGATTCACACGCAGTCGTCCGCGTGCCTTGGTGAGATGCCACGCGCATTACTTGCGCGGTCACATTATCGGGATGAATTTACAACGTCGTTTGGCGATCCGCACTTCGCGGGTGGACCATAACGAACCTGTTAGTGCGGAACGTAGTTATGACGCCCACACACGGCGAGTACGATTTTAGCCAGCATCTCGGGGCACTCGTGCACGCGAATGCCCTTTTTCCAAATAAATCTGAAAGCCGACGGTATTGTGCATATTCTAGCCCAGTTTTAACGAGCTATCGGCTAAGCTAATTATGGAACGGCCAAGGTATACCACGCGTCCGCACGGAAAGAACGATTTTGCTGAAGTATCTAAAAATTTAGTCAGACGCAGACCTGAAAATAATTCTGTTGGACCAACAAAATAATTATATAGGATGCTCAAGCTGGTTGCTAGAATGTAAAAACTACTTTTTGCAGCATTATCATTATGCTTCAGCATTCTGCATAATTATTTTCAGATCTATATCTGGCAACATTTTTAGATGCTTCAGCGAAACCATTCTTCTATGACAGAGGCAGCGATGAAAACGATTCTTCGCGAATATAATCAATACACGAAGAAAATTTTATATTAAAAATTACTATGTATGGCAGTAGCCGTGGACCATTGCTGGAATTATAAAAATTTTTACTATGTTATTATATTAATAATTATTAAACTCATTAGTGAACAACATAGTAAAAATTTTTATAATTCCAGCAATGGTCCACGGCTACTGCCATACATAGTAATTTTTAATATAAAATTTTCTCGGTGTAGTCTTCGATCAAAAATGGCGAAAATATGATATTCTTGCCGCTTGCAAGGTTTTCCAGAAAAATACTTGTTACGCATAATCAGTTTTTTTATTACGTAATTTGTTCCTGCGATATTTCATTTATCATTGACCAATTTTGCTTTTGGATATTTAATTTTTATGATGACAGTTGACACATAACAGATCTTCACTCGTTCATTGATAATATTTCATTAGTCGGTAATTTTGCTAATTTAATTGCGTCCCACAGAATGTGAAAACTGGTTAATTTGAATTGCGCAAACACTCGTTTGCAATTCTACATTTATTCATTATTCGTCCCGAAACTAACCAGTAGTCGCGAGAAAATCGACATTTGTTTCGTTGCCATGATATTGATGTTATTTAAACCGATATTAAATTTCGATGCCTTTGAATGTTTAATTGAATGACGGTATTGGATGAAACTTTACAATGCATTCGTTTTCAATCCATTTTGTCAATGGTTGGCCGCGTTCACGCCCGAAGGCAGCTCTATTTCACGCGCGATGATCAATCGATCGTTTTGCATCTCTCGGTTATTGGGAATACGCGTTCTACCACGAGCAATCGGTGTTTCCGTGCTCGCTCGCGACAGAAGAAGAGAACGAAAAAGAGGATGAAGAAAGTTAGCGATTAGGAGGTTGCCCGGTATGTGCGCGCACATGTTTAAAACGCTTTCGTCAACTCCGCTATTTCGCCAAAATATACGGAAGGGGACCCACGCATCCGTTTCCGTTCGTTTATAAAGACAGCCAGATTCCAGCTTCGTTCCGTAGTTAAGAAAACTACACGGAAAGAATGGTTTTGCTGAAATATCTAAAAATTTGACCAGATATCTGAAAATAATTTTGTTAGACCATCAAAAGTAACTAATTGTAAGTAGGACGCTCAAAATAATTGCTAGAATATTAAAACTTTTTGCAGCATTATCATCATGCTTGAGTGTCCTATTTAGTTACTTTTAATGGTCTAACAAAATTATTTTCAGATCTGTATTTGACCAAATTTTTAGATATTTCAGCAAAACCGTTCTTTCCGTGTAGGGATAATAACAATGGCATATTAGATGATTAAGGAGACTAACGCAACAGTATGCTTGAATTAACGAGTATAGGATAATCGTATCTAGGAATAAAGAGAGAGACTCATGGGAAAAGATAGGATCTATCAGGATTAAATTCGCACGGGAGATTTCGATCAGGGTCGCTGTTCTTCGACATCGCCATATCCTCTCCCGTTTTCGGTATTTCGTGCCTGCGACTCAGCCGGCGATCCGACTTCGAAAGTCGGCAACCGGCTGGGATTAATTCAGCCCTTCGAACACCTACGTAGAAATGGAAGACGGTAATCCGACACCCGGTTGTCAGCCCGGCAGGAAACGGACCGAGGGACCGAAGATGAGGATGAGAAGAGAAGAAACGGGCACGAGAGCAGGGAGCAGAAGCGACGAATAGCTCGCTCGGCGAGTACCACGGCGCACAGCCCCGGAATTCGCTCGTCGATATATTTTATTGTCGCGCGAATCGTACACGCGACGTCTTCCGTTTGTAAGTCTATTTCGCGACGCATTATAATGATCGACGTCGGCGCACCGGGCCGTTACCGGTCTCGGAGTCGCCGACCGGCGTTAATGCCCTCGGAGAGAACGCGGTTTTTATTTCGCGACCCCGGCACAGCCGGACAAATCGAACGGCGCGTTTCGAATTAGTGGGCTGGAGTCGCGCTCGTACCGAAGCTCGTATCCCGCAATCGGCGCGCGATGATTGCTTTCGATTTGATCCGATTTGGAGCGGCGACAAGGATGACGACGTCGACGCGAGGGACGGGATGGTGGGCTGGCAGCGAGGTCGGGCAGTTGCATTTGCACGCTCCATAAACGATTAATACGCTCGCTCGTCACGTCCCACGTGTCGGATGACGGCGCAACGCGCGAGCATACATTCCCCGCGCGAGAAACGCTCTCGCGCGAGATCGACCGCTCTCTCCGCGCGACAGGAAGGTCCTTCCCCCCGACTGCTCCAAGTGTTCCCGTGCGAATATTATGGGCGTGATGGGCTCATTCTCTGTCGTGACACACTCATTGACTATGGATACCTGATACTTATCTACCTATGATCTCCATATTCATTAAGGAGACATGCATGCGTTATATGTAATCAGATTAATTATTTTACTGAAAAAACAGAAAGAGAAAGAGTGTGTATGTGTCAGATGGTTACAACACTTACGTCTATTTCCACCAATGTAGATTAACTTTAATCTCGGTTTAACTTACTCTTTATCTTTTTCTAGTTTTAAGAATTAGAAAGAGATAAAAAGTAAGTTAAACCGAGATTAAAGTTAATCTACATTGGTGGAAATGGACATTAGTCATTTATAATATTACTAATAAAAACATATGTAAAGAGATTAAGCATTACGAAGAAATAAAGAGTATAGAATTGATAAAATGAAAACGTGATACATGAATGAGTGGTTCATGTGCTTTTTTTATTTATAATAACTCGTATTCACATTTAATATTAAATGCAACCATTATGTGAATCCTTGTGATAATGTCGAATAACGCTAATCTTTATAACGACCCTGTTTTCTTTAAATCTTTTGGTATGTATAATTGTCTTTATAAACGCTTATCTCAAGTGTGTGTATAAAAACTTTATTTTAAAATAGTTAATATGCTATAACGATTACTACTACCAATTACATTGTGAAGTCAATAATCTGAAAATACTAAATACATATAGTATCATGTAGTATCGTCATTGCCTATTTGCTCTAAAATTAGGATCGACGTACCGGATATCTCTCGCGGAAAAAAACATAAGCAAAGACTGTAAGAAATCTGTTTTATTTATTGTAACAATATCATTAGCGATTACAAATTTGTACATCCCCGTAGATCGTGATTTCGCGCGTAGATCCCTAGCCTCGAAACAGATCCGATCGATCTCGAAATAAATGTCGCGACGTAACGAGGATGCAGAAGGTTGCTAAATGGTACCAACGAGGGGGAAGTTGTGGCACGCCATTAACACCAATTGTGGTTTCATCAATTTTCATCCGCGCGGCTTTTGGACCGGTACCGGACAGCAAAGGTGTCAAGCGTGACGCTCGGCAGAGCGACGATTTTCGGTCAGCCACGTTTACCAGCTGCGCTCCATGACGTATCAAGGACGGTCACGACTATTTCGTGAGCGGACGCGTGGTACAGTCAATAATTACCCTGCAGCTTCGTGTGGTCCCGAACGTTAGCTTATACAGCGCCAAGACTGACTCCGACTAAACTGAGTGTTATTAAAGCGCATACATGGCACGTGCATGCGCATACTCTGTACATCCGTAGCGTATAAAATCTGTTACCAGTAACCAACACTGATTACTTAATACCAGAATCAATTAAATGAATCAGTATCAATTAACCAACGTTAATTTACTAACGACAATCTGCGACACTATATTACAGACATACATTACGAGAATGTATTACATTGCAATCGTAGAAACTTATCATTATGTTGGCGCTACGAGGACGGATCTATAACGACATCACGGGCGAAAATGTCAATTAGCAATCCCGCGAGTAATGTTGACTTAGGCACTAATTAACGTCGAAGAATTTTCAAGCTGTCGCCCCAGTCGCGTCGCAATATTCCGCCAGTTAGCTTCCAACGATAAACAACAAATTACCTTCGCGCGGACGTCCTCCGTATCTCGTTCGCACGCTGCCGCACGTTACCCCTCGGCGTCAAAGACGACGGTAATTGCGCCTCTTGCGCAATATACGTTACTTACGTATCTCTTAATTAATTCGTGCCACGACCCGCTCGGGAATTATTTTCACATCGCTAAACGCGCACATCCTCGTCGTCCTCTCGCCCCCGCTGGAGCCACCCCATCCTCCTTTCCCTCCCCTCGTTCTCGCCATCCTTGCTCGTTCTTGCTCGTGCGATGTCGGAGTTTAAGCGAAACTCGCCGTCGAAGGAAGCTTATCTAATAGTCGCCTCCGCATGTAAATCAGGTAATATTGAACACTCAATAACTAATTAGCAACTCCGCGGCGCTTGTATGCTTTACCTGACAATCAGATAGCAAAAATATCGTCGATTATAAACGATCGTGTATACCTTGCGTGAAAGGTTTTTGCTGCTTTAATATTTGTGTATATTAAATTTATCGCTCTTGTCTTTATTATTCTGCTTCAACAATGACAGAAAATAATACATGGTATTTCCGTAAATGGACCGTGCAATATAATGACATTAATAACTAGCACAGGCAATCCGATATTTCGATGTATTTACATACCAGTGACAAGAGCATGTGTCTGAAACAGTATCGTATAATTTTTTCAAACATCGCGTCTCTGCGAAAACCTTTAATCCTGTTATTTTTACGATCCTCGATGTCTGCATGTCGCATCGAGCAAAATTGCAATAATTTATCACTCAGTAGTAATATAAACTTTTTAATAAAAAAAATAGAATAACAAGAGTATTATTCGAATGTAATATATACTTTTAGAGTGCATACTGATGTAGAAACCATTACCATTTATGTATATTTCACATTTTCTCGCATTTCACATCTCTCAAAATTTATTACGTTTCTATTATAGCCAGATAGTACTATATGATCTCTATGATATTATCACAAAGCATGTATGCAAATTTAATTCACATTTTCCGCGGCTACATCATCTTTTGTACGCTGCTCTCGAAGAAGTATTCAGCATGCCAATAGAAATTCGTAATTAAAAAGTGTAGCTGTTAACGAAGACTCGCATCATGTTTGGAGAATGAAAATTTTCATTGTTTCCCACGGTCGGATGCTAATGGCCTCGGGAACATTCTTGCACGGTGCAACTCTTCCGAGACGCCGCGCTAATTTTATCCCGTTATGCTTGGTGAAGCGAGCGACACGTGGCGATATAAGTGTCTCTCGAAACTAATGAAGTATAATGTACGTAACGTGACATCTCCGTCCATACAGCGTTCTGTTATAACGTTATTTTCGCGACAGCTTTACTTCGAACATCGCGATGTTTTATATCGACACGCGTTCCAAAGGAACTCTTGACAATCTTTGATTGAAGCGACACACACATCAACGATATCAATATTATTGTATATATTACGAAAAATATTGCACAAACGGCAAATATGTGTATCTCTCTCTCTCTCGCGCCTCAAATACCTTCATAAATCTTTCAATTCGCATCGAATCTTTTCAGAAAAAGTATCACGTACTCCGTGTATCCCAGCTAAACATGTATCTTCAAATATATCGACAGCAATCGATTGGTTCCGCGACTAGCTTGCGCGAATATCCAACTTCCGTCAACCTCAAGGAAAAACCGATACATCCTTCAGTTTTCATCTCAGTTACTCACGGATCGGCTACCGCTGCCAGTAGAATCCTGCCTGACGATATTCACTCTCATCGGCAGGATGACTCCCTGGGCGATACCATAGTGTTCGTACGCATCTTTTCCGTAAGCCATGTTCAGCTCCTCGGCCCGGTGACCGGATTTGCTCATGTTCAACGAGCTCGCCGGCGAAGCGACCGAGGTTGCGCCCGCGATACCCTGCAGCGCGTTGAAGCTCTGCATTGCCAAGTGAGAAGCGGCCGACGTCGTGATTTGCGTCGCGATTGGCGGTGAGCCTTCGACTCGGCCAGGCAGAGCGCTGTTAGGAGGCTGGGGCTCAGCTAAAGACGCGTTGCTTATCGGCGCCGCGGGTGCTCTATCAGCTCGGGCGACCGGTGGAGCGACTGATCTGGCCGCCCGCGAAGTCGATAACGTAGCAACGGAGGAATTGTCTGCCCGAGCTGACGCCGAATGCGGGGAGACAGACGTCTTTGCTGACGCACGTGGCGGTAACGGCGGGTCCTCCGTTTCCGGTGTCCGTAAAACTGTCGCGGACTGCGTCCTCCTCGCTAAATCGGCCTGAGCCTCGGGCGATCGCGCGTCCGAGAACGGCGCCGTGTGAGCGCGATTTTTTCTGGCCGGGATCTGCGGGCTCATCGGTACAGCCATTCTACTTCCGCCATTCGGGATGCTCGACGTAGGCAAGATTTTAGGCGGCGATTGTTTAACGGGGACAGCAGCGACCGGCAGCGCGGAAAGCGGTGATTCGTCCCGAAAGTTGTTAGCGCTGGTCCTCGCCGGATCTTTGACGTTTCGACCGTTCGCACTAGGCGCGGACGATTGAAGATTGCTCGCAGAAAAATTATTTGTCGTCGGCGTTATGTCGGTGGCGACGTTCATCGAGGTTGCGGAAAGATCGTGAGTCCGATCACCGCCGTTCCCTACGGCGGCGAGGTTCGGATCGCCGTTGGGGAAGCTGGCGAAGCGCGCGATCGTCTCTCGCTCTTCGGCCACTTGAGGAGCGAAGGGTATTTTCCTTTCGACGGGCTTCACAGGCACTCTGCTTTTCGTCGCGACTCTACCGCCGCTTCTTCTCTTTCTAGAATCGTTCGTCGCGGCGCTCGGACGTCTCTCCGGGAAGTGCCTGCCTCTCATGGAGATCGATTCCGCCTCCTCGCTTCCATTCCTGTCGTTGTCTCTGTCTTCATCTTCATAGAACTCCGAGTCCTCGTAAATATCCGACTCGTCCTCCTCATTCTCCTCGACGATCGCGCTAGCTTGTATCCACTCCCTGATACGATCCTTCTTCTTCGAATGGTTCACCGTTGTCTCGATGCCGTATGTCGTGAGGGTATGGAGAAGTTGATTCTTCTCTTCCAAGGAACTGTGGAAGCTGTACATAGACGGACAAAGCTCGTCCCTCTCGTCGGCGCCGCCTGCGGATGTGAAAAGGAATGTCGCTGAAATATCGTGACATATCTCCGATACTATCGTGATGCAAAATCAACTGACCGTTCAACGCTTTTTCGACCCCGAGTTTCGCTAGCCATCTGTCTTCTAAATATTTATTTACTTCCAACACGCTGACTGGCCGCTTTTCAGCCTTCGGATCCAATAGCCTCTTGAACATTCTTTAAGAAACATCAAAGTATGTAACAAGCGAACTAGTTTTTAAACAAATGATATTAAGATTAAGACCGATGATATTAAACAAATATAAATATGAAAGCCCATATCGGTCGCGGCGGATCTTGGTGCCTAATAATAATTATTTTGTGAACTTTCCTACTCATGCGAACTGCGCGCCGCAAATTTGTCGGTCTTGAAACACAATCCTTACCTGAAGCCGGAATTAATTCACATGTTAAATTGACAAGCAATTTAATAATTTTGATGCTAACAGGCATCTATAAAATCCCCCCTTTCCCGAAAACTGTAAAGAAATTATTGCGAAAAATAACACGTCAACCAAGATTCGAACCTGGATCTTCCTTCAATCCGTGCGGGCGTCCTACCCATTCGACCATCAAGGAATGTGGTGATATTTCTCGCAATAACAAATATATGTTGGTTGAACGTCTTATTTCAGGCGACGTATTTTTAACAAATGATATGAAACTAGTTTTTACTTGTCTATTTATCATTCGCTTTATCATTTGATTGTGTAATTAAATTCTTATTAAAGTTCCTGGCCGTTGTTTGTCACGAATAATAATATTTTTGACAATTTGATAATAAACAAAAGATAACGCGCATAGTGAATGAATAAAAGCTAACTATATCGTATTAGGCGTATTCGAGATACACGCCGATGTGGCGCTTAATTTCGCATCCTCGGATTCCCGAGTGGAGACCCACCTCTGCGCCCGCGAGCTGATCAGCTGAAATAATTTCGGTTTCTTGGCGATGTTGAGCGTCGCGTTGTGCCAGTTTTGATATCTGGTGTAGCGCGGATCTTCCATCGCTGCCTTCTGCCATGGCAAGCATCCGGTCAGGCAGACAAATAGGACAATGCCGAATTGCCAGACGTCGTGCGACGTGCGAGCTCTGAAAGTCGTCCGTCCGTCGTCGTTAGAATGTATATCCTCGGCGACTGTTGCCGAACATCTCAAGTATCATTCATATCGGTCACGTTTTTGACACCCGACCAAAATTTCGTGCATACGGTTAAAAAAATATGATTCAGCTACTTTAGAAGAGACGCGAAAGAAAGAAGGGTAAAATCGAATGTTTATTTTCGCGATAGGTAGAGTTATGAGTAACAGTACAAAATATGCGGAAAGAACGGTTTTGCTGAAGTATCTAAAAGTTTAGTCAGATCTGAAAATAATTATATTGTGCCAATAATTAAATTGGACGCTCAAGCTGGTTGCTAGAATGTCAAAACTTTTTACAGCATTATCATAATGCTTTAGCGTCCTACATAATTATATTTTAATGGTTCAACATAATTATTTTCAGATTTGCATCTGGATAAATTTTTAGATACTTCAGTAAAACCGTTCTTACCGTATATACATATATCTATATTATATAGTACAGCATACTTCCCGAAAATAAGATCCGTCCATACCAATTTTATCCTACTTTCCCTTGATCGTTCTTTCTTTTTTTCATCAATTTTCTACAATGAAAAAGAAATTCTTGGTAAACTTGTGAGATGCATTTAGCAATACTTTTTTTGAAGTATTTGATTATTATTACCGATTATAATAATAATAACAAAACATTTTGTAATAATTATAAAAGAGCAAATTTTGTTTAGTTGAGCCAACTAAATTATGTAACACTTATTATACGTTTAGTTGAAACTATTTTACCAAGGTGCTTGGTAACATTAACCAAGCCTGGATTTTTATACCCAAGCCTTTCTTTCAGTGTATACGCATAAATACCATTGGTGACGTTAACGCACTAAGCTTATGTAATATATATAGGGTCAATCACAGCATATATAATTACTTGTACGTCTCGTCAGTGTCGATCTGCAATACCTCGGGCGGCGAGTATGGCAGCCACTCGTTGTGCCTTCGCACGACGGTGTTGATCCGCCTGGTTTCGCCGAAGTCGCAGAGCTTGATACGCGAAAAATCGCTGCGAAATATGAGTATGTTGTCGAGTTTGATATCGCGATGCACCAGGTCGCGGCTGTGTATGTGATGCACCGCGGCGGCGAGCTGCCTGGCCACCCTCTTCGCGTGCAGCTCACCCAACCCCGTCTCCGTCACGTTCGATGTGAGATCGCCTGAAAATCGATGACATGGCAACTGATTGTCAGATGTATTCTCGTGCAATGGTAATGCGAATGCCATGTTCTTTGCAATGACACTCGTTTTTATAACTGACATTGCGTTCCGGGAAATATTTAGAGCTATTGTTCAGTCTCGTTGCACTATAAAAGAAATATGTAAAATTACATGAACAGTATAAGCGCAAAATTTATACAATTTTATACATAATTTATATTTTTACATTTGTTTATTTAATTTTATTTCCTTTTAATGCACTTATATATCGTAATATGAAAACCAGAACAGCTTATTCAGTTTATAGAAAAATAAAAATTATAATATTTGATAATCACTAATTAGAGATATTTTACATATTCATAAATAATTTAGGAATTGAATTAAAGCACTTTCTTAATAATAAATGATATTTATAGATTTAATGGTACATTATTTCTTCAAAAGTGGACTTAATTGACTTTTTGTTTAAGTCACAATATTGACTTTTTGTTTTGTCACACGGAAAGAACGATTTTGCTGAAGTATCTAAAAATTTAGCCAGATACAAATCTGAAAATAATTTTGTTAGACCATCAAAGATGGTCTAACAATGTAGGATGCTCAAGCATGATGATAATACTACAAAAAGTTTTGATATTTTAGCAACTATTTTGGGCGTTCTACGTAATTATTTTGATGGTCCAGCAAAATTATTTTCAAATCTGTATTTGGTCAAAATTTTAGATATTTCAGCAAAACCATTCTTTCTGTGCACAATATGTTCTTTTTATGATAATTAAGTAAATTTCCCGCGATATCATCACACGCTTGTATAGACGGAAAGAACGGTTTTGCTGAAGTATCTAAAAATTTAGTCAGATACAGTTGAGAAAATAATTATGTTGTACCATCCAAAATAAATATGTAGGACGCTAAAGCTGCTTGCTAGGATGTCAAAACTTTATGCAGCATTGTCATTATGCTTGAGCGTCCTACATAATTATTTTGGATGGTCCAACATAATTATTTTCAGATCTGTATCTGGCTAAATTTTTAAATATTTCAGCAAAATCGTTCTTTCCGTGCATGGTTTTGACTATTTGTCGAAATGAAACAAACGCTATAACTTACTTAAATTAAAATGTTGCTCTACACGAATTTATGCAAATAAGAAAATAGATTGCACAGCGGATTTAGAATTTGGAACTAAAAGCTTAATGAATTCTCCTGATTCGAAAGGCACATAAAAAGTCAGCGCGCACGTGTAAGCGACCGTCGTAAAAAAATCTCTCACCGAGCGGGGCGTATTCTTGACTAAAAACGTAGAAGCCGGCCGTCTCGAATGCCACGTCGTAGGTGGTTATAATGTTTCTGTGCGCCGACAGATGTAACCCATAATGAAATTCCCGAAAGAAGTCCGAGATGCCGGTGTACGCCTTCGGCAGGGCCTTCAGCACCATCTCGGTCTGCGTGCTGCGATGCTCGGTCAGCAGGATTTTCCCGAACCATCCCTCGCCGACGATCTGCAGGATGTCGAACTCGTCGATCAGATTCACCTGTCCCAGAGAATAGTTAGCTCTCGACGCGCTGCCGCACATGACGTTGGTCGTGATCGATCGAGAGTCGCTGCTTTTCACGCGAATGACGGATGAAGTACCCGGCGGTCGTTCCAGCCGGGTCGTAATGACGCTTGAACTCGGGAGACCTGAACCTCGGGACAAAGGACGAGCACACGCGGTGTCACGAGGGAAATGCAATGATCCCCGATGGGAAACTCGGGATCCCGCGAGCGAACGACGACGGTGCGTTATCCGCCGTGCGCTGAATACGACGGCGACGCTCGTACACTCGACGCCGATCTCCACGCAACGTCTATTTTTACTCCGACGCACGCTTCGAACGCACGTTTTGATCCCAATGCGAACTCGACACACAAGACGGCTTCCCCTTAACACCGTTTCATTGAACCACATATCTTATTGCAAGGGAACGTATCACGTCTCTCTTTTCCGACCAGATGAACGAGAATCGAATAAAAGCCGCGAATTTTTGCTCAAGAAAAAGAATGACTTTTTATTCCGATATTTGGTACAATAGAATATTTTTTGTGTATTGATATAAATATACATAAAAATGAAATATTGCGAAATCTCTCGATTTGTTTAGCGTTATGTCCGCACAAACACATTAATTAAACTGACAATAATTAAAGTCAACCGAGAGAGATTTAATTGATTCTCAAATATCACAGATACCATCAATTTTCGCGTATTTTAATATACACGCATAAAATATCACGAATAAATTATCTCTATTATCGGAATACAAAGAACGTCTTCTATATGAAATAGATATTATACAGGCATACTTTAATTACAATATTTTCGATCAAATGACTCTCGAATTCTATTTAGACTCGGTGTCAAGAATGTAATCACAGCAAAGCTATGAGTCTGTGTGATTCAGTGTTAGAGATACAAAGTCACGAAGTGATCCAACGACGACGACGAGTCACGGTCGCAAACGTCGTCGTCGTCACGGATCCTCTGTTAGGGAAACATTGGTGCAATGCCAGGCAGGAGAATGGCCGTTAGTCGAGCGAGCATAATGAAATGCTGCTCGTTCGCGAATCCTATTTCGGGATCTCAATGTCTCGAAACTGGAAAAGCTCCGCTTGCCGCCGCCGCCGAAGCCGTTGTTTAGGCTTTATTCTCGAGGGAATCGCGAGGGACTTTAGGGAAATGCCATGCTGACAAAGGAAAATCCAATTGTGACCGGTTCTCGTGGAGGAGGACTAACAGAAGACACAGAAAGAATGGCATTACCTTCTCGAGCTCGAACTCTCGTATTCTGTGAATGGACCCTCCGATCGCCTTCTTCATTCCGCTCATCTCGATAATCCACAGTTGTTTTTTTAACACCGAGAATAGGTTTTACGGTTTGACGCGCGGACTCAATAACGACTAGACGTTACATCCTGTCGCTCATAAATCTCACGGTATCATCGGTCATCATCCCGTTTCGAAAGAATCCCGCTCTTCGAAACGCACCCAATTCTGCAAAGCGTTTGATTGATATATGAGAATAACTCGATGAAAAAAGTAAACTAATACAGACAATCGTGATGACGAATTTAAATTAAAATGATATTAATAAAATTAAGAAAGAAATCTAGCTTGTTATTGTAAAGCAATTTAAAATA
>NJRQ01000003.1:1627781-1649653 GCA_003063805.1 Aphaenogaster ashmeadi
AATAAAGATATTTTTGAAATAAGAATGTTCTTTTTTTCTGTGTATTAGGGTCTCCACTCAGAATGTTAAAACTCTGATTATGATAACAGGTTCCTTGAAAAAAAATTCGAGGATCATTTTTCCCGAGATGAAATTTTTAGATAAGTTTGAGATAAGAATATACGTTGTATAAATCAAGGTGTTTATTTAGTAGCCACGTAGGTAGAGAATGTGCGAGGGCGAAACTACAGCTCAAGCCCTTCGTAAGTAATTTGTAACCCCCTTCGCTTCTCTGACCCGCACTTGATAAATATTACACAAGCACTGAAGAATACTTTTCCCGCTTTTCTATTTTCTTCAAGATAAGCTCCCAGCGAAAAGTGTTAAGGTCAGACCCTGAGGGTTTACCTTTTCTTCCGGTGGGATGAAATAATGGAACCAATGTGCGAAAAATCATTTCGGAAATGACCACTTTCTTTATATAACGCGAAAATATACGTGACTCCACTTTAAATTATATCAGAAGTGATATTAAAGCATTTTGTAGAAGCTCTTTCTGAAGATCTCTCGGCGAAATTTAATCCACCAACGTAATTTAAATTTCCTTAATGGATGATCATATTTTTTGGATGAGCTTGGCATATTGATATTTCCAGTTCAATGAAATTTCTACACTCAAATTCATCTACTTATTATTCGCAGAATTGAGTGTTTTTATGTACAGCTGTACTTTTCTTCATGGCTTTTCTGAATTTCAGCAATTTCTGTTAAGGACAAATCTTGATTTATATATGAAAAAATTTTATAAGTTGAAAAGTCCTTTTCAAATTCTTACTTTATGCCAATGAAAGAATAGTTCTAAAGGTTTTCTCTTGTGCTAGTTGCTTTTAAAAGAAACGCAGTAAGTCGCACCTTGTGCTAATTTTTATTATCAAATTTAGCAGTAGAATTAGAAATACAATAATATAAAAGCCGAAATATACTAATTTCAAAGAATTTAAAATATTTCCATACTGTAAAATTAATCTAGATATCTCTAGTCGCGATTACTTCGCGACATTATAAACTTACGATGACATATGTACTTACTTAAAGCTATCGTTATATCGCTTTAATAGCTGGTCTCGTTAAATAAGTTTAATAATGTTAAACTTATCTATGCGTATATAAAAATAAGGAGGGATCGTGCGATGGTGTTCTAAATGTCACGTTTTCCGATAGACAGTAGACTTTTCAGAAGATGCACGCTTCATCAGACAGATTAATTGATTTATTGAGCGTAAGAGAAGTGCAAGGGTTGTAACAGCGTATTAGTGAACACGTTCCGTTCGCGTATTCGTGAGCAATGCACCGACACAGCTGCACGTCGAGACTCGATTTCCCGGATAGTGGTCAGTCCACAGTCGTTTGCCACATTGGCACGTTGTCGACCTTTCTGTAACATCGAATTCCACCGATTGACGTCCGTCAATCTCCTACCGGCTATTACGAGTCGCGACGGTACGGTTCATTTCGATTCGCTTCAACGTGAATCTTGGAGATCCAGCTTGCGGTGCACGCTGGACGACCGTTCCCCGTTCCGTTTAATTCGCGACTTCCGCGTCCGCGCGAATGCGAAAGTGTTCAGAAAGTACGACGCTCCGTTTACGACTGCATCCGGGAAATGCATGCGGCCTATGAGGAGAACGCGCGGCGCGATCTAAATTTCAAATGCGGGTCCACACGCGTCACGCTCATCGAAATTATACTTTCTAAGCGCGAAGTTTCCGTTCGACGGAATCTATGGCCCCTGGACGTTTGCGAGGAAATCAGTAAGTCCGCTGAAAATCCCTCCCTTCGCGCTTTTCCGCGAAGTAATAAACGCGTTATTCGCAGAATTATGGAGCGAGCCAGCCTTAGCTTAAATCTAAATATTAATGATAACAAGGCTCTCGGATATAAAATCAAAGACAATTCAATAAAAGCCAATGTGAGCCAACGCCGTTGTTGAGGCGAAATAAATGATTTATTTATTAAATGTACGATACAAATATACAAATACAAACGTAAACGTTTCGACTCTATTTTGAGTCCTCTTCAGTACGAAATTATAATAAAGAATGGATGAATAAAATAAAGTGCGAATTTTATTATTCTTTATTATAATTTCGTACTGAAGAGGACTCAAAATAGAGTCGAAACGTTTACGTTTATATTTGTATATTTGTATCGTACATTTAATTTATAAATAATTTATTTCGCCTCAACAACGGCGTTGGCTCACATTGGCTTTTATTGAATTGTCTTAGCTTAAATGTTACTCCGATATTAAGGGAGCGATATCGCGTAATGTTTACTTTACTATCAGCCTCGTATCTCGGTCTAATTTTCCCGTCGTTTAATCGAATCGGTAACGAGATAGCTTTCGCACTCTTTCTAAGACTCCGCGACTCGCTTCGAAATAAAAATCCGCAACGTCATCGATCATCCGAACGTCTCGCTTGACGCCTCGCTGTTGGTATAAGGTGCGTTTTAGGTGCTTTCCCCGAAGAGTCGTAAACTTATTACGTGTAAATGACGCTCGTGCATCTCATTATTACACGGACACGTGCGGTAAAAGCGGGTCATACCGACATCACGGACGTGCCCGCGCACAGGTAAATCTTGATAGCGGAGGACGAGCGTCGTTATCGGTTAAATGTCAAGTTCAATTCGCCGCGCGACGTGACGGATCCGGATGGATAAAGGATGATTCGGGACGACTCCCGCTTTCCTTGCACGTGGAGAATTACCGCGATAGTAAACGCCCTGAATATCCAGAGTTGATATTCCGCCGTATTCGAGTAGCAGGTTATTGATTATGAAGAATGTTCGGGGGAGGATTGGATCTATAATGCCAGGAGAAATGCGATTAAAATATTTTTAATATTTATAGAGAAGAATTTTAATACCGATATTAATGTTTAAAAAATTAATATGCAAGTGGAGATAATAATAATTGTCATGAATTTATGTAATATAAGCATTTCTCGATTATATGTTGAATTACGGATTCATTTAATACATTATGACATTATTCGAGCTTTGCGTTGCGTTATTTGACAACGTAATGTTTTACTTGTTTTCTTTTCGCGGAGTATTTTTCTTATTTTTGCCATTCTGTGTAAACTTGTGTTTTCCCGAAACTAGCAGAATCCTCCAAAACGCCAGTGCAGCGTCAACGATAATTTAAGAATCCCTGACGTAGGAAGAGCTCTAATATTATTTATTTAGGTTACTAGGCAAGTACTTAACAGCCTTTACGTAAAATGAAATTAGGGTATTCGTGTCAGTCAAATCGTTAATCGCATGCTTATTAATTGCGCTGCGTATAGTCGTGGATAAAGCTCGTGGAGCCTTCATGCGGTCGCGGTGTCGCAGTAATCGCATTATTTCCCGGTCGTAATGGCATCAGTTACGATTGCGTAACGGCAATTAATTTCGCATGTGACGGCGAAAAGAGTCAAACGCGTCGATATGACGTCCGCGCCGTGATTTATTTTAATTGAATCCGTTTCCGAAGGGCGCGCGATCGCTCACGCGTTATCTGGTCGCACGACAAACATTCGTTATGGCATGAATTTTTCGATATCTGTGAATCGGCACGCGCGGCGAGCATCGATTTGCCTTAATGGATTAATACGCCGGCCAGATAATTTATTATCTTAACAATGAACGGCGGTGCAGGGAACGCTCGTCGATAATAATAACACCGGCGAGAATGGGAGAGAATACTCTCGTCTTATTTATATCGCGACATAGGCAATGGACGCGTTTGCGCGAAATAAAAGCCGTAAACCTCGGCGAGTGAATGTCAGTCTTGCGTCAGCATTTGCTATAAATTGCACGGCAAGCAACGGATGATTCGATCGTTAAGGCATTAATCTGATCTGTTTTCGTCGGGCCGGCTAGAGGACCTTCGGACAGCGTTTTCCGAGAAGAAATTTTGACACGCGGGACCGGTCGGAGCAGTTCGCCCCCTTATTGGTACCTTCCCCGCGTCGCTCGAGAAGGTTTATTTTTGCGTTCTCCGTAATCCTCGTTAAGAGTATCCGGAGCACGCACGGCGAGGAAAATGATTCGCAGCCCCCGACGGGGCTGCGCGTGGCCGCGTTCCGCACGGCGGCCAACGGAGGCGAGAAACTCCTTTGTGGATCCCAAAGGAAACCGTGGGTGTAGTCGTGGGTCGAGATTTTCGCGACCCGCCGTCGTATTGTATTTTCGTGCGCTTTTATATATACAGGAGAACGATAGGGAGGGAGACAAGAGAAAGAGAGAGCATTATTAATTTATCCCGGGAAGGATCTTTTCAAGCACGAAAGAAAGCAGTGATATACATAAGCCGGCGACGGCGGGGTGTACATAAAAGAAAAATAAATATTTATGAAAATGGATAATGAAACAGAAAAAGCACGGCGGATATCCAATAAGAGCAGAAGCCGTGCAGAGGAGGAAGGAGGGCGGAATGCGAGATCTGCGCGTCGGGAAATCGTAGCCTCGGCGCGTCGCGACGCACCGTGGCGACGCGTTTCGCAATTACGTTCCGCCGAAGACAATGCGTTCCCTCGGCACAGCAACATTGGCTCCTATTCCCATCCAGCGCTAAATTTGATCGTGCACTGTTCACCCCGTGTTCGCATTAGCGTTACACTGAAAAAAATCCATGTATTTTTACATGGAAATTACTTGTTCAAAACCGGAAAATTACCTAATTATCACTGTAATTTTTTTTCCAGATTTTTTTAAGTGAAAATACATATTAATGGTAAAATATAGGTGAAATTACTATTTTTATGCAAAAATCACTTGTAATTTCATGTGAAATCACTTGTAATCACTTGCAATTTTCCATGTGGGTAGCAATATTGCATCATTATGCTGGGTCGGAAAAAAACCCAGCATAATCATGTAATTCACACAAATATTTTTTTCAGTGTACCTCTGCGCGGTTAGACAAACGGAGTTAGGGCAGAGGCGAGCGGAAGCGAGATCTCGCGGGTACCATATATATATTTTTTTTTTAAGATCATCGATCCCTGGTGCGATCGTGAGCGATAAGGCGATCCTGCGCTCCGATACGATCGATGGACGACAGATTCTCGCGCTCCAGTTACTCGAGTTTCTAATCCGATATTCACCGAGGAAAAATCAATTGGTCGGGGATTATGCACGATTTCTATGCGCTCTATGTACATTCTGGACGCGACGTAAACTACTTCGTTCACTCGCGAGTAAAAGTTTGAATCGGATAACTATATTTAGCACGTCGAACGTGTGCATCATGTTCGGTCCATTAGCTTCCCGCCACGTATTTTTCCAAAGCGATAGTACCTCTCGCTCACTTTTACCGAGTGTACCTTTTTTACCGCTGCCGATCGCACGTCCACGGATGGCGAAGCGATTAATTATTGCTCCTACTAAGCGCTAAAAATAATAGTGACCTCTTTCTCGCGCGAGATGGACCGAACACGACCGTCGTACTTATACGCGACTGTCGTTGAAACATTTCTAAACGATCGATCAGAATTCGATATTTCGAACTCGTCCATTCGGCATTGGGTCTGTTCTTTATAGCTGAACTGGCTGCACTAGTTCAAAGTTTATCTTTTTCCTTCTAATGTGAAGTAAAAAAGATAAACTCTGAACTAGTGCAGCCAGTTCAGCTATAAAGAACAGACCCATTGTCATACGGGTGCGAGTCACTGCGAGCATGCATACAGAACATTTTAAAAAAAGGAAAGGATAAAAAATTTTGGAACTGTAGTACTCGCAAACGTGAACAAAGCGTTTAGTTAAGGTAAATCAATTGTGACGGAGTAATCTGCTTATCTTACTTCTAGGACACATAATCTTTCAAAATTTATATAATTCTTCACGAGAATCTGAAATTTGCGAAAATCACAAGCGGAAGGATATAGAAGTTCCCGTAGAAAGATGAAATGAAAATCTATGTCCATCTTTCTCTTGATGTATGTCAGATTCGATTTGTGAATTTTATGTATAGATTGAATCTAATAGTTATTTTTTAGATAAGTAATGTCTTTTTCCATTTGCTGCGTACAAGAGAAACTTGCAATATGCATTACAGCGGCACGAGATGAATCGAAGAGTGGGATACAGCAATTACGATGGCAAGATCGCCGGGCTTTACGACCTGGAGGAGACCCTCGGCCGTGGCCACTTCGCCGTGGTGAAGCTGGCACGACACGTTTTCACCGGTGAGAAGGTTGCAGTAAAGGTGATCGACAAGAACAAGCTCGACGAGGTCTCGAGGGCTCATCTCTTCCAGGAGGTGAGAGAAACGCAATTGTGGTTATTTCGCGAAAATGCCAATTCTGCCGATTGTCCCGATATACAGCAATTTCTTCGGCGACTCTATCCGGTTTACTCTTTCACCATTTCTAGAGGAAACGAGAACGAAGGAATGTTTTTTTTTACGAAAAATGACTTAACCCGTAAGCACGCGCGTGGGAGTGACTGGGTCAAGCTGACCCAGACGAAAGCTATGAATTTACTAACTAAAATATTATATAAAGAATTATTTTTAAAAATATGAAAAAATTTCTTTTAATTTCTAATGCTTGAAAATTATTATTTTATGTTTAAAACATGTCTCAGTTTATAATCATTTATAAATAAAAATAAAGTTTGTTTCTACATAAAAAAATAAATTAATTAAAATGTGGGTGAAATATTAACCCCCACGCGAGCACCTACGTCAAAAAAAGTCACGCGAGCACTTACGGATTAAATAAACTTTATGGGAATTGCAAAGCTCATAAAAAGCTGAATTTACATTATTTCTTTTGTATTTTCTTATATTTTTGTGACACAAAGCTAAATTGTAGATTTACTTCTTGTTTCAAGTGTAATTTCATATTCAGATATGACAGATAGAACTCTAATGACCGTTTTAACCGTTGTTTGTGTCTTGCACGGCTCGTGACTATGCAATCGCATCGGGCCAGAGTTACTTTCCGCCTGTTTGATGTCCTAATGGAAATGATAGTCATTGATGACATCCTGATTCGCGTAATGTCATTTTGATGGCTAGTTCGATAGTAACCGACGATCGAATCGTCTCGCGCAGTTGCATCCCACGATAGACCTCATAGCGGTGGATCTCGTTAAGGTCGACGAGATAATGATGCAAATGGATGACGGATAGAATCGTTGACCCCTGGATTTAAAATCGCTCAGGCGAAACGAATTTCGTTTGCCAGTCCATCGTGATCGCGAACCGTCTGTGTCGCAGGTGCGGTGCATGAAGCTGGTGCAGCATCCCAATGTGGTGCGGCTGTACGAAGTGATAGACACGCAGACCAAGTTATACCTAATTCTAGAGCTCGGCGATGGCGGGGACCTCTACGATTACATCATGCGCCACGACAGCGGCCTCAGCGAAGAGGTATTGTTGCACGGCTATTGTCGTTTTATTATGCCATCGGCTTGCAATTACCGCGCGAATAAAGGATACAAATTCAGCTCTTTGATATAAAGTTAACGATAACTTCAGTTAAATTAATATGACTGTTGAATGTAAATTTTCTTGAATGTAAACTGTTATAAATTATTTATTATTTATTATTTAATAAATTATTTATTAATATAAATTGTATGAATTTTATCTTGTAAGTTTTTCAGAAAAATTTCTCTTATATTGAATTTCGAATCAATATAATTAATATCAATTTGACAGAAATTCTTATATGTCATTTTTTGACTAAAATTTCTAAAATTATGGAATAATTATCACTCACAGGCGCGACAAACGCGTTGTTTGAATCATAATTTTGAATTTTCAGTTGGCCAGGACTTACTTTCGGCAGATAGTTCGGGCCATATCATACTGTCATCGTTTACATGTAGTACACAGAGATTTAAAACCCGAGAATGTCGTGTTCTTCGAAAAGCTCGGTATGGTGAAGCTTACGGACTTCGGCTTTAGCAATAGATTCTGTCCTGGTCAGAAGCTCGAGACTTCGTGCGGCTCATTAGCGTACTCCGCTCCAGAGATACTTCTGGGCGATAGTTATGATGCCCCCGCAGTAGGTAAGCTTATTAATGTAATTAAGAATAAAGATGACCTAAGTTATTAAGACTCTATTATCTCTCTAGCGACCTCTAAATTCTAATTGTAACGACAGGGAATTAACGTTACGTCCTTCGTCGAAAGTTTTGCTAAGAAGCAATGGACTCTAAATTCTAGAGAAAAAATATTATATATTTAAAATATGATACAACGAAAGTGAAATTGTTATACTCGCTTCGACGAACGCTTCTACGTTTGTTGCTTCAATTTGTTGCAGATGTTTGGTCATTAGGTGTAATATTATACATGTTAGTATGCGGTCAAGCGCCGTTTCAAGAGGCGAACGACAGTGAGACGCTAACGATGATTATGGACTGCAAGTATTCGATCCCGTCTCACGTGTCCGACGGTTGCAAGCGGTTGATCGCGAAGATGCTCGTGCGGGAACCTGAAGGCAGAGCATCCCTCGAGGAGATTGCCGCAGATCCGTGGTTAGCGATCGGTTCCGACTTGGACACGATGGAGACGCTGCCGCTCGTCTCGCGTCAACAAGTCTCTGACGATCATCACAATCACATAATTACCAAAATGGTTAACGGTAACATCGCCACCAAGGAAGAGATATTGGAGTGAGTAGACATTAGGAAGAGATTTGACCATTTTGATCGTGCCTTTTTGCGTGTTAGTATATTTTAAGCATGCGTCTTCGGCACCTCGTTTCACTAGCAATTCTCATCGTGGATGTTCTTACAGCGCGCTCGACAAGAACGAATACAATCACATCACCGCAACGTATTTCTTGCTGGCTGAGAGGAAATTGCGTGCTCATCGACAAGAACAGATGCAGAAAACTCGACCAGAAGTTCTAGACGTTTCCTCAAGGTACGTTTTAAATACTGAATCACCCATTAGTACTACTGCTACTGTATGTGACTCACTTGTAAGATATGCTAGATCTAAATATTTATGCTGCATACCGTCTTTAATGAAATCACTAATACACTAATGTATGCTGTTAATTTTGTGCAGCCGGCAGGGTGATCTGACAACAAATCTACGCACGGATGAGAACTCTCTGAATACTACGAACCAGTCGCTATTAACTGTGCCACGGACACCTGGTGACGTACCGCAGGTACGTATCGCATGCTCATCGTCTAGAAAAACATCGACTAATACGTAACATTAAAGCAAACATAAAATGTTTGCCGGATAGCGATCCTCGCGAGGGAAACAAAGATGACTATTCTCATTGCAGAACGTGCGTACGCGTAAATGCAGTATTGTTCAAGAGGAAGAAGATGAGGACGACGTGTCCTCTGGCCGAGATGAGCGCGGCAGTAATTCGACGCTAAATTCCTTTAACCGTCGCGGTTCTCGTTCCGAGGGGAAGCTCTCGCATATTCTGCAGGAGCGATTATCGCAGCTTCCGGAGAAGCACACCGGCACGAAGCCAGTGCCGGTTCAACGGCATCCGCACCAAAAGGAGGATACCGTTATCGCCGAATCATCGCACAGGGGAGAAAGACTGAAACAGACTTCGAGAAATGAGAAGGATAACAAGATGTCGTCGTTGGTGCATCCGAAAGGGGTAGACAAAGTCCAAACGGGTAACGTACTCTTGGAGAAACTACCTGTAACTCCGCGGATTACCATGACGTGCGAGGAAAATCTGAAAAACCGATTAAGCGGCACAAACTCTCCATCGGCCGGATGGGCATCTAGAAAAGCCACTAACACGGAAGCCAGACCCAAATCGGTGACGGAATGTCTAAAATCAACCGGGCCAATACCGGCGAACAAATGGAGAATGGGTGCTCAGCATCATCGGTTCAGCGTGCCGCTCACGGAGTCCCCGTCAGTGATTCCCTCGAAACCGTCCGACGTACCTACCACGACGATGGCAACGACGACGATTACTACTAAAACATTACACGAATCGTCGACCGTCTCAATACCTCTTCATCCGATTAGCGACAATCAAGTGACATTAACACCTAAATACAAGACGATGCCATCGCCCAGCGGTAACTCGTCTGCGACGCAACTCACGCTCAATGAAATTCTGGAGGACGGGGATGGCATGCATGCGTCGGTAAACTCCCCGGAATGCGGGGATTCGACAACCAAATGCCGCGTCGTTAGGCGAACAACATACGAACAACGGAGGAGCAAGTTCCATAAGACGCGCACGACCTCCTGCTCAAGTTCGGATGCCAGCGACGACGACAGCGAAAGCAGGAAAAAGAGAGCGCACAAACTCGGTGCGTCCACGGGCAAACCTTTGCCTCCGAGACGCGACAGTCACGACGACTCGAGTGACTCGCAGGATCCAGGAGGAAGTGGTGGCGGGCGAGGTGGAGTTGGCGGAGGGGGAAGCGGAGTGAGCAACGGCGAGCACAGAACAACGGATACACCGAGGACAACCGAGAGTAATCGAAACGATAGTGGTAGCGGCACTAACACGACAAACACGAGCACAACGAATGGAGGAGGGCGGCATCGGTGCACCGAGAACCAGGTAATGTTTGGCAGGAGACATCGCGCTGGTAGGAGAAGAGCCGGCGAGACGCGATTGCGTGAGAGCCAGTCGTTGAATCGTATCACCGAGGTCCAGGAAGCCGAGGCACCCTTGTCCTGTCATAATCATTGTCACGTGTCGCGCAATTCAACTGCAATTGGCACGCAGAATGTCATCTCATCGTCATCGTCGGTATCGCAAAATAGCATGGCTTCTCAGCACAATGTTGCTCCACCTGCATCTCAAGTGGCAACCAGCACGGTGCAAAAAGCGAAAGGTCTCGGAGCGAGGTTGTTACAGAGCTGGTCGCTCGGCGCCGGAAAATCCTTGATGTCGCAAAGCTCAAAGCAATCCGCTCGCAGTCCCGATGGAAAGAGTAATGGCTGTCAACGGCAATTGGACGATTGTCAGACGGTCAGCGGCGCCAGTAATGAGCGTCGCGGCGATCACAAGTGCGCGAATCAAACGGCGTGCAATGATAAAGAGAATCGCGGTAACAGCTCGATGAACCGGAACGAGTGTAAGAACAGGAAGATTCGGTTGTTGAGCCGTTACTTCGCCGTGCACAAGAAGCTCTGCGTACCGCTGCCGGGTATATTCGGCAAGGGACGCCTCTACAAGGCTCGCTCGTGCGGCAGCATCACTCGCGATCGTGTGAGTCCGCCGTCGCCTAAATCGATGCTACTGGTCGAGGACAAGTGGCGGGAACGTCGTCAGTGGTGTGACGCCGCGACGAAGCAGCATCGCGGTAGCGATGGCGATATCAATCAGAATCTAGGCCTCGCGCATCTCGTGCAGGAGAACATCGTCGGCAAGGGCTGCGCCGGGATGCCCAACGTGTGCCACATTCATCTCGGAGACGCTTCCAAGTGTTGTAGCCTTTGTTGATGAATCGCTTCCGCTCGAAAGAGGCAGAGAACTCGAGCCGCGCATAGATATGCAAGATGAGAGACACGTACGAGCGTGAATAGGTAAGGCCAGGTCCGTTCTGGTGCCAGTGGCGTAGCTAGGTGGCATGTGCGCGCGGGACATCTTTCGTGACAATTTTTTTTCGATACTGCATATAATTTCTAACGAGTTATTTTATCGACACAGAAATATTCTTATAGTTTGAGAGATCTGATATATATTTTTCTTCTTTTTTTTTTGAGAAATCGCAATCCAAAATGGCGTATAGATGCCGTGTCTCTGATACACCTTAAGAAGAACAATAGCTAATGATTTCTAAGTGCAGAACCGAAGTCAGATCTGTTTAGGAACCATTTTATAAGCAATTCAAAGTGCAAGGTGTACTCATAATTAATATTTCCAAAAAGATATGATCTGTTCCTCGCTGATGCCGAAGTTACGTTAAGTTAAGGACGCGCAATTAATATTTACGCGCAGGTGGTAATCGCTAGCCACGATATTAAAGATTATGTGGCTCTGGTCTGCCATTAATGTACTTGACTGATCACATCATATCCCCGCTGGTCTGTAGAGCACAGGGATCAAGACAACAATAAGAGAAAAGAAGATGGAGCGATTTGTCGGTCGTTCCGAGAGAGCTGTATCTAGTCCATGTGAACAAACAATGTATTAAATATTGCAGAGTTTATGATGATTATTATTATATTATTATTAATAATATTATTACTATATTATTATACCACTACTATTACTCTACTGCTATTACTACTATTACCGCTACTGTTACTATTACGATCGCTCTTATTATTGCGAGAGATCATTATCATCTCCATGCTATCGTCATTACCATCACTATCATTGCCATTATCATTATCGCTGCTTTCGTCATCAATCCTCTCTAAATATTTACAACGCAAGAATCTAGCACTGTATAATGCATAATGCATCGCAAACGGTAAAGCAATTCCACGTCACGATTGAAACTTGCGGCCGCGATCGATGCGGAGTCGTGCAATGCGAAAAGTGTCTTCCTCGTTCCCCCCATTTTCCTTTCGATTTCTACATTTTCTTTAACGCGATCCCTTCGTCCTTCTCTCTTCTCCTATACGATACATCATTGCCTTCACAAAGCTTCCTAACTTATTAAGACGAAGAACAGATAGTTTCCAAAAATGGCGGTTGACTATATTTATATATAGATATATATTAATGCGAATTAACATCGGACAGAAATGCGAGTGTTCTACAACGGTAGCCTGAGTTGCGTCTAAACGGAAGGGAAGAAATGACTAAGGGAGAGAAACTCGCTCCGCGGTATTTGTATACGTTAAAACCCGGTGCGGGAGTAGAAGTGTTCTTGAGCAAGCAGCGCGCGACGTAAAGCCCACCGAGTACGTAATACTGCGCGCAGATATTAGAAGCTTAAGGGTAAGGCAATAATAGCAATCGTCATCTATCGATCCATTCTCGTAGATCTAAATAATCGGCAGCGGACAGTAGGTGCAAGATCCGTCGAGCGTGCTTGCCGGTTAAGCACGTCGCGACGTTTATCGATCATTCGTTCCCTCGGGTGTTCGCGCCATGTATTAACGGATATCGTCATCGTCATCGTCTCTCTATCATCGTCATCATCGCGAGTTGTTATCCGCTGCTTAAAAGTCGCGTTACAATCGTAAAGAAGTGTACCTCATTAATGTAGCGGGAACTCATCAGATTTCATTTTTTCTTTCCGTCGCAATGTACGCCTCGTCGCGATATCGTCATCCGATCATGTCTGTCCCGATTCACCCTTTTATTGCGTTTCTGTATCAAGCGAATCTCGATGATCGAGTGCTGGACGCTCGATAAGTACCGAGATATTCGAAGTATTACCTCCTCTTCCCCCGACGAGGCTGTATACCGATCCTAGGATCATATTAAACTGTGGTACTGTGAACTACCTATTGTGGTTCAGAAATCCAATTGGGGGATTAAAGAAGAAGAAGAAGTACCGAGATAGTTTCTCACGAGTTCATGCATTTTTCAGTTTCAGTGTATATCACATACGATGTTAATCGATTAAGACGAAAGCGTAAGATATGAGAAAATGTGAACTCGAAAATGATACATGATTGTAGAATGATGTTAACGTAAAGTAACTATCGATTCGCCGCAATATACCGAGACGGTCTCCTTTAATCGCCGCTGCTCTGACGATCGTCGAACCCTCTTGTTCCCCCGTTTTTTCGTCCTTAGGTTCGCGGCTGTTTGCAAGATATTCTAACTTCTTTGATAAAGACTGAGAATTCCGCAATGACTTCGATGATATCTCGACTACCGGCTACCTGCGCGTCGCACGATGACGATGACCTAACGAGACCAAAAATAAATAATTCGTAAGATTCACAGACCTAAGTTTGCGCTAGCTGCAAAGTGCAATACAAAGTCGTACAAAGCCAAGTACCTTGTGTCGGTGTAGTCGTTGATTTTAAGGATCCGACTCGATTTTATCTTTTTCACCCTGTATTGTAGCGTATTCAGCAACTCGGGAGCTACTTTCGAAACTAACAATCGCGGTGTACACATGGGCATTAACGTTATTTCGGTGTATGACGAGTGTAATATCTCGGGAACGATAGGACTTTAGGGTACAAGAGTCTCTCCGCTACGAACAATCGTAGGCGGAGATTGTTGTTGCTGTAATCGACGACGAGAGGAATCGATTAGCGCGAAGCTCAAGAAGGATTTCCTCGCAGGCGCCCCTAGGTCAGGCGCGGCTTGTCTCGGTCCTATATTTGTGTAACAAAACGAAGAAGGCGTTTCTCTCGCGTAACCCAAACAATGTATATTCCGAAGCTGCAAATAGAGCAAAGTGTCTCTTCCATGTACATATCTTTGGCATTTTCCTATATCCTGGGAAAATCGACTTATCCTAGGAGAGCTATTGATAAGAGAGAGAGAGAGAGAGAAAGAGAGAATGAGATATTTTCGTGCTATATTACGGAACGGCGATCCACCGAACTGGATTTCCTGAGATGCGATACACGCACATATGTATATGTATGTCGCGAGATTTAAGCGCAAGTTTGACGCACCACATCGAACGCATGTGATTCCGTTGCGAATCCGCCGGCTTCATTGCTGTTGCGCCGCTCGTTAGTCGCCCATCCTCCCCGTTTTAGCGAATAATGCCGCTGTTTCCGAACGCGCTGCACCGCAAGAGTACGAAAGAGAGAATTTTCTAAACGGTCTACTCTTTTCACTCGTACTAAACGTCTATCCGGCCTGAACAGACCAAAGCCCCCTCCCCCCCGTCATTCCCCGTAGTGTCCGACTCGTCACCCCGATTTACTGCCAGCTCAGTGTTAATGACACACCACTTTGCTAAACCGGCATAACATGAGATCTGTAAACCGCCAAGCATGAGCGTTCATGCACTGTGTGCCCAGACGAAATAAATTGAAATGATAAAGTTAACATCTGCCCCACGAGGCTCTCGTATTTCACCCGTTATATTCCCCTTTTTTTCAGTATTATCTTCCCCGACATCCAATTTTTTATGAAAAGGACACAGAGAAGTAAGTGACACGTCAGTAATTAGATTTATCAGATTTATGTCATAAACTTTTATATTTGTTCATTGATAACGTACAATATATATAATATATATTCGAAAGATACAATATAATATGTATTCGAAAGAGGAATTAATCTTATATACATATATTAATATAATAGATAAAGATTAATATAATAATATTAATCTTATACGTATTCCTCTCTCGAAATAGCACGACTATATCATTAGTATCAGAGCTGTCTAATTATATCTTACACGGCGTTTGTATCAAAATGAAAAATTATCCATCATAGGCACTTGTTTAAAAAGAAATATTTACAGCGATAAAGAATATTCGTAACGACATAACTTTACGTGTAAACTTATACTCTAGAACGTAGAAAGGCATCTTATAAATTAATTTGTTCGCTAATCATTTCTGACGGTACGAGTACACGTCGTGAGTTCCGGCTGCCAAATCAACGTATTCGTAACAACCGTTGCGACCGTCGCGTCTATCTCGGCTAAATTTATGTAGAAAAGCTATCTTGTCATATAAAAAATATTTTTAGAAATAGGAACTTCGAAAATAGAATGATTCATAACATTCTTCATAATGTAGTCAGTCGGTCGGATTGATCGAAACGACCGATTGCGCGCGTCTCCATTGGTGTGGAACAACTTCGATAACTGTGCTGCATGCTAAGAGAAGATGGCTTGTGCGAAAGGAAACTCTTTCTGTCCCTTTTGCAACTTCGCGATTATCTCCAGAAGATTCGTATATTAAAAGAGCATCCAATAACATTCTATGAAAAATTCCAGCATGTGTTCTACACCACTCGTTGCATTGGTCAAATTTTCGAAACAATCCACAATGCATTTTTCTCCAGAAAAAAACATCTACTAATTCTTAACGCTTGTTATGTGGCCGCAACATCTCGGTGTTCCAACTGCCTCAGAGCCTTCTTGCTATTCTCCACGAATTCCTGCATAAGACAAGATTTTTTTTTCACAAATGGCTCTATAAGAAATGATAATGCTGATGCGCCCATTACAGCTAATACGAACCATCAAACCGCGGCTCATGAAATAAGGTCGGCTGATGCCGTCATTCTTTTCGCAGTCCTCACAAAAGCATATGAATATCGTGTCAATAATCATCTGCGAAAAATATCATGTCTTTGAAGATTATGTTCATTTAATAACATATCATCTACTAGATTTCTTGCTTTGTACGTCACTCACCTCGTAGATGGATATGAAGCAATGCGCGACCAGGAATGCGAATATCCCCGCGAGAGTGATTGGTATCCAAGGATGATTAAGTCCTTCCTTCTTCTACAAAGGGGTAAAACTAAAGTGCTTAGTAAAGTCCTTGAAATACAAAAATACAGTACGATTAATTTACCTGTACCTGCATCAAATAAATTCCCGAAACAACCGTGAGAGTGACAACGAGGACTTTACCCAGAAATAGAACGAAGTCACCGACGCTGTTAATCGCCGCTACTCGCAAAATATTACTGGACAAAGCTTGGAATGCCTTCTTTCCGCCTGTGCAAAAGTTGCATCCGTATATGGCTGAAAAAATATCGTTTTTTTAGTACATTGACAAAAAAAAAATTTTTTTTATTTTTGTTCTACAATTGTTATACGTCACATTATTCGAGAAATTGGAAAAGAGTTTCTGGTAAAAGATTCAAATCTCTAATTATGTCATCGGATGAGATGTATTGCAGTTACCAGTTTCGATGTAAGCATTCCTAGTGAGGAATTTTAGAGCACATTCGAAGCACCAGAGACAGCATTGACAACACCATAGTATTCCTTTCACGAAACCGTTGTCGTAGCGCTTCAGAGTATTTTGGACGAAGGAGAGTATGGCTCTGATCAGTCGAACAATGCCTATTATCAAAGCTCCGAAAGCAACGGTACCCATGTGATATCTTATAAGATATCCGAAACCTTTTGCCACTGGTAAAGAAAGACGTCTTTTGTCTCTGTTAAAATAAAGTGCATTTCTTTTTGTATAAAATTTATACGATACCATACGAAAGCACAATCTATATCGGACATGTCAAAAAAGAAAACGTTCAAAAAACGGAGACTAAAAAAATCTAATAGTATCCATGAAATCCATGAAAAATTCCTAGATATATATGTTAGCAAATGGTATTTCGAGCATCAAAATTATAACTAAAAAAATATTCGTTTTAATTTCTTGTATATAGGTACGAATGATCAATTTTTCACTGTGCTATTTGCTCTCCCATTTACTTTTTTGTATCTACTAAAAAATCTCACCTTGTAAAGAACCATCGGGCAACAGCGCAAGCGACGACCATATGCTGACAACCCAAATAGAATTCACATGCCACGAAGAATAAGTACAGATTGTACCATCTTGTTGCCTAAATTAATTCCATTTATTATGAAAAGAGGCATAAAGAAAAAATAGTTTAATAAATAATTTATATAATAAATAAAAAATAAATAACAATCGAACGTGTATAATATAGTTGTACAAATAAATATTAACATTTTCGGTATTAGATATTAAACATATCTTATGCTTAATAATAATTTTTGTGAATTTTATATATTTGAAAGCATAAAGGCAAGATGTATAAAATTAACAAAAATTATTATTAAGCATAAAATCTCTCTTAATGACTGAAACTATAAATATTTATTTATTCTAAGAAATATGGTCTTTATCAGCCGACAAAGAAATATGCTCACGTACAATGAGTAACCCATCCTTCTTGAAATGAGTATGATTTTTTCTATTTAAGTTAATGTCACCGGCGCTCTCGATCCATAGCATACAATAGACCCACGCCACCACCGTGGATCCAATAAGCAGGTACGTCTGAAAACAGAGAATTTCTGCGTTTGCGAGACCAGCTCAATATGAAGTATGAAGTGAACCGAATTCATATAATTGAAATGGGATATGCTCACATAAATCGGCTGAAACAGCAGTGCCGGCATCGAATATACGGCTTTACCCGCCTCCCGGAAAAGCTGCATAACCAGCTCGATTCTTTTCCTCATCACCAGAATCACCAGGAGTACGATGACCTACGGCATATATATGCGTATATGTATACATCCGCAAAATTTGCGCGAACGTAGTGCCTGGTATAGCAATTTTCCTTACAGCAACGACCGACATAATAATAGCGTAGATGAAGTAGGGCTGCACGCTGGAATCCTCTGGGTAGATCTCGCCCCTTTCCACATTCTTCTTTTCGCGATACCACGCTAGCCTAGGGTTGCAGAAAGGATTAAACTTGCTAGATATAGATAAATAATAAATAGATATTCTATATGCGGCAGATGAGAATTTTTAGATTGGAAGATTTAGCAATATGAGGCGATTTTTGGCGATCGTTTGGTACATGTACCAAAGTGTACCAAACTGCACCAGCACCAATAGCAACCACCGATAGCAACTTTGGTATATGTACCAAACTATACCAAACGATCGCCAAAAATCGCCTATGATTTTTGCCACATCGCTTTAATTTTCAAAAATTGAGATAATTCGCTTTACCAGAGATACGTTGTGCCACCGATGCAAGCCAAAACTGCGCCGATCAATACGATATAAATGACATATTGTACCATATAGCGGAAGGCCACCAGGATACAGAGAGAAAGTGCTGAAAAATCGTCGCAATCAATCACTCAAAGTCCCTGTTTTGTGTTGCGCGGAGAGAGAGAAGTGATATAAGAATTCAAATCCGAAATTTAATACGCGAATATCATATTCCCGATAGGATGAAAAGATTATAACTGCAAATACGGAAAAAAATATCTGAAATTTTCAGATTTTTATTGCATTGTGCAAATTGCTTAGAATATTATAAAATTTAATAAAACGCTCGAGATTTTATATATATAAAGAGAAATTACATTCTATATGTATACAAAGAAATTACATCTGTAGAGAGCGAGAAATTGGAAGCTGTGAATGATATAATTCTAAAACAACATATGCTATATATCTTTTTTCTAGAATACCTACCCAAAGCTATGAGCAAAAGGTAAATCAATTCGCGCCACGCAATTCCCAGATCAGTAACTGCATCCTGAAATAATGATACGTTATCAAGTACTTATTAATTACTTATTTGGACTAATTATAAAGGAATTACAGCGCATATATTATTTACAAATTACTTTGATTGGTTTAAATTAATTGATCTATTTATTCCAGATTACATCATGGCGAAACGCTACATGAGAATAAATTTTAAGAAAAAAGAAATTTGGGTTAATTTGATTTGAGGCGAGATTTAAAATATAATATGTTACCAGGTCACACACAATAAAGAGTTCAAATTAAAATAGTCTATTTCCGAGCCATTTTTAAAATAAAGTTCAATGATTGGCTTTGTGAACGACAATGACTTTCTTCGTAGAATGGATATATTTTCTCTTATTTTTCAGTCGATAATACTAGAAAAAGTTAAATTTTTATTATGAGGAGAAAGAATAAGATATGACATGAAGTTCCCGGAAACTAGAATAAGACTGGTTTTTATTGATGTAATCGGAAATATGATGTAGAAATGTATTAAATGATATGGGTATAATAAGAGACATCAAAACCAATCGTGCACATTTTTTTAAACTTAATATCGGGTTCTAGCAAAAGGAAAGGCTGACGATTTTTGCACACAGAAAATAAATGCTGTTGCTTCAATTAAAGTGTACGTCACGGGCTGCCACAAACATAAATAGTTCATTCAATTGTATATATTATGATTGGACCAAATATCTAGATTATTCTTTTAATAATCTCAACAGCATTTTTTTTCAGTGCATAAGGAATAATCTCGGAAAATGTTCTCACAGTCACTTACATTGTAAAAACTGTCCAAACGAAGGGTCCTTATTATGGAGTTGATAGTTTCCTTCACCTTCTTGTGTATGCAGCGATTCAGGAATAATATTCTGCGGGACAGAGAGGCGGAAATTGACGTTAGAGAGAACGACCAAGTTTGTATTTGGCGCATGAAACCTTCTACGATTGTGGTTTTAGTAATCATTTAGATTAACGTGAAACGCGCAATCGGAGGTGCGAGATGTAATGATTTCAATTTTACTAACTTGGTTTCGTCCGCTGTGCAGCTTGACACGCACGTACGTTTCTTCACTCCGTTCGCTTCGAGACTAATATCGAGATACCTAATTGGCACAGAATATAAGTTAACAATGAAGGCAACGATCAATACGATCAATTCTCACGACCTTTCGATACAATAGCGCAACAAGCAACATATCAAATCAACGATTACGTTTAGTATTGTTGTATTTTATTTTTCGATATCGTAGTTTTTTTTCTAATCTTAGGCTACATTTGTTGCTATAGCACGATCCCTAATTATTATTTAATTCGTTTGCTAATGATTTCGTTAATTTGTGTTATTTCTTTAAGAAAATAAATCATATAATTTTTTTCATAAACCTCGACTCTGATACATGTACGGTCGAATCGCAAGGAAATTTTATTTCCAATTAGTACAAATGCTTCAAAACGCACTCACGGTGTTTTAGTCATGTCAGCACCCTTACAATGGAATTTCGGGTCGTTTTCGCGAGGGGTTATGCGGCCGCAAACATTTCCGCAATCGTCATATCCATATATCACGCGGAAAATGTCACCTTTCTTCACCACGTTCGTCATCATGAAGATCTGCACACGTAAATTACGGAATGACGTTTAGCCGTATTGCCGTATAACGTGGGTGAAAAAGCAATGTCACTTACGAAACCACCCGCGAGGACAAGTAGCACGATCACAGCCAGAATATCGGTGCATGATCGGTTCTTTACGAATATCTGCTCTGAATAGTTCGACGGCGAGCCTTGACTATCAGGCGTCTAGAAAGGAAAAATTAATTATCCAGTGTAAATCAATGTTAATTATCCAGTACTAAGATAAGCAAACACAGCCATCGAAAAGACCATATTCTGCCTACAAATAAAAAATTTAAGGACCAGCACTTGTTAAGAAACAAAAGCGTACTGGTCAAAATATAGTCGCAAATCGATTCTTTATTACAGAAAAAAATTAGGTTGATTACTTTAACGAATGAAACTAATTACGAGAATCAATTTAAGGTAGTTCCAGTTGCGTGTTTGATAAACATAGACATTTTGTACTTCGCAATGGATGCGTACCGTTATTATTATTTTTAACGAGCATGCTATGTTCGTAAATATGCGGATCCTTTTTTAACAAGCGCTTAGGAAAAGACGTTTACCGTGGGTTCCACTTTGGACGATGTCTCGTCCGCACAACCGCAGCAACCCATCTCTAGACTCGCCGGGGCGACTGGCTCCTCCAAACGATCGTGCTCGTCCTCCTTCTGATCGCCCTTCGACAAGTCTACCGCTTCCGAACACGCGCCAGCTTCAAGAACACAAGTTGGAGATACGATTATCACCTCGCTACTGTCACAGCATTTATCGAATCCACGAAAATGATCGACATCGCATAATTGCTTACAACATGTGCGATAAATATACATATATATATGGCGGTGAGATAATCGTGCTTCTTGTGCTCATGATTTTATCATGTCCCGATATGCATTAAAATACTTCAGGCTGGATTAAAAATAGCATCGCGCGATAACCTTCTAATGGAGACCTGTTGAAATAATGATACTGTTTGACTGGGACAATGTTGAAATTTAGATAGCGAATCACATTATAGAAAAAGACTTATCTCTGAAATGAAACATATTAAAAAGCAATCCAATGGTCTAAATTTGCAGAGGGATACAGAGCTTTTAGATCCGGTATATTTTGATTTGGTTGACGCGCTTTAGTTCGGGAACTTCTATTCGCGGAATTCT
>NJRQ01000003.1:1650132-1660710 GCA_003063805.1 Aphaenogaster ashmeadi
TCACATTGGCTTTTATTATATCGTTTTTGATGATACTGTGTTGTCGTCAAAATTCAGCCGAGAAATTTGAAATTAATAGAAATTTCCAAATTTCATCTTTGATGGTTGAAGATTTAATTCAGAATACGCAGTGCGATTTATGCATGAAATATATTAAAATATTCGATAATTTTGATGTGAATTCGATGGCGACCGCTATTTTCACGTTCCTTGAGACCTAGGTCACGTCGATATCGATCGATTAACAATCGGGGAAGTTGCATGCTTGGATATTGTTGTCGCAACGCCGATCAGAATCACGCATCATCCATGGTAACACACGCGAAACATAAGTACGATTGTTTAGAAGTAGAATCTCGGAAAATTGATTGAAATACGACGAGTTTTCTAATGAATTCGTGAGAGATAAATACTACAGTGATTACTTCTTATCAAATTATGAAATAATAAACTGAAATGATGAACAAAAATAATTATTACGTATATATATATAAACAAAAATGCATTGATTGAAATACGACAAATTTTCAAATGAATTCATGAGAGATAAATACTTCAGTGATTAGTTCTTATCAAATTATGAAATAATAATAACTGAAATAATGAACAAAAATAATTATTATATATATACATTATTATATATATACATTATTGTATATATATATATATATATATATATATATATATATAATAAAAATGAATATCTATATGGCACATGAATGACACTTGTAATGAGCCCCACATTTATCCCAAGCCAGATAGTTGATATTAGTGGTAATAATTATAATTGGCATCTTTACAGACCATAAATCTATTAGTTACATATACGAGACAGATATTCTGATAGAATGAAGTGATATTATGAGATTTATTTAGCGCAAAATGGCTTTCACTAACACTGACGAAAAATCTATCGCGATCACTAAAGATATACACACTGTAAAAGTCACACGAATATATATTGAGTGCAGTAGGTTAATGTTACTTCCGTGTTTCAGTCACGAAAGAAGCACGAGAGAAGTTTTTATCAGGCAGCACGGAGACGAAAGGGTGCTTTAGTTACGCGGCGTGGTGTTGAATGACAGTCGTGGATACGGCTATTACCTCTCGAAGACATTACAATTACGTCACTAGTTCCTGCCTTTGTTCTGGCCGTTAAATCCATCTCGAGACATTTCAAGCGAAATCAAATCGTTCTCGCTAAATTATGACATCTTTATTAAATGCGAACTGCCATACATTGTCATTTATTTATTATTATTTCTCCATGAAAAATTTGCATTTGTTAATGCTTTTGTATTGTGCCTTTACTGCTTTTATGTGTATACTACTGCCTTATATAACCGTACGAAAGTTTCATCCCCGGCATTTTACCTCGTTGAATTAACGATCGTTGGCAAGATGCCATCAATCAAAAATCGACGCGACCGAAATGAAACTTTAATCCGACCTACGGTAATCAAATTGCCCTCCCGCGTGTGTACCGTGTCACAGGGAATACTCGTTAGAACGTAGACGTAAGACGGATTAACGCTTCCCTGACCCGATCGATATCGAATAAGTCGGCGCATCGCCCTGTGAACACACAGTCCGTAACTCCATCCGTGCGTTCAGACCTAAACATGATAACGCCTAATCATCATGAACTACATCGCATTGTATTTCGCAGTGCGATTAATCAGCGATTGATTACCCTTAACGAAACGATAAGTTCTATTTACAATAGATATAGGAATTATGTCATGCGAGCGTATAATCGTGTTTACTATTATTTTATAATATTTTCAAGTTGCATGTGTACATAAGATAAGCGTTTTTCTGTGCGAATATGCGTAACGTGCGTGTATGGTGCAATGACTCCTAGCCTGGCTGTATTCTAGAATAACTATTCTCGAGGAAACAGGCGGTTCATCGGCTACCGCATCGCTTCTTGCGCGCAGTCCGCAAGTGCAAGAACCTGTAAATGTTTACAGAGCAAATCGACGTAATCCGGTGTGGGACATTTCGTGTGGGTTTGCAGTTTCGGACGCTCTTCTATTTGACTTAGGTTTAGCCAGGGATTTCAGCTAATATTAGACGGCTCAGCTTGTCGCACGTATTACGTACGGTTTGCCAACGGTACGCCGCTATCTTACATGCCTCAATGAAATTACGCTGCGTGTGCACACTCGCAGGGGACTATGGTAATCAGGGGAGCACCGATAATCTCGCTGTTAGCCGACGGCATCGCGAATTATTTTCGCGCTGGTGGCCTGCCAGCTTGGGATCTATTTTCGCGTATCCAAAGGCATCGCCCGTAGATTTCATAAGTTCCCGTAAAGTTATGAAAGACGTATTTCTCGAAAACTTACAGGCATCAAGCGGCGGTACACCGTTTCAATGAAACTTCAGTGAAAAGGCGCTCGAGAGAGGGCTCTTCCACGCATTCCGTGGAAAAATTCCGAGGTACGAAGTTGCGGATTTTTCTTGCGGATCAACCGCTTGCGTTTCTCACCAGCCGGTGAGCTGGATACATAATCTGCCAGTATGAGTAGCGTGTGGGACGAAAGATGCATGCGAAAGAAAAGAGAAAGATAGAGGGGGGGGAGAGGGGAAGACATCACTTCGCCACAGGTCTTTCGCACGCTCGCAATGGAGATCGCTCGGGACAATGGAAAAACAACTAAACGACGAGTTAGAGTGATCCTTGTGCTAATTATACACTCAAGGAATTAAGACGAATCGTGAGTCACGCTTATACACGCACGTCCGCGAGCACAGCATAACGTAACAGCACTCACATACGTGATAATTACATATTTCTTCCAGCTAGTATTATTTGGATATCTAGCTCTGTGTATCACAATAATTATTTGTTTAACATCGCTTATTAAGCGATTACTTCAGGTTTATGAAAACTAAAGAACCTTACGTTAAATAAATTTAGTTGACGCTATGAATTAATCCTTCAGGTTACACCAATAATCGTTATCGCATCTTATTGAGTCGGATTGAAACTTGTGCACGTCACAAAAGAAACCGGCTATAACCGAGCACAACACGACATGCTAGGTCCAGATGGAATGAACGCCTCTCTGCTTGTTCACACAACTTCGCCCCTCTCCAAGCTCGGTTTCTCTTCGATGTGACGACAAAATTTCCAAACGATACCACTACATAACAAAGACTAATGATAATCTTAATAATGCATTATCTGGCAACGCCGCTATTGAAGCACGATATCTCATAGATAATTCGACTCGGCGATATCTACGATTCTCCATAATGTCCTTGAAACGTTCCATGCACTTGGCACACCTTCGCGTTCGAAGTTAGGCGCATCACCAAGTCAAACACACATGCAAAAAATTAAGCATAAGATCAAGGAATAAATAAAATAATCGAACAATAGAGACTCAAACCCGCTAGGAGAGAAGAAGAATTCGAGTTGTTCAAGCAACGGTAATGATGGACGAATATTGAGGCAGAACGCACTTGAAATGTTTAACTTCGGATATAAAAGAATACCTGACGCCGAGTATTCAGTTTCTATGGACCAAAGAAACATCTGGACGGGGCGTTTTACGAGGAATACCGAATAAAACCGAAAAGACCCGATTTCTTTGCAGCCCCACTTTGTTCCTGATCTCGTCACCCACCCCTGTCCGAATTGACAAAGCATTTCAGGTATATTTTTAGCTTCCAATCTGCGAGGGTTAGAATTGTAGTCTCCGAAGTTTAATATATTATTGAAACTATGCATCAGAAACAGCTCAATATTGTTGAATCTATACATACGCGCTAAGTGCGCAATGTAATATTACTACGGTCCATTATAATTTATTAGCCAGAGGCAAGATCGCCGATAATCTCGTTTTGATTACACAACTTCTAGCGACTAATGCCCGTCATGATCTAATGTGGAAATCGTTAGAGGATAGATGCAAGTTGACACATGATGGTATCTACGTCGACCGTCGAGCTGCTGACACTTGAGTCTCTTTCTCTTTTTTTTCTTAACGATTTACAGACTCACCGGATGTTCAACGCGTCTCTTGATTTCAAGGCCAGTACCGGTTTCCGTACTAATTTTCATCCATCTCATCACAGCTTTCATAACAAACTATCTCAATGAAATAATAACGCCCAGCGTCCGGAATTCTCGTGTAGGTGCAAAATTATCGCTCCCGGAATTACGCAAGAAACTCGTTTGCCCACCAACGATATATTAGGCTTAAAAGTTAAATCGCTCTGCGGCCATGTGTATAACGCTTCGAAATGGAGCAAATAATCAAATAATGAATCAGGCCGATCAATCTTTATGAAGATATAATTTATCTGATTAACGTTCATTTTACAAACGTATTCACGTGTAATTAATGAGCTTAATAATAAAGGATAAAGATATATCTATAATAAAGTCGATTTAGCTACATTTACCATAGATAAAGAGATAAAAAGCACATTCTCTTGTCACGATTTACCTATAATTACACATTTTACATATTTATTATACATATAATAATTCATATAAGTTTTCTTATATATATGGAACCATTTTAAACTAAGCGGTTTAAAATATTCTCACAGCTTTTCTTAATATTTTCCAAGAAATGTGTTTTATTAAAAGCGTATGTTCCAAGATAATCTCTGTCTTACTCTGTATCAAGCTTAACCTCGACAGATAACAGAAGTAATAGTAGTACATAAGGATTATAGCAACGTGAACGGATGTAGGTCGTACCTTGATGAGGATTTCCCTCAGCGTCATTCACGCATTATGATAATCCTATGTTCTCCATCCTTCAATTATTCATGAAACTCGCTCCGACTTTCCTGCTTAGGCTTCTCCTCGCGGAAGCAGATATCAGCGCTTCCAATTCGTTCTCGAAGTTACGCGCGTTCCTGGACTTTTGACAACGAATATATCCTCGCGTACAACGTATGCTTATCCTGGCCGCTCGAACTCGCGTAACCCTTGGGTCACGATCGATGCACTATCAACACAACTGTCTGAAGATAGGCTCGTAGCGCGTTTGCATTTGCTCGATTTAACATGTATCTACCCTACCCTCTTTTCCTCAGGAGTATAGAAAGAAGCACAACTTTGTCCCGCAAAATGTGCAACTCTCCAAAGACATTAAACTCTTATGAGATTCGCGAGATTAAGTATATTACATTTTTACGTAACAGCGTTTCATGTGGTTTATTCATACTAAATTAGCATATCCATATTAAATTAATAATCAGTTGTCTGCGAATTAATGGACCTGGCGGCGAACAAGATTGCAAAATAGGAGAACAAGATTTTTGCGCGGATAACGAAGAAATATGAAGATTAAAACTAAGAAAATCGAAGCGAGACTGCTCTGTTTCCGTCCAAGGTTCTTTGTCTTCTCGCTTCTGATTCATCGACCTTCGCGGGGAATTCCTTGGCGTTTCGACGTATTGTCTGCGTTTATCGGATGCGATAGACTCCGATTTAAATTCAAGACAGGCAACAAGTCATACGCTCTCTAAGTTGAGAGGATGTTTACATGTGCAGCGTAACGCTAACCAGAATTAATATGCATACGTAATTGATCGGTGTAAGTTAAACGATTTTGCAAGCGGTTATTAGCTCTCGCGAACAAAGTCAAAGCCCGGAGGATGTAGAGCCGCTCGTGTAAAACACGTTTAAAAACATAGTAGAACATTATCGTATTTTTAATTTTAACACACTTGTGTGCCAAGTGTAATTCTGAAAATTACGATTTATCTCATTTCGATTTTGGATTATTATTAATCCGTTCAGAATCGACGGCATGCAACAGCACTAAACAGCTCTTCCGATATCAACGCGATGCAGGAAGTGCTATTATTAGGACGCATTACCCTCGTAGCTTTCGATTTTTCGTAATTGAACACGCCGCACATTTGTCATTGCGAGCGTATCGCCATTCATCTTACATCACTCACATCCAAGGACTTGCGCGTACGCACGCACCTGCGCACCGCAACCCGCACCTGCGGATGCGAAAATAATAAAAATCAAAAGAAATCCGCCCGAAATTCGCTCAAAAATATAAGAAGCGTTTTGCCTGTACGCTGTACGCCTGTATCGCTATAAGTTGTGCGATGAATTATCAAACCAACGCTGGCGAATATTGAAGAATCGTCAATACTGGGAGCAACGCAGAGACAACCTCGTGGATAGCAACATATTCCGCGCGTTGTCGATAGATATTGACGACACATCACATTTTCGCGTATTATAATGAAATGGCTGAACAAACTTTCTCGGGGCCGCATGTCTCGCCGGCGTGAACTGAATAACAATAAATATTTAGAAATTAACATCCGTTTATCGAGCACACATACCGACGGTGAATAATTGGGAAAATAAACGCCAGTCGTTTGCGGACTCTTAAAAGTGACGATCGCCAGTTTGAAGAGCACCGAAACACCGGGGCGCGCACGTTCGCAGAGCCGGGAGATCTTTCCATCGTCACACGCAACGGCGTCAAGCCGCGAACCATGTCACGATCTGCTGTAACGATCGTGACACACCTGTGGGCGTAGCTTGGGACGGAGACGGACAAGAGGGAAAAAACCCGCGCAGATGTGAGCGTGAAAACGACGACGGTTCCGACGTACGTTACGAAACGAGGTCGAGCGGTTTGGTTTCCTGGCCACCGATATCAAACATCGTCTTATCGCGCGACGGCGCGATTCTCGACGAAAGCAACCCGACTGAGTGTGTGCATCTGAGTCATCCGAGGAAAACCTGCCTATCCCGATTAGATTAGAACGAGCATGGCGACGGCCAGTAAACCGTTAGCATTCCAGCGAGAAGGCAAGCTCCAGCGCAAATCGCGCCATTACCGTGCCACCTGAAGCGGATCGGTTCGCCATTCGCTCCGCTCCAAGGTTCAGGCGTCCGCTCGCGGTTGCAGTGATCTACGGGCTGTTCTAGTCACCATACACTAATATTGAATCAGTTTAACCCGTAGATTCAGTTGTTCTTGCACAAGCTCTCCTCTCAGGTCGCGAACGTACCTCTCAGGTCGGCCTTCTAGGTCTTCTAGGTGTTCCTCAGCAGATTGCCAGAGGAAGAAGCTTCGTCTAGGCAACAACGACGACCACGACGTCACGCGGCACGCACGTGGTTCTGTCTTGGAGAACGGAACGCCCGCAACGAATCGCCGGACGACGCGGAGAGATCACGACGTCGCTCCGCTTGTTGCGCCGCGTGACTCGCGGCTCGCGACGAGTCCGCTCGCACTCGAGCTCGGGCACAATACTAACAGTCGCCGACTCGTGTGATTACCAGCGGGGTCTGGAGAACGGGCTCTCTTGTGTGCCCGCCGGTTAACGATACTTCGTTGCAGTCCATGCTCCACTCGCCGTCCTCCTCTCTCGGACTCTCCTCTCGCTCTCCTCCCACCTCTCTCGCAGGTTCCTCTTCCTCACCCCCGCCGCTTCTCTCGCTCTTTCTGAATCACTCTCTTTGTCGCGTTGTCTGTCCGTCACGCACGCACTCACTCACTTCTCTTGCCCGACTACTGACCTTTCTGTCTTTCCCTCCGCTCTTCAGCCGCTTGCCCTCCCGCCGCGTTGGATCTCTGGTATCTCCTCCGATCGAGTCTACGAATTATCCGCGACGCCCGGAGCTGGCTCCATCAAGGTCCTCTTGCGTTAAACGCTAACGAATACGTACGCTAATCACGGCGATAACCTCGTTAGCCAACTTGTCAGGGACAATTTCGGGCGATAGCTTATTAATCTCACCCGACCGATGTAAATATCTTACGTTACGCGCACAGTTAGTTAATAGTTTGCCTTGCAATTTTACGTCATCGCCATAAAATTACATAAGAATCTCTCTCTCTCTCTCTCTTCCTTTTCTTTTGACAAATCTTGACAAGATATGTACCACTTTCGCACGGTACAAGCACCATCTCCGCTCAATTACGCTCTACAATTTTAAAGTGGTTTGATAAGATCTCGTGCAACGGTATGAAGTAACTTGTTTTTTTTAGATGAGATTTTAATGACAGGCTCTTTTCAGAGACTCTTGAGGCTCGATTCCTCCCGGGCAAAAATTACAAAGACCTCGTAATTATGCAACTATTTACCGCCGAGGAATCAAAGGCCCCTACCTTCGGGCATGTAAATAGATAACAGAGGTTTATCTTTTGGTTAATTTTAAATGGACTTTAATCGAATGGAAATTCCACCTGAGAAGCTTAACGGCCGAGGTATATTCAATGTTAAACATTTTAAAATTGCAACGAGCATTTGATGCGCCATTTGATTTCCCGCTAAAGAAAAATCAATTTCCGAGAACTAGCCTCGCGGAACTTGTCATTAAAATTTTATAGCGCGCCGGCATGGACGGCACGTTGTAATATCACGCATTAAACATGTCGAATGTATCAACCAGCCTTTTGATTTGTATTTCTATCTACATGCGGGACACGTAAACATATATACATAATTGAAATAACAAGAGGCGAGTAAAAAGCACACAGGGTAACATTTCATTATTGTTACCTTTTTTCTGTTGGTAATGTATTTTCCGCGAGACGTTGTATTGCGATACCTTCGCATGAATACGCACTGTTATTCAGCGCTGCTGCGGCCTGAAATTGAGGCAGCCCGAATCCCCGCATTTCCCTTTCGTCTAATATCAGTTAAACGAGACCGTCGAGTGCATTTCAACAAAGCGCTCCAGCGCGAGCAGCTCTTTGCACACTAATAAAACATAACGGGATTCAGTCGCCCGGTACTCGAACTCTCTGTAAGAAACAAGTGCGCTGTATCGCGCGCTGGCTGCGCCAACCAAAGCCTTTGAGCGCGGACACGCGGAATTGTTCGCGCAAAAAAAAAAGCCAGCCGCCTTGTGAATATTTCAGGGACGCCCTTTGGAAAGGTAACGTAATTAGACCGCCCTGGCTGCCCGTAGATGAACTCATTGAAGAAACCGATTACCTCTTCAGGACCGCCGAAAATAGCCGCCGTCTCCAGTGCGGCGATATTCCAAATATCTCAGAAAAGGAAGTTGTTCCAAAATTGGATTGACAGAAATTCACTGATTTTACGAGACATTGAAGGCAATCGATAACAGAAAAAGCAATCGATAACGCGTAAGCAAAATGGTAATCAGCCATTATTTTTATGAGGGTTTTGCACCCTTTCCCATCGAGGCTGATTACCTTACGGCCGACGCTCTTCCGTCTCGCGCCCTTTAGACAATGCGCGGTGGCCAGTTGAAAAATACGCGGTCGTTGCACCGTGAATTTTTTATACGACGCGGACGATCCAGCACGCGACATGTCGAGCGATGCGTTACGGATAACTCGTAACGTTGTACGTGAGCGCTGAATAATAGCCGCGCGCGCGGAGAAGCCGGGCTTCGATTCCGCGCCGGTTCGCAGCCGCGACAGAGATGCTCCCGTACCGGAATGCAATTTGTATTAGCCATGATATATCGGTAATTGCGACATCACAGAGCGCAGGGAGCGCAATTGCGCTCGCGACAGGTCTCGCTCCCGCATATTCGCGACAGCGCGATCGCGAGTACAGCGGAGATAGTCATGTCATCAGCTATAATGACATTACCTTCCGTCATCGGACCGTGTCATTTATCGCCGTTTCTGCAATCCGCGTTGCAATTATAAGGGATATTTGCTTTGTAAACTGCTATCGGTTTGCATTTACGAAAAAAATCGTTACATGAGTATGTACGATAATAAAACTTGTGTAACCTGTTTTTTTCCCCTCTTTCTACAAATTTATATTTGGGTACTCGAATTAACAATGTTTTTAATTGCGTCTCCATAAAAAAAATGTTGTGTTGGAAAAACATATTTATTAAAAGTTCGATAAATTACTTTTAACCTCGGTTTTATAATACAGAAACAAAGAGATATTATATAAAGAATACATTTTTTAAAATTGATAACATTGAAAATTGAAATATTAAACGTATATTAATTTTATTTATTTATACTAATAAATTTTAATGTCTCGATGAGTAACGCATCGATAAGCGACAGATAACGATAAGTTTGCAAAAAAAGACTAATGCGAATGCAATTTCAAGATACTGCAACTTTTAGCAAAGAGGCGTTAACTCGGTATCCTTCTCCACCCAGACATTCTATAATTCATCGAAAAACACATTTCTCTGAGAGGTCCTGCGCTCGGGCCACCTAAATATTTATTTCCGAAACGTTGAGTTAAGTTTCTCGCCGTCCGTCAAGCTGGCAGAAATTGTTCCTGACGAACTCGTGGAACGAGCATAACTTGCGTCCCCGTGGAGGCGGAATACGCCTGTCTAGAATCCGGGGCCCGTATTCATATTGCACATCTATACGGTATACCTAACCGAATATATTTTGCGTATTAATCTCGGGTATATGTATGCATTTGTGTCCCAAATGTGAATTCCGCCTGTCACATTCGTATGCATTTACGTCTCAGATGGCGATCCCGTTTGTCTTAGGCTACGTTTACACCGAGAGACCTATGCGCGGCCTGACCTATACCCTGACCCAAAGTAGATCTGGCCACCAAGTATTTACACCGTAAGCGACCTAAATTATTTTCGCGAAA
>NJRQ01000003.1:1685182-1761080 GCA_003063805.1 Aphaenogaster ashmeadi
ATCATTATTTTCAGTCATTATTTTTACGTCATCACAGAAATTAGGAAAATCGACAAACCTTAAGGTCGTCTTATCCCCTTTCCCCTGTAATATCCCTTGTTCTTCATTCGCGAGCCGCGGCTGAGGAACTGACGCGCGCGAGACGCGAGTAATTAAAAAGGACATTTAATTCTGTCCGGAGGGTGAAAGTACTCATATGTGATATCAGAATAGATTACGGCGTATTCAAAAAAGAAGCCCCGGCGAAGTGTTGTCGGCGCTAAATTTATTGGACGCGACAGTTTTAATGAAGGAACCTCGAAAATAGCGACATGCAATTAACGTTATTAAAATATATCACTCGACGCGCCTCTTGTAAATTGCGAAAGGCGTCGCTCGTGCGAGACGTATAGGCACCTCCTTCGTTTTTCTCCCTTTTCCCTCCTTTTTCTCGCTCGCGAGACGCTCCGGTTCGTCGATCTTACGGTGAATTATCGTGAAAGTTTTATTGACGGCGAGAATGCGATTTTTAAATAGCGCGCTTATTATTATTCCCCTTATCAAAAACTCGCTGTCACAGGACGGTCGGGCGTCCGTAAAAGCGGACGAGGCGCGTTAAATCGCCCCGCTGGCAATAAACGCTCCAACGTGTTTTTACGCAGCCGACGACGGCGTCCTAAGTTATTAACGTGCGCAGCGAGGAGCACCGAGGACAGGAGACAACTTACCGACGACGTTCATCGCCGCGTATACTATAGCCGTGTGGAAGGAAGGTGCATCGGCTGATACCTCGCAGCTGTACACGCCCGCCGCCTCCAATTCCAACTTCGTCAGCACGACCTGCGTCGCGTTGCTCTCCGTTTTCTGCGGAACAACGGTAATTCATTACGATCGTATGCCTCGGCACGAAGCGCCTTCGTCGCCGTCCTCGTTCTCGTCCTCGACGTCGTTATCGTCGTCGTCGTCGCGATTGTCGGAGACACGAGGACACCGCGGGAATTCCCCGGAATGATACGCGCGGCATGTACGCGTACATACGAGAATACGTAACGGGCGCGCTTACGAGAGGAATCCGTCCAATCCATTAATGACCAATGCTTCCGCCAATCGCGCGACATGCGACCGACCTGGTTATTCGAGCCCCGGTTTGATTCCCAAACGGGGGATCCCGTCTCGCGTTTCCCCGCGGTCCATCCGCGGTGTTAAATATTCGCGATGCACTCGGGCTTGCTTTTTTTTACCAGCTCTCCCTTTTTTTTTTGTACATCGGCTGCCGATTGCCGAGAGTCGTTATCGGCGATGTTAAAAGTAATGAATATCGCAGCAAGGTGTCCGAATTGCGTTTCGAATTGCGTTTCGAATTGCAGCGGGAAGCGCCCGCGGCTCGGCATCCGTATCGCGAAAATGCGGCGCGCGAACGGCGGGACGGTCGGACGTTAAAAAACGCGCGTGCGAGCGCAATAATGCAAAATGATCTATCCGCGGACCATGGATGGAACGTGTCGCATCTCACCGTGAACGTTCTCTCATACGTGAACGTCGTAACAATTGTCATTAGATCGTAATCGGAGCTGTCGTGTCCGAAACACGGAATTTTAAATTGGACTCTGCCGGGCTCTGCATGTACCGCGCATAAAATTACATTTAACAGCGTTTTGAGCAACTGGGTTGAAGCGTGTAAACGATACATCCGCGAAACGTTCGCGGAGAAAAATAGAGTGGAGTAGAATGTATGTATCTCATTTAGAGGAAATACCTTGAAAAGAATAAAAATTGCAATTCAACGTCGCAATATATATATATATATATGTATATATAAAATATGATTATACATCAGGCGCTTATATACAGGGTTTCCATAAAGTCGCCACCCATATATTTCGGAAACGGCTCAAATGGAACCCCCTATATTGTAGTATATCATTTGAAAGAGCATAAAAAAAGAAAATTTTTGGCATAAAGCGGAGGTTAATACGTTGACCCGTTCGGGAGTTACTTAGGGTCAAATATTGGCTTTTTCGAACTTTGACCTTAAATAACTCCCGAACGAATCAACATATCGACCTCTGGTTTGCGCCAAAAATTTTCTTTTTTTATGCTCTGTCAAATGATATACTACAATATAGGGGGTTCCATTTGAAATTTTTAAGTTGAAATCCCCTGCTCCCCCCCTTGGGGAGCAACCTCCCCAACTTCCTTAAAAGAGTAGCCCCTCGAAATGATCGAACACGTGTTTCGTGGTTTTTCATAATTTTGAGCCGTTTCCGAAATACAGGGGTGATAACTGACTTTATGGAAACCCTGTATATAAATATAATTATTATATATACAAGAGATGGGTAAAATAACACATGTGAACACTTGGGAAATACACTGCTTGTTTTATTATTAATAAGAGGCGCTGCCATTTGCTTTTAATACAGATTCTATCCTTGTTGGAATAGAATCATACATATGCTTGAATGATCACCAGTGCAATGTTATACCATCCTTCTAGCAGAACATCTTTCAATTGCTTAAAAAATATTGAAGAAGGAAATCTGCTTCTAACTCTGCTCTTCAAAACTGCTCACAATGATTCGATGATATTTAAATCAGACGATTACATTGGGTCAGGAAAGATGTTGAAGTTTTAGAGAACAGATTTACATTTTAGAAAGTAGAGTGAGAAGCAAATTTCTTCCGCTAAGATCACTTATATAAGCAATTGAAAGATGTTCTGCTAAAAGAATAATACAACATTACATTGGTAATTATTCAAGCATTGTATGACTCTATTCTAATACAAGGATAGAATCTATATTAAAGGCAAATAGTAGACCAATCTTTTATTAATAAAACCAGTAATTTATTAATCAAACAAATAATGTATTTCCCAGGTGTTTCGTCTATCCTCTGTATACATATATAATAACTATATATAATCACATTATATACATATATATATATATATATATATATAATGCGACATTAAATTGCAATATTTATTTTGCAGTTATATATGTGTGTGTGTAAAACTATTACTGACGTAAATAATAGAATACGTCATCGATTCTTCCTAGCTGGTAAATTATACAAAAATACAATTTTTAAAAACTGTAGAATTTGCGATACCATAAATTGAATATAAGACTACAATAAAAAACACGATAAAACTCCTGTCCAGTTAAAAAATTAAAAAGGAAAATAAAAACAGAATTTAATGGAGGGAAAACGCGACACCCATACTAGGGCCAGCAACACACATCGACGAGAGCCATCAGTTACCCCTCTCGTAGGGAGACAGCTCGAATTCAAAAACTTCGATCAGCCGATATGTAGAACGGTATACGCTATACAGCAAGCAGGAACTGTACGTTCCGGCGCTATCGGTGTTATCGTGTTCTATTCGCAACTTCTCGACCGCAATAAATCCTCACCCCTTCTCTCTCTCTCTCTCTCTCTCTTCTTGACACCCGCTTTTTTTCCGCGCGGTCCCGCCGGGGCACGGAAAGGATCTCGAGATTTCGCGATGGCCCGCGGGACATCGGAGGTTGTGAGCTCGTTCGTCTCCTTGAATTAGGGATGGGGGACGAAGGGGAGGGAAACTTACCTTCACCGTCAGGTTTCCGATGGGGAAAGTCTTGACGGGCGGACTCTCGTTCGGGGCATAGCGATAAAACTCTCGACCCCCTTTGTACCACTTGACGGCGTACAATGGGTCGCCCTCGGTGTCATACCAACATTTCAACGTCGCCGAGTCGCCCTTCTTCACGGCCGTCGGTATCTGGATGCGCACTCCCCGCAGACCCGAGCAAATTCCTGAGAAAGAGAGGAAAGAAAGGAAAGGTTCGTTAATTATATTTTATCGGTACCGTCGACGTCGGGGTACCGTATTACACAGCCGTTTGTCGCTTGAAACGGCGGTCCGGCATGCTCCGGCTCGCGTTGTGCTCGCTTATCGGGACGGATGATCTCGGCGAAGTTATTAGGGCACGTGCAGGACGCAGAGAACCCGCGTATGGATCCGAATCTCGACTCATGCCCCCGGGGGAAAAGAGGAAATGAAAGCCGAAGGTGAATTTCTGCCGTGTCATGTCATGAGAGGCGGCTGAATATCGCCCGCGATGCATACCTCATCGATTACGTTCGCGGACAGTGCTTCCCAAATACGAAAAGTGACGATGGGCTTTCGCGTCTGGAAGGGCGAGCTGAAATAAACGCGCTACGTCACATAATATTCTGTAGCTATCGATTTTAAAGTTCCAGCGATGGTCTACTTTGATTTGATGTTCCATATGGGCCATTCTTTCGTGACTCAATCCGCCGCTAAATATCATCTCGACCTATTTTTGGCTCTATCCTACGCACGAAGATAATAACTTGTCATCATATTGTAGTTATTCAATGTTATATAAAAATATCTCACTTTAAAATATCTCCTTTATCACCTTTCACACCGCTGCACCACGCTCAATGGAACGAAAAGCCGATGGCAGATACATTACGTTAATTAAAGATTATATTTCCTCAGACCTTTCTGCACGACTATCGTAAGGAAGCCTCATCTTTTAATTAGATCAAATGATCCTGCGCCGCGAGCTTGGGAACCACTGGGCTTCGCAGGCAGCTACAGCCGCGACTGGTTATCAGAGGAGCGACATCGTCATTACGCGGAAATCCTCGTAATGAAAGCAACCGCGAATATAATACGGGCCGGCGAGAAATAGTTTCTTATAATAACGGCGACGCGTAACGCACTCGCCTCTCATCCAGCGGATTCGAAATTATTCGGCGAATCCCACGTCGGCCGCCGGAATCCTTTATCGATCGCGGATAGAATCCTTCCCGAGTTGTACCCCACCCCCCTCCGCCGGCCTCGCTGCCGACCAAATATTCTCATTCACGAGGAATGGGATCGATCTCGCGCGAGAAACAGAACTTACGCGTTCCCGAAACGAATCTCGTCGCCGCGGCGCCCATCGGAATTTCCACGTGCCGATGTATTCGCGAGAGTCGTTTACCCTTTCGAAAACGGTCCCATTCTCCAGCTATTTATGTCGCGTGTTTTGCATAAAGGATCACGCGATAAATCTGTAAACGTTCCTCGTATCTCGGGCTGCGCGCGGGAGTAAGAATTCCATTATCCACGATAGTTTCTTAATTCTCAAGTTTTTTACGTACTTGTACGTACGTATTCCGAGTGTGTCTCCCGAAAGAGGGAAATCTAAAATTTAGAGTTGCATAACGCAACATCGTGACTTGTTACCGTATTCAATCAGGCAACAAACTTGTGGTCAGCAAACTCCGAGTTAGAGAGATTCTGTTTACGTAAAGAAAGTCCGTCGGTATATTAAAGTTTCCGTGTAAATGATTCATGCAGTACGCAACAATTTCAATGCGCGACATTTTTACGCCAAGTTTCCGCGCCAGGGAGAGATTCTTAACGTTTCTTTCCCCGGGATCGATATAATGCCGACTCGCAGTATCGCGGACTGGATGAAGAGTTTCGGAGGGGTGTATCGTAGGGAAATATTGCCCCGGCGCATTAAAGGGTGTGACGATCCGGGCGTAATGTCCTACCCCCCGTTTGGAGGCACTTGACGGGGCTTACGGGTATTTAGTTACAAAACCACGAGGGCACTCTCTCGCGGCCGGTCGTTAGTCGTTAATAAAAAGGTGGATTTGCGGCAAGCAAAGCGACGACTGACGGTGGAAAAAGGGGAGGTTGGGGTGACGCGACCCGCCCCACCCGAGACCATCGTCGTGCCGGCTAGGCTGAAAGTAACGAACGTGCCGTCGCTCGTGCGAAAGAAATAGATAAGCACGCGCGACGTCGTAACGCACTCTCGGCCGGCGACGATTACGGTCGGGGCGTTAACGAGTCGTCTCGAGTTTTTCGAGGAATGTCGAACGTTATATCCCCTCGTGAAAAAAGAAAGAAAGAGGGACGAAGGGAGAAAGAGAGAGAAGGGGGGGTGCGCAAAAAAGAAGAGAAGTGGATGCGCAAACAGCGCTACGCAATAATTTCCATTCGCCCAGTGTGTACCCAGTGGCGAAGTGGGTAATATCAATCTGCTCGAGAGACAGCGGCTCGATTCGGAATATTCGACGCCGATACGAGAGCGAGTTCAGCTTAATTCGCTTACACTAATGGCGATACGCTCGGTTTAACGGACAGCTCTCGCCCAATGAATGCGATTTCGCCCGATCGGACAATCGCTCGGACGGATCTGCAGAACGGATATGACGTTCGGTAGAGCGATCGGCTTAATTAGCTGCCGAGCGAAGCGACGAATCGCGTTTGCGGAGAGGGAAAGAGAAAGAGAGAGAGGGGGGAAGAGAGAGACAGAGAGAGAGAGAGAGAGAGAGAGAGAGGAGACCCGTATCGTCGTGCGCTTCGACGCTTCGCATCCCTATACGCTCCAATAGGAAGCTTATCTTTTGTGCGCCGGCAAAAGGCTCGCGCGCACGATCGGACGAAAATTACCGACGAGAATGAGCACGCGTCGCGAGACTTTGATTCGTGAGATTTCGCGAACGGAAATGTTATCTGGATATTCAGCTATTTTTGGCGCAAACTGATAAAACGAGATAACGTAATAACGGAACAATCGCCGCCGCGCCGCTGCCGCGCATCGTTATCTGCGTTATAAATGGCAACGCGCAGATAGGGCGAAGTTCCGTCATTCTTGTTTTTTTTTTTCCCCCTCTCGAAAAGGAAGGGAAAAAACGCTTATAACTCGCTTTTCATACCGTAGATCCCCCGCTCGTAAAAATATCGCGCTAATGCAGACGGGATATCTCGCGCTTAATATCGGGTTTCGGAATCCGTTCAATTTGAAGCACGGTGCTTCGTTTTCGAGCGAGATGTTTGTTAACGTCAGACGCGCAGGTTTCCATGACGTAGACGATCGCGTATACATTTTATTTAACACTTCATTTATCAAACGTTATTATTTGTTAGAGTGATTGAAAATGATATAATTCCAGCGAGTTCATTTCTCGGTACTGTACTCTCTGCCATTCATTTTTATCGCGACGTGGAAACGTTGAGATTATTCTCGCGCATTTTTAGCACGGAAATCTTAATTCACCGATTTCAATACGTAATTAATCAACCGCGTTACGAGAGATGAAAATCATTTATCAGTATGTCAACATAATTATTGATCTCCCGATAATCTCGACTTGCTGATCTTTTAATTTCACAACAATTTTCATATTGCGGAACAAAGATATTTCCACAACATCGATCTGTTATGTATAAATGTATAAATGTATAAATGATGTCTCTGTTGCATATTAAAGAAAGACCTCATTGGAAAAGAGCTAATCTGACAAAGCTGTTTTAATAAACACATCTTCGAAAGAAGAGCAAGATTGACGTAAGATTGACGGCGAGCACGAAGTCTCCATTTGCAAACGGAAGAATCGTCGCGAATAGTGATCGATGTCACGAAGTTTCAGAATAATCGGATATTTGATCGCTCGCCGACGCGATATTAAGGAAGAAAAACATCAACGCCGGGGAGGAAGTTTGGTCAGATCGCTAGCGCGGAGCGGAGCGCGAATTCGTCCTGCGCGAGGGGGAGGCCTCTCCGCCGCGTGTCGTAAAATCGCATTCGCCGGAATGTCATTAATGCGATTATATACCGACGTGATGGGAATTCGTTAAATTCGTTAATGCCCTATTACGGGGAACGCCCGCACGTTTTATGGCGAGCGGTGCCAACGACCCGACGCCAACGTCCGACATTCCTCGAATACACCGGCTCTCCCGCTGGTTCAACGCTCCCGCGGCGAAAAGGATCCTCTTCCTCCAGCCCGAGACGAGACAGTTTTTGCGCTTTGTTCCCCGCGTAGCAACGCCCATCGCCGAGACGAAATCCATTTCGCGAGCTGGGGAATCCCGACGATCCCGACGGACGATGCCCGACGATTCCCCCCTTGGACGACGTTCGCGACGTATCGCGAATTATGTCCTTACGACGCGACGGCCTCGCGATCCTCGCGCGTACCGCATCGCGTATGCATGCACTTTATGCTAATATCCGTAATGGAGAAAGTTTCTGATATCGTGAAAAAGTGTCTGACCTGGAGCACTCAGGCATGAATTTTACGCTAGAGCTAAATTAACGATGGCAATGTATATAGTCGCACGCTTAACCTGCAATTTTTATAGTTTGGCGCCATGCGCCCCGATGCGATAATGCGATAATTTTATCTCGCTTAATATCGGCAATTTAATTTAATCCATGTTAACATAATAAATTCATTGGATTTAATGTAATAGCTTGACCGAAAAGTCGGATATACGTGCGCATGTAAAATTTATATCGTCGGTTTGCACACGTACACGCACATATTTACTCGGGATGTGTCAGCGCAAACGTTCGTTTTCGAGCGAAATATTTGTCCACGGCTAACTTGGCTTATTTTCATATTTTGCAATTGCAGTCTCGTTCCGTCGCTCGAAAACGACCGCGCGAAAACGGTCCATCTCGTTCCTCGAGAGTGGAGCGGCTCTCCGCGCGGATGACCCACGTTGGCCGATAGCCATCGGGTGCAGCGATCGCTTCGGCCACAGGAACGGTCGCAAGGATGGATCTATACCGTAGGATGCCGTCTATCGGGGCAACGAACGTGCGAGACATCGCATATAGCGGGAGGACACGCGAATCGTGGCGAACGGAAGCGGGACGGGTGTTCCGGGGTGCATGCATGCCGTCGACGATAGCGCGGTCACCATTGTCAGGTGCAACGAGGGAGATTCTGCGTCTACGGCGACGTATGTACGTGCACGCATATGCACGTATGTATAAGGGACGCAGGGCGGTGCGGAAGGCGGAGGGCAACTCACCCACGATGTGAACCCACAGCAGGATTTTCAGTTCCATGGATGCTTCTGTCGCTCGTCGTCGTCGACGCGTCTCACCAGGGCTATCTGCGATCCTCGCTCGTCGTCCGTCGTCGTCGCGTCGGACGCGTCTCTTCGCATGTCGTCGGAGAGGCACCTCTCCGCTCGGCCTCTCGCGCTCTCTGTCTCTCCCTTTCTCCGTGCAGCTCTTCAACAGCAGCAGCAGCAGCAGCAGCCAGTACGGCGCGCGTGTAAAAGGGTAGCGTAAGGCAGCGATGACGGCGGCAACATCCCCCTTACATAATACGCCGCGATCGGGGATCGTCGGCCGAGAGCGCGTTACGTGTGCGAGCGCGGATCCCTGCGCGACTCGATTACGGGAATTATTCCCCGGCGGAGAGGAGTATGCGCGGCCCGCCGAGCCCGGCTTCTCTCTGGTGGTGCACGGCTGGCTCCGTCGCCGCTGGAACCCCCGTTGCGTTTCGCGCAGAATCAATTTCCTCGCGAAACGACGACGGCGCCGGCGACGCGCGCCGCGAGTGCGCGAGCCGCGCCTGCGTCCCCCGCGTCATTAAACGTGTCTTAGCGACGGGTCTACGTACGTGGTGAAGCGCACCCTCACACGCACGCGAACGGAGCGACACGCACCCCCCGGCGCGGCGCGGCGCGGCGTCGCCGTGCCGCGGGGGTGAATGTGCGTACCTACGTACGAGTAAAATCTGGTCCACCGATAGATTCCGAACAACTCCGAGCCGGCCCCGATAGGCCAGTCTCCCCCTTTCCCTCCCCCTTTCCCCCGCGACGCCCCGCGTCTCGGCGTTGTTCCCCCTTTCCACGTTCCCCCGCGTGTGTGTTTTGTGTGTATGCATTCGCAGGATGAACGCACTCCTGCGAGGCGGGCGGTCTTGTCACGATGGTGTGTACCCTTCCTCCTTTTTCGAGATATACCGCTATCGATATTCTATCAGACCGCCTATCCGGATATCCGTTTGTCTATTTGCAGGTCTGGCTGTTCCGTATCGCTGTGTTTTACTTGGGTAACTATTTCGCGATGAGACACAACCGTTTCTCTATTTAGAGTATCGGTATATATCCGCCTCTTCTATCAAGTATTATTACCTTGACGACGATGAATTGCAATTAATTCGGCGACGATAATTAATTGTAATTGGATTATTTTTTTATATCGACGCCACTTAATTATGTTCGTATATATTCATATCTGCAACTTGTACGAATTTATACCTACTGTACATACTTCTTTGTACCATTTATATCCGCTCTATTTCGAGAAATAAATGAAAATAATTCACAAGTGAAATAGATAAAATGAGAGTTTAAACGAAAGGGACAATTAATCTGGAGCGTTTGTTCATCCGTTTGCTTAAAGGTATTGTCCTGCCGCTATTCCAGCTATTCCTCGTACAACAGTTAACGCGACGCCGTGACACAATGAACGAGACTTGTCTACGGCACAGATATTGTTCAGCTTTTATCCGCCAGAAATATGTGTGAACATAACTTACATGAAGAGTATCATGTACAGGGAGTACGGATATCCCCGATTATTTATCGCTGTCGCCCACCCCGACGTAATACAAGAAAGCGGAATGAACAGGGTCGTATCGTAACAGCGCAATTGTGCCGCTTGCGTAAGTGCGTCCGCGTGGGTCGGCGGGCGCTTGTGCGCCGATTGCATTCGACGTCGCCATTAGAAGCGCCAACTCCAGCGAAGCTGGACGTAACTCCGCGATCCTAAATAACTTCCGAAGGGGAACTTGTTCGATTCCCGATGCAGCCGGGCCGACTTACGTAATATCCAATCCATTCTCCCCGGGATTATCAATTTTAATTAAAACGAATTTTCGTCCCTCCCTACCCCTCGCCGCCGCTTCCGGTCCGGCGGCGGCGGCGGCGCGGCGTTCGCGACCAATTACGGCGAATTAAAACTAATTCGAAATAATCTTCAAAACTTTTCGCCGCCCCGGGTTCAGCGGCCTTTCATCGGCCTTACCGCCCATCATTCGCACGTTCTCCGCGAAATGAACTCGACCGTAAATTCTCGTCATTCGCCACGCGTCCCAATTTATATTCCGGCTCCTCGTCGGGAATATAAATAACTTTAATCGTCATTGCATCTACGTACCTGCATGTCCATTAAACAGCATCGACGGATGAATACTTGCGTCGTTGCCGGGCGACACATTTACGTCGGGGAATTTAAATTCATGCCGGACACTTCCGTACGTGTATCCGTTTTCCCGAATAAACTAATTACACTGCCGCGCCTCGCCTCCCGATCGAATTGCCCGCGGCGCGTCAAGCCGGCGAATTTCCGCGCGATGGATGTTCTCGTAGTAAGTAAATCGCGTCAACGCGCGAGCAAAAATAGTTGGTTGCACGGTGCACCTTTGGCGGCGTGCGGTGTGCAGACGACCCTTCCGCGGGGTCTTGTTTACGCCGCAGTAAACCTGAAAGGTCTCTGGTGAGACGCGGGAAGATGGATGGTGCGTTTCAGCGCGAGGCCGCGCGACGTATGGGCCGCGCTGAAATGCACCTGATTGTGGACGACGGACCTTAAGAGAAACCTCAGAAAAGGGAGACGAGGGCGTCTAATCGACGGGGAAAAGTTCGCGGATCCGCGCGGACCAATTTCCCCTTTCATTCCGCATCCGGCCCACCCGCCAGCGGAGAGAAGGTGATGAGGGGTAAGGGAAAACCAACGGAGCGATCTCATTTTGGATTCATAGGTATGCGATCGCGCGAATGAATAGCGGCTAATTAATATACCCATCGGCGCCCGGCATCTGTTTAACATCTTAATTACGATCCATTCGGGTGTTCGCGGAGTTACCACCGCCGCGCGCCGATAACCGTGCCGATGCGACGAATCGTCAATTTATCGTTAAATCGATCCCTGTCGGTTTCGACATCGCCAATTCTCTGCGAGAAGAAAGAGCGAGCGAAAGAAAAAATTGCCGATGTAATTGCGCGAGTTTAGCGTCGTGACGCGTTTCTACATGCGTCCCCAGATGATGCTAGCAGTATGACAAGCAATTGCCAGCAAATTCGATCATGATTTTAGAGCAGATTTCTATCCACTGTGTCCTCTTTAATCCTTTGAAGCATGGCGGGATCCCACAATCCCACCTTTTTTTTCTTCATTTTTAATTATTTAAACTATAATAAACAGATAAATTAGATTCACTGGCTCGTTTTATTCAAAACAAATAAAGGAAAAAGCGGCCAAATACGAGCAATTGAAACGGTGGTAAGAATTAAAGAAAAGGATTTATTCAAAAAATCATTGAAATGAAATTTTTTACGTTTTGACTTATACATAGTCTTCTTCAGTAACACCAAATTATTTCAAGAATAAAACATAAGAGATAGAAAACAAAACGCTGGTCAAGTATCATGTAAGTAGCAAGAATTAAATAAAAGAAAATGTATAAGTAGATTAAATAATTTAAAAAACAATTTAAAAAATAATTAAAAAAACAAAAGGAGGATAGATTCTCGCCACCTCCTCGTCGGTTTTTCCTGGGTTCGGCAAAGAGCGAGACAGATTGTTTGGATTTATGAGATCGCCGTATTGGATCCGCCATATTGAATTCTATACTTTTTATATTCAATTTGTTTTCAGCGACATGAAAACCTCTTATCATCTCCAAAAATACTGCTCTAATACCGCGGCGTGAGCTTAAATGCAACGAGTTAATTACTGGTGCTTATAAGTACAAGAGGTAGTTTTTACCCTTAAAGTTGCACCATTGCATGATATAAAAAAATACGTGTCTATTATTTTTGACTACTCTACTGAGTTTCAATAAATTCGGCGAGTGACCCAAAGGTAGGTTTACTTGTGAGAGAAATAGACGGATTATAGATAACAATAAATATTAACGGTAATATTCAATAGTCGACAACAACTGGCCACATTTATTAAAAATTAATAAATAAATATTAACATGGTTGTTTTTACATGTGTTCGTAGAAGGTACAAGGTTAAATTCGGTTATTAGTAAGTTCGTCAAGTATAGTGAAATAAGATCGAGAAATTCGATGTCATTATTAGAATTAATACCATTTCTTTGTTCCTTGATGTGGATCATTTCAGAAATCAATCTCTTATGATAATTAAATTCAAAATCTAGTAAATAAATGGAATTATACTGCGTCCCCAATGGGGTTTGCATTTTCTCCCTTCTCATCCTTTCCTACAACTCCTACTCTTTGCCCGTTTGGACCAACATCTTAACGTCTCTTCCGAAAGACGGAGCCCAGTTTTACCTACCGGGAATCCTCTTCCCGGCAGGGAACGCAGTGTCGGAAAATAATAATATCCATGTTTACCTGATCCAGTGGACTCGAACCTGGTATTACAGATTACGAGTCTGGCGCTCTACCACTAGACCACACTGCCGCCCTGGATAATTCAAAATCTAGTATCTTAATGTTATTCCAATCGAAACTGTCATTGTAATTTTAAATGTGTTCAGAGACGACCGAATCTTTCGAAGGATCTAACTTTATATTATTAATATGCTCTTTGAGCCTAGTTTTTAATTGTCTTTTGGTTTGGCCCACATAGGAGGCATTACAATTGTCGCAATAGATTTTGTAGATCACATTATTATTCGAAGACATAAGATTCTTATCTTTATGTACTTTAACGAACTTATTTAACTTGTTTAGGCAACGATATCCAACAATGAATTTAGATCTATCTATCGTCGACGCGGCTGACTTAGAAATGGAACCAATGTATGGAAGTACAATGTATTTAAGCTTATCGACGCTATTGTCATCTATATGATTATTACGCTTTCTAACAACCGCAGATCCATATTTAGTAAAATGTATCTTTAATCTGCGATTGATTGTCTCAAAGATCAATTGAAGAGGATAACCATTGTCAAGTAACATATCTATACATAACCGAAGGTTCTTTTCATGAAAATAAAGATGAGACAGGAGAATCGCTCGATCTACTAAACTATAAATAGTACCTATCTTGTGGCAGGTTGGATGATTGGAGAAGTACGACAAATACCTGCCAGAAAATGTTTTTTTGTGGAACCAATCAATAATTATTTTATTATCGTTAACTTTTAAAGAAATGTCAAGAAAATTTTTTTTTTCCTCATGTTCAATAGTGAATCTATTATGGTAATTGTTGAAATTGTCAAGAATAAAATAAACTTCATCCTCGGGAGCAATGAGTAAAATATCGTCAACGTACCTGAAGTAGATAGGTGGACGATACTTCAATGTGTTAAAAACTTTTTCCTCCATATCTTGCAATACAATATCGGCAATAATAGGCGATAATGGGGAACCCATGGGGGTGCCAAAGGTTTGTTTGTAAATGATATCATTGAACGTGAAGTAAGTAGAAGAAAGAACGAAATTAATAGCTAATATGAACTCGTTCATAGGTAATTTAGTGGAATGTTGTATAAAAGTCCATCTTTTTGTTATACTATAATCGATTGCCAGATCTAGAGGAATATTAGTAAAGAGCGATGTCACATCAAGCGACACGATCGTGTCCGAATCATTTAAAATTGTGCCAGAGAGTGTGTTATACAAATCAAAACTATTGTTGACGTGACTTGTAGCATGGCCAAGACTATCAGAAATAGTTCTCAAAAGAAACTTAGCTATAGGGTATAAGGTAGTGTGTATGGAGGAGACGATAATTCTAAAAGGAGCATTTTCTTTATGGATTTTCGGGAGACCGTACACCTTTGGAAGGAGTGAATCGCTCGAACGTAATGAAAATGATTGTTGTTTGATTATATATTCTTTTTGGAACCATCTCTTTATCATGTTATTTAGATTTTTCTCTAAGGATAAAGACGGGTTCTTTTTTATGATCGAATATGTGGTTTGATCGGTCAATATTTCTTCCATTTTTTGTATGTAGGTGGGTTTATCCAGAGCCACCGTGACATTGCCTTTATCAGCGCGTGTGAAAATAATGCTAGAGTTATTACGGCGAAATTGTGACGTAGATTTAGATAAGGTCAATATTTGTTCATCAAAAGAGTTTTTTGGTGTCTTATTATGTAAGAAGCGATGTAGTTATGGAATGATTGTGGTGCGAATGTTATTGTGGTTCTTTATGTTACAACGTATTGTGTTTCCCTCAAAATCTTTTATAAATTCGTGTATAGCTGTTTCTTTATCCAGATAGAGGAGACTTTTATTTCAATGATTAATTCTTACCACCTTTTCAATTGCTCGTATTTGGCCGCTTTTTCCTTTATTTGTTTATAATAAACAGATTTAATAATTTATAACAACATCCTGGTCTTATTTTGCTCGAATCACGGTCACATAGCTTTTGCTTTTATCGAGCGTATTAATTTTAATTTATTTAAACTATGTTTTTGATCTTTTCATCCGGATTTTTTGTACTTTTAAGATCTATAAGATGTTATATATATAAAAAACATATAAAAAATGTGAAAAATCAAATTTTGTTAGTTGTAACAATGCTATAAATAAACAAATTGTGAAAAGTGATTCGTAATCAGCAACCCAAAACACTTATAAGTACATAGGTTGCTTGTAAATTAACAATAAAGAAAAATGTGTGCTTCAAAGGGTTAAACTTGGTTTCTGCCATTACGACTTGTCAGCCATAATATAACAACAGAAATGCAGCAGGAATGGAGCATACCTTGCCATAATGTGATAATGCAGGACTTGTTCATTTTCTGATACATTTCTACTGATATTAGAAAAACAGCAGACTGTACTTAACCGTTGCTGGAATTCTACTAACATAATATGCAACGCACAGTTTGCAATACATGCTCTTGGCAGGTTTGGCTGTTACTGGGCGTGTTACGAACGTCGCGTAACGAAAAGCGCAACCTCTTATAATATCCCTTTAGCCTAAGGCCCTGCGCACAATGGAGGAATATTAGATATTAGGAATAGGAATTAAAATTTTAGAATCAGTTTTCTCAATGAATATTGAACGTAACGCAGAATGGATTAAGATATAAGACATAAATGTGTTATACGAAACACAACATAACTTATTATTTATCTATAGTGTTTATTGAGGAAACTGATTCTAAAATTCTAATTCCTATTCCTAATATCTAATATTCCTCCATTGTGCGCAGGACCTAAGACGTCTCAATAAACTCCAGCGCGAATACGTGACCGGAATGACTGCTGCCGCGACTTACGTAACACCCACTAATCCCAATGAGGGAGGAATCGCGAACGAACGAGTTAACGAACCCGGACCTTTCGTCGCGTATAAATAAATGCGAGGATATCCGTTTACGTCTGAGTGTCTTATCTGTCTCGGTATCGGCGCGAGAGCCGCTCTGTCGAAATCGTTACAATTATATAAATAGCGTCTGTTCGGGATGGATCCATTAATATGCAATGAGCGACTGCCGGCTGGCCGTTATTCCCGTTATGTCAGCGTCGCCGACGTACGAAAATTTTGACGACGCGTTCGCCTCAAGACGCCGACGATATCGAGGCGAACGCGAGAATTCGTGCAAGCACCGTTACTCTCAGCGCTCTCCCGTTTCCTCTCGCCGCCTTTCCCTTCGCCGCGGCTTCCACGCCACCCTCGTGGAACCCTCGCGCACCCTCGCTCGCCGCTTTCCGCACCCGGAGGGATGACGGAAAGCGAGCGAGGGTCGACGGAGCGGCCCCGTTAACGCAGCGTTGACCGAGCCGAGCGAGCGTGGTTATACCTCTTTCGAATCATCGAGCGATGCACAAGCGTCGTCGTGTGCGCGGTATACCTTCTAAATAACATAGCAGCACATCCGCGCAATGTTGTTCGCCAGGGGATATAAGCCACCCCTCTCCAATCTCGCCGGTAATAGAGACAAGAAATAAGACGAGCAAAATTTCGATTTGACGTGCCCGTTTGCGACTTTATTAAATCCAGCGCGTTCCTCGAGAACATTACGGAAATATCGGCGGCGGAAATAAGGCGGAAAAGCCATCCCCGTATATAGCTGGATTCTATACAATTCTTTCGAAGATGTAATAAATAAATTTGACAACTTTGCGTCTGACTTCCTGCGAGTTGCATTTATCTTTGCATTCTGCAAAGTTCGTGTCGCAGAATTAGAAATGCATTTCTAATAAATTTGTATACTCGAGCCTCGAAATGAAAAATAGTGCCATCGCAGTATTACAAGGATACGTCATTCTTTTAAATTTACGGCTTTCGACACTACAAGTCTTGCGCATGATAGCTATCCCCCAAGTAGAACAAAAAATCACGATGACGTCAAAATGATGCTAAAATGACGCCTTTGACATCATTTTGAGGTCATTTAGATGTCATCATGACTTCAAAAATGATGTCAAAGGCGTCATTTTAGCATCATTTTGACGTCATCATGACTTTCTGTTCTACTTGGGCCAAGGAGAACAGAAAAGTCAAAATAATATCAATTTGACATCATATTGACCAAATTTATGTCATTTTTTGGTCATGATTGAAATCTCGATCTCAGATGACTTAAAAATGACTTTATATTGACTCCTTTTTTATTACGTCTTTTTCCTAAGGAGAACAGAAAAGTCAAAATAATGTCCATTTGGCATTATTGACCAAATTTATGTCATTTCTTGGTCATGATTGAAATTTCGATCTAAAAATCAAAAAGACATAATAAAAAAGAAGTCGATATAAAGTCATTTTTAAGTAATCTGAGATCGAGATTTCAATCATGACAAAAAAATGACATAATTTGGTCAATATGATGTCAAATTGACATTATTTTGACTTTTCTGTTCTCCTTGGGTACATACGTGCGTATGAAAGCTACGTGACATATAGTCCCACGTTATATAACTGAGACGTAGCTCGCGCATGTAAGAGGGATTGTTAGCACACGCGTTTACGTGGATATCCATCTATTGTTGTTTCACTTGCGCGCGGTATGCGCAGTACTATTCGCAACCATCATTTCAGCCGCGATGATATCCGAGTTTCTAGTCGCGTACGACGATCACCGGGGGATACAATCGTAAATATATGTACCGAGAGAAAGGCCGATCTGATTAAAAAGTCCACGGCGTCCATAACTCTCGGCCATATGCCGCTCGTCGACGCGGCTCCAGAATGTCCATTAAATTATGGAGCACGGGGAATGTCGTACGTTACACGATTGCGTGCCCCGCCGCAACAAGCGGCCGTTCCCGGCAGGGCTGTTTGCGAACCCTTGCCTTACTTGCGGCCTCACACCGCCCTACACAGGCCCTATATCCGCGTGCGGGCGGGTATAACGTCCGCCCAGGTCTGGGAACGATACCCGGCAGGCTAATTTCAGGATAAGCCGCGGTAATGCCGCGTACAATCGTCACGCAGCCGGCATGGTGCGCGCGACGGCGCGAGGGTGAATTCGGAATCCGGGCCGCGTCGCGTCTGGCCGACCGATGTGGACTTGGATCAATGCCGCCTCCTTCATTAGAGCACCATTCGGCCGGCGCTCGTCCCCGGTCAGAAATATTAATGACAGCGAAATTACAGACTCGATATAATTGCCGAAATATGACGTCGATCGTTGGGTGTACACGCGAGACCGCGTCGATTCGATGAGATCGCGGTCCGTCGAGCTTCACCGACCGCACTTTCGCTTCATATCGTTTCTCCCCTGTAGGAAGAAGGGGAGCAACGCGTCTGTTCACGACGCGAAAGTAATCTCGCGATTACGCTCTCGGTACGAAGTCGAAAAACGCGACAATCCAAGGTTGCGCGTGGCGTAAGGAAAAATCGATAGCCCGCGCTAGACACGAACGGCGAATCAACGAGAGACAGAAGTGGATAGAGGGCGAGACAGAAAGGCAGAAGGAAAACACATGCACGTCTCCCGCTGCCCGTTATCGCCCGCTCTTATTAATAATAAATTCCGCGACGTGTATGAGAATGATCTCTGCACAGTGAAAATTTGATGAGGAGGTCAAATCACGGAACAGCACACGCGAAATTAATGACGTTTAGACAGTTGAAATAAAATGTGAAATCTCGTTTCTAGTTAACGCCAGGTGGATATAAAGTGGATTTGACCGATGGAAATTCGTGCGAGAGATAATGGTCTCTCTCACGAAATGGCGTGAAATATTTATCAGGGAGAAATCTGTTCTTTAATTTGTCGCCATTAATGGCGATGGTGACGGAATCGCTGTATGTGACAGAATGGAGAGATGGAGCAATTTTTTTTTTTTTTTTCGAGCGATTTGCATCACTTTTATCGTCTCGCCGCGATTGCCCCGTCGGATAATGCGGTGCCCTAAATCAAACTGCGCGCACAACGGACTACCTCATCGCGCACGAAATTCCACAAGAACGGGCGGATCGTTTCTTATCGTTTCGCCGCTAATCGCGCCTTATCGTTGTGCAAACAAGCGATTCCCCGTATGCTGGCGTATATACAAATAGCAGCGTAACTAAATAGATCTCGGCTTTCCGGTCGAACGACTCCTTTTATTGATCCGACGAAGTGGCAGATTCGTCGACACGCGATGACACGCGGAGCAATCGGATCGGATCATGTCTTTAAGACTTGATTAATTAATCGCTATGGAAGAGGTTGATGAAAAGAGAAGCCGTCCGCGTCAGCTAAGGCTATGGTTACAGTGGATACGTGTTCTGACGAACTTTTGTTCTGACGAATACGTCAGAACAAACAAGAGCATTGCTATGAGAGCAGTTAGGGCCCGAACACATAAAATGCATAGCGTAGCATAAGCATAACATAAGAGCGCTGGACCAATGAGCATTTTATGTAAATTAATATGGCGACTTTATGCTGGATGCTCATTGGTTTATGTTAGCGGTCTTATGTTATGCTTATGCTACGCTATGCATTTTATGTGTTCGGGCTCTTACACTGCATGCGTACAGTTCTTCAGATGTCGCACGAACTCGTCAGAACAAGTTTGTCGGTCAAACGAGTTTGTTTCTTCATCCGAATTCGTGTGATTTGCTGGAATAGATATGAAAAAACTAATCAATTTAGTGTTTGAAAATAGGAGTCTGTGGGATATGAGAGAAAAAACGTATCATAACCGAGACATATCTCATAAAAAGTGGGAGAAAATTAGTCAAGATTAATTCGGTACATTTAACAGATCTTGAAATAACTCCGCAAGGAGAACAGAAAAGTCAAAAATAATGTCAATTTGACATCATATTGACCAAATTATGTCATTTTTGGTCATGATTGAAATCTCGATTTAAAAAGTCGATTTAAAAAGACATAATAAAAAAAGGAGTCAATATAAAGTCATTTTTAAGTCATCTGAGATCGAGATTTCAATCATGACCAAAAAATGACATAAATTTGGTCAATATGATGTCAAATTGACATTATTTTGACTTTTCTGTTCTCCTTGGGTCTATATGGTATTCTCCTATTTCTTTCTCTTGAAACAAACACTTTATTCACGTATTCAGTTCTTCCACTCACAAGTAAAATTTTTAATAATGGACTTTCTAAAAAGTACGAATCATCGATGTCATCCATCTTGCGTAGCTGCAATACTGAGCTCTTAAAATTCCGAACTCTGAGGTTACAACAAGACTGCATTTCGCTAGAATACGCATTTACTATAACCACCTATTTCTGACGAACAGTTTGGATAAATTCGTCAGAACAAAAGGTCGTCAGAACACGCATCTCCTGTAACCGTAGCCTAAACGCGCGCCTGCGTTCGCGAATGCAGCGCTCGGACAAACGATTTTTACATCCGGGTGGATTTGCGCTCGCCATCGCGCGACGACGTACGACGTCGCGAGGGGTTCCCTTAAGCCGCTAGATCTTGATAAACACCGGGCGGTTGTCGAGAGGTACGTACGGAGCGGAAGATAAGCGTCGGAGTTAAAGTAGCGAGGGTAAAACGAGCGGCGACCGAGCGCGCCGTGCGCGCCTCTCTATCGTATTGCAAACAGCAGCGGCCGCCTTGCGGCGGATCATTTGTCAAGGCAGAAGCTACTCGACGTCCCGATAATTTTTTATTATGCAAGTAGGCCGCAATAAATCCTTATCTAACCGCATTTCCCACCGCGCGTCACACGAATTACCGCCGCAATGCTGCGTAAAAAAATGTAGCGACCCGATTAGCGATTCGCCGTGTCGGCGTCGCGATAATTACGGAGGAGGAAAACGGGATATCTCCACTGTCTGCGTCTCCGTCACCCGCGATAATACCGGCGATGATTGACACGCGTATCACCGCCGCACCGCGCCGCGCCGGAAAGACGCGGACGTACGATCTTTCGCGCATACACCGAAATCCGACCAAGTATTCCCAAGTAGCAAACTGATGTTATTTGTCGTCATTTTGACGACATTAGACGTCATTTTTACGAAAAATGACGTCAAAATGACGACAAATAACGTCAGCTTGCTACCTGGGTTGCCTCCTCTGCCCCCGACGAGGCTGTATACTGACCCTAGGGCCATACAAATCGTGGTACCGTGAACCGCCTACTGTGGTTCAGATAATCCAATTGGGGGACTAGTAACAGAAGAAGAAGAAGAAGAAATCCGGCGAACCGGCCGCGTGAATCCGCGCGGCATCGAGCGATGCCGGCGTATCCGTTGCGCAAGGTCAAGGCCTCCGAGACCCGGCCTCCAAGTGGCCTGTGACGCGACGCGTCTCTCCGGTGTAAGATCGGCGTCAGTCAGGGCTTCGCGTGGCCGTCGCCGAGACGCCGGGACGCCGAGGCATCGCGACGCCCCCGCGAAAGTGGAACGTCTCGCGCGTCGGCCACGGAACGCGCTACGAGCGGGTACCCTGAGGTACTCGCTCGTGCGAAGAAACGCCACCGCGTTTCGCGCTACCCGCGTGCTACCCTCCCGAGCTACTCTTCCGAGCTTCTTCTTCTTCTTCTTCTTCTGTTGCTAGTCCCCCAATTGGATTTCTGAACCACAGTAGGTGGTTCACAGTACCACAATTTAATATGACCCTAGGATCGGTATACAGCCTCGTCGGGGGAAGAAGAGGCAATACTTTTTGCTCTCTCCCGAGCTACCCTCCTCGCGTGTGGTGATGCGGGCGCGGAACTCAACGGCGCGCGAGAACGAAGCCGCGCTGAGAACCCTCGGGACATCGGCGCGATCCGTAAAGCCCAACCGCAAACGAGCCGCGTAATAACGTCGAGAGTATTTCTGGCGGGAGAAACTTCCGCAGGAAAACGGCGCAGCGGCGTAGCGAGACGGGCGACGACGCTCGCTCGACGCCGTTGCCGGCCGCGGTCGAGGGGTAGTAGCTATATCGGGGCGTCGCGACGCTTGCGCGGATTTCATCGACGATCAGCTGGCTGGAAGCTCCCGTCGTGGTGGGAGCGAGACTCGCGAGGGTAGCGGCGCGGAGGGATGACGGCGAGCGGACGGAGATAGATGAAAGGAGAGGGAAAGGGACGCCTGGTCTTAACGTACATCCATTACCTATCGTCGCCGACGACGAGGGCAGTGCCGACGCCTACACGCGTCTTTGGCAGCGCTTCCCCGTTCCTCAGCGTTATCGGCGTCGTCGCCGTCGCCGCCACCGTCGACGACGACGACGGTAGTGCGCGTCAGTACACGGCCGTGCAGTGCTGCCGTATCGGTCGTTCCGTCGGTCTGTCGGTCGATAGAGACACGCCGGCGAAGGTGCGACGTACGTCCTCTTCGATGAGTCGCCCGCCCGTACTTTATAATGCGGCGCGCCCGTTATCATCATCACGCTTCCTGTCCCTCCACCACGTCGTCGTCCACGGGCCGCCGCGGCCGCGCGTCGACCAGGCCTCGCGCTCACCGCCGGGTGACTCCGTAAAGACTTGAGAGCGTCGCGGTATTCGCGAGCGGCGCGTAAGACGAGCAGCGTCGCGCGACGAGCGACGCACCCGACGCCCCGTCATCGTCCCGGTTCTCCTCGCCGCGCCATTGAGACGCGTCGTCCGATCAGTAAAGCCGCGTCCCACGAAAGCCGGATATCGTTTCCCCTCGAACCACAGGCGTGAGAGAGAGAGAGAGCGAGAGCAGTCCGATTCACCCTACTCCAAACCGGAAAGCGGCTGTCTGCGGGGATACAGGATCGCAGCTGAGTTTTCATTCAGCCCCGTACCAAGTGCGAGCATCCCTAACGACGGCGATATCCCGGCAGCGTCTTTCGGTGCGATTCCGCGCGAGGGACATGGACCAGCAGCAGCAGCTGTCATTGTAGCGCGCGACGTCTCGGCGCCGAAGCGGTATGAGTCACGCTTAATTATTGGATCTGACGTTTTAACGATTTATGGTCGTGACACTTGTTATCCTTCATTTCGGATTAGTAGTCATACTGGTTGGAACCGGGTCCACGTCCAGTCTTCAAGCCGAACCGGTCAGCGTCCACGGCGAAACAGTTTAACTTTGTTTTCGTCGAAGACATTACATCCGCACGACGTCATTACGAAGATGAATGTTGAAGCTACGCTGCTTTAGCTCTCGGATACGAAATCTTTTCGCGAGACCGCGAAAAGAAGATTAGAGAATTATTTGTCATCGAGAAAAGCATCATATAAGCAGACTGCGCAAAGACCCGAATTTTCCTAGCAAAAGAAGGTTTCCGGAATCGCTCTATCATCGTGTACAAGCGGATCGGTGTGCTGCATAGCGTGACCCAGGGGCGACCACGCTATCGCGGGAGATCCCGAGGGGTAGCGCGACGGTGTGTGATTGCACTCGGAGGGTAGTAGCTCATCGAGTGAACCGCCCCTGTCGCTGCTATACAGGGTGGATTAGGGGAGTCAATCGCGAGGGAGCCCCGCAGCACGTGCGAGCGTGCTCGTCGTCGTGGCGGTTCCCTTCTGATGGTACAACGAGTAGAAGTAGTGACTCACCGGCGACGGACGAGCGCGGACGACGGCGCGGATCGTCCACGGCAGAAGCACCGTCGTCGTCGTCGTCGTCGCGCCGCGTCGGCCGCACCATGGGCCGCCTCGCCCCGATGATCATCCCCGCGCTCCTCGTCGCCGTTCTGTGCTGTCCGGGATGCGGCCACGCCGGCCTCGCGCCCTTCCACGAACTCGGATCCGCGGAGCGAGTCCCGGCGGACAAGCATCCCGCGTCGCACGGGCCGCAGATCGACGCCGGCGACTTCTCCGGCGATCCCTACAGCGCCTACCCGGGCATGGGCTTCGGGCCTATGGGCCCGGTAGTCCGTTCGGCCCTGCCGAACGACGCCACCCTGCGCAGCCTCTCGTCGGCCAGCGGCGACGTTGCCGGAGAACATCTCCCTAAGGAGTCCCAGCTCGCCTCGGCGCGCTCCGGCGACGACACCGCGGGCGGCGACAACCCCTCGAGCGGCGACGAGCCCTCGCCGAAACCGGAGTATCGCATCGTCAGCGTCGAGTTCACGCGAGTCGAGACGCCCTTCCTCATCGGGATTTGGATCTTCTTTGCCAGCATTGCGAAAATCGGTAAGTGCCACAATTTGAAAGCCGATTAAAAATTTATTCTTTTTTTTCTATTTCTTCTTTCTCGAGATGTTGCGTTCAGGAGAGGATATATGTCGGCGTGAGATGTCAGCCTCTCTGGAGCGTATCGTTTAACGTAAACAACAGGCTTTTCAGCGTTTCAGAACGAACTCATTGTGGGAAGCAGATATGACACTTGCGATAAACATTTGCAATAAATCAAGTGTGCTCTTAAATGAAACGATATTCGTCCAAGAAGCTAATATCTTATAGCTATATATCTTCTTCCGAGATATTTGCACCTATAATACGGTAAATGAGTATTTGCCAGTGTACTTAAGAGCCGTAAAACACATGTCTATTTCTCACAAGCATTAAAAAATCAAAAAGCCAAATACGAGGATTATTTCCCGTTATAAATTTAGTTTGATCTCTATTGTTTCTTAATAGAGAATAATAAGAGGTTTTTTTTCAAAGATAAACGTTCCAATTATGTCTCCTATCTATAATTAATTGTTTAATTTGCGATAATGTGCGCGACAAAATTGGAAACAGTTAAACAATATAACGTACGTAATATGATAATCATTTCAAACATTACGATAGACAACATGTTATTTGAAAATTGTCACGCTGTGAACACACTTTGCGCCTATTGTTATAACCGAAAACATCTGCCGGAATTTTGTTATCCGCCTGTGCACATCAGAATGCATCAATTTTCACGGCAGTGACGCTTTTCGATGAATACATTAGCGCACACCATATTTTTCCATTCGCTTATATAACAAAACCTGGCAAATGTCATTGAAAACAGGCTGCAATATTCGTTATGCAAGACTCATTACCCTTTTTCGTTACAATGGAATTTGTTTTTAATAATTTATTACGAATGAATAATACGTGGGCGGACAAAAAATTATTATCATGTCGAAAATATTGAATAAAAATTCGTATCTTAACGGTCTGTGACTTGTAATTTATTTCATGTAAATCAGCGGAATACATAACGCCGTTCATGTATGAACTCTTGTAAAATCGCTCGCGCGGCAGAAAAGTCACGATTTTGCACTTCGAGATGCATGAAGATGCGCCAAGCACTCGAAGGCTCAAGAGTGCAGTATCTTACGATGCAAGTAGACTCATTTTTGTGTACGCAGCGCACGATAAGCGCCGAACTCGAACCTGAACATTCCATTTACCGGATACCCGATTCGAGCAATATGAAACCCGATGGACGCGCAATTTTTCTCTCTCTCCGCGCAATTTCACTCGCGCTGCACGCACGCATGGATACGCAAGCACACGGCGAGACGTGGTGGATGAAGAAAAACAAACTGCGCCGCTGATATTTCTGTTCGTTTGACGGCGCGGTGGTAAAAGTCACGAGAGTGAAAGAACGGGCAAGAATAAAATACACCTGCCTACATAAAATTCACATGCACCAGTCACGCAAATACCTCGGCGGGACATAAAAATTTACGTTTTGTAAAATTAAAAAAATGCTATGGTAGATAAATAAAATAGCTGATTTTTTTAATAACATCACGAATCCCGTTTCCAAGTTGAAGTCATCGTGACTTGTACCACACTGAGAAAAAAAATTGGTTGAACGGATTAAATTTGTATTGTTGTTGATGCAATGGTTGATTCAACAATTATTAAGTTGCATTAAAAATGGTATAGTTCATTCAAGTCAACCATCACAATTTTTAAATCAAGAATTAGTTAATTCAATTAATGTTCAGTTAAACCAACTAATGTTTAGTTGAACATATCGGACTAAATATTCTAGTTGATTGAAACACATTTTGTGTTTTTCAACAAATTTTTTTTCTCAGTGCACCGTTATATTCAGCGGCTCATTCGTCGCGTTCGAATTAGCTACAAGGCGAAGATTCCATAGAGAATGTCGAGCGAGATGCACGGAATATCGGACACGTCCTCGAACGGTACGTCGTACGCGATACAGCACGACAACGCGCGGCAACGGAGCCCTCCGCGAGCACGCGGGGGACCACCACGTGCCGCGGGCGCGGGCGTGAAGAAATGCGGGGCACATGCGACACGTTGCACCTGCCGCGCTCTGTTGGAATCTTCGCTGCCATGGCACGCGGCTCCACGTGCTCCGTCGCGGTTATCTCGAGGTCGATGTAATTTCGGTGATTCTGACTTCCATCGCAGCAGACTCCCACGTCTCTCTGCGGCATCGGGATCCGAAACTCGGGATCAGAATCAGTAGAGATTAGAGCGGCCTCGGTCTCCTTTCGACTCGCGAGTCGAACTGACGATCATGGGCGCCCTTACAACTTTTTTCAAGGAGGCACAGAGTGTAAATATATTTAGGAGTGCCAAACGAACGTATTTTCAAACAATATTTTTTAACACTAAACCTACCACTACCGGTCAAATGACCGTTTTTTAACTTTTGATAAAAATTCTGCATTCAATGTTATCGCTTTTTCTCAATTGACTTCACGAGACTTTTTCTTATAATATACATATAATCCACGGAAAGAAGGGTTTTGCTGAAGTATCTAAAAATTTGGCTAGGTACAGATCTGAAAATAATTTTGTTAGACTATCGAAAGTAACTATGTAAGATGCTCAAATATGATGACAATGCTGCAAAACATTTTGATATTCTAGTAACTATTTTGGGCTTCCTACATAATTATTTTGATGGTCCGACAAAATTATTTTCAGATCTGTATCTGGCCAAAGTTTTAGATATTTTAGCAAAACCATTCTTTCCGTGTCCGGTTCGGTAGAAATAGGTATATATAAATTGTCGGTAGCTTTAGTGTTAAAGAAATGTTTATGCAGATTTTTATTTTTAATTGTATAACTTTCAAAAATCATAAAATCATTTTAAATTGAAAAAATTAAAATCCAAAAGGGGCATATGCCCCTCTTTGCCCCCCCCCCCTCATGGGCGCCCATGCTGACGATTAATGATGATTTAACACGACAATCGGCGCCCAGGCTTCCACATGGCGCCGAAGCTCAACAAGATCTTCCCGGAGTCCTGCTTGCTGATCGCCGTCGGCGTGATCGTCGGGCTGCTGCTGTTCCAGGCGAGTAGCGTCCACATATCGCCGCTGACGCCCGACACATTCTTCTTGTACATGCTGCCGCCTATTATCCTGGACGCCGGCTACTTCATGCCCAATCGGCTGTTCTTCGACCATCTCGGGACGATACTCCTGTTCGCCGTCCTTGGGACTATATTTAATACGATGTCGATAGGTTGGTAGAGCGGCCACAAACGACGCGCGACAACACCCGCTGGCGCGGTCGACCAGCGCATCAGTTTCAACTCGGAAATTATTCTTTTCCCTCGGCGCGTTGGTCAGTCTATGACTCGGGCTTCGTCTCCGCCTTGCCCACGCAAACCGATTCCGCATATGTAGAAACGCGAATATCTACCCACGGGGTCCCAGGAGGCAATACGTCTCGTGCGCTGGACTCTCCGAGTGATTTCAAGCATAAAATGTCACGAAGTCAAATATGATCGTAACGTTATGACGATGCCCATTAGGAAAAATCAGAAAATAAATTGCAATATTACTATCGTTACTGCGATTTAAAATGAGATTTCTTCAGTGAATCGGAAAGCATTTTTTTATCGAAGATAATATTATTTAAAAGGACAAATAAAATTTCTTACAGTCTAAAATATTCGTCCTGATATATACTTGCAATTAGTTCAGCTGCACCAAACTGCTAACATCGGTTGGGCACCGTATCAAAAAACGAAGCTTTACAAGACATCGAACTTTCGGATTAGCTATTCGCGTAGTAATCCCTTATATATTTTTTGAGGGACTATAAATTCTAAATATACTTTCTTATATTTTTTAACTGTGATATAATCTTTTATATTTTTGAAATTATGAATTCTAAAAGTTGCGATAAGTAAAGGGAAAGAACAGACTTCAAGTCTAATTTGCAATCTGTTAAACAAGCATCCCATGCGCGTGGATAAAAACAATTTCTAAAAAAATTAATTAAAAATCTGAAAGTGTAATAAGACTTAAGCAAGTTGGTTGCGTACGTTATACATATGTATAAAGAGAAGCATACATAAAGAAAACACTCCGGCCATCCCGCAGATGGTGGAATTTCCATTTTTCACTTTTGCCCATGGTCTGTTCGCGGTCTAGCGTAAGCGCAGATGTTCGTCTTGAAAACACAGAGAAAACGCGCGGCTTGAGAACGAAAATAGCGCGCGCGTCGAAGCGGACGTCGGGACGATGCGCGAGGCAAGCGACAACGACGACGACGACGACGATGACAACGACGACGACGACGACGACAACATGTAGAGCACGTGCGGCAATTGTCATCCCGACGATAATCGCTATCGTCACAATGATAACGCGTGATTCGATTGTCACTCCTCGATAATCACAGATAGCGAAATCGTCGCTGTGACCGAAAGAAAAAAAGGAGAGCGAAACCGATGTGACGAAGTTCTGAGTTATTTAATGCTCGATAAAATCGCGTTAAAAAAGAGACCGTAACGGGATAGACACATCAGGAGTAAACGACGGGCGCGGACTATTGATTAGGATTGATGCCTTCACGTAAAAAGACATGTCAGTGGCATATGTTTTCGGGCGATTACTTCTTATCGCAAGAGACGCCAAGACTATGTGCCAAGGTCAATAGCACTGTAAAATGCTTCTTAGGTGCCTTTTGCATAAGCATTTACGAGGTGCAAAATAAATGTAAAAAGCACGTTCTTATTCTTCTTGTATAAATAAAAAATTATAAATGTAGCGTCTTCCCCGAAATTTTCACATCTGTCTCTTCTGATCTTTTCTATATTAAATCTTTAATTATTTCAATTCAAATTTTGAAACGAATTTTTATTTAGTCAGTATTTATTTAATAGCATTCCGAGAAGGAGCGTGGAACAGTATGGCTGTAATTATTCGCGGTTTTGACTTTTACTAAATTCTGGCATCAAAATTCTGCCGAATATCGGAATCGTAACGCGATACGATTCTAATTAATATAGAGGCGAACACACAGAAAAATACGCAGACCTAAATTTCTTCAAGAGACGCAAATATTTCTGCGAATAAATCGCGACGGCGACTTTTGAAGACGACGCGAGATAAAATAAAAGTGCGGAGAGTCGCCGTGATAACGTTACATTAAAATTTAATTATTTCTAACGACATTTGCCGTAATTACCGCGATAAGATCTAACGATATCCGATTAACTGAATTAATCCGTAAGAAGCCGCGGCGGAAATGAAAACTCCTTGCCTTTCTAGAACCGTACTGCGCGTAACTTCCAAGTAGAAAACGACACGGTAAGTACAACAACGGCAGCGATCGATAACATGAAATTACAGTACGACGTTAATTAACGTACGATCGGAGTAGATTAAAAACTGCATCATTATTGTCGAGAATCTACGGAGGCCTCAATATCAAGAGGGTTTCTTCCGAAAGGAAGGAAGAATACGAGTACTTGTGATACGAATATAACACGTGGGCGGGGCGCCGGTATTCGATAATGCAAATTTCTATCTTTGGCGACGTTAATCTCTCTTTGTCTCTCTCTTTCCCTCTCTTTTTCTCTCCCTCTTATCGCGGTTCAACGTTCAATGACTTTGGGAATCGATAGGATAATAATAATCTCGATAAATTGACAATTTATTCAGATGTATTTAAAGCGGATTAACGACGACATTCGCAATAATTAAAGCGAATTACGGGCGCGGAAAAAAATTACGACACCAGATATTGAACGTGCATTCCTGCGGTTAAAACGCTGTTTGCACTTTAGGTGTGTCATTATGGCTGCTGGGGAAAAGCGGTATATTCGGTTGCGAGACGCCCATCCTCGATATGTTCCTCTTCTCGGCATTGATCAGCGCCGTCGATCCCGTGGCCGTGTTGGCCGTTTTCGAAGAGATCCATGTGAACGAGATACTCTACATCGTCGTGTTCGGAGAGAGTTTATTGAACGACGCGGTCACTGTCGTGAGTATCATATATTATTTACATTACACTATCCTGCACGTCACGGAATTTGTTGCGTAAGTAGCACGCAACGTGCTGCAGAAATCTATGTCCTTTTGTTGCAAATTGTTGAAGGTCTTCGATATGTAGAGAGACGAAGATTAAAGCCGATCAATCCTAGTCGCGCTCGGTCTGCGAATATAAGATCTCTGCACACATCTGATAAATAGGCTTAAAGAGGAAACGTGGAATACACGAATATATCTCTCTTTTCGAAATAATTGTAACAAATACATAAAAATATATCGAATGAAATCTGAATAATTGTAGTATAAAAATAAAAATATCTCTTTGATGGGAATATTAAAAATTTGTAAAGAACTAAACTCCAAGTAAATAAATGGAATATAAAGATAAAAACAGATGAACATTTTTAAGAAAGAATTTTCTCAGTTATATTATATTTTACATTAATGTTTGCAAAAACATGAGAGCATAATCAATAATATGCCACAGAAAGATAAGAATAACTACCGCAATAATTCGCGATCATTTTATGTACGATATCGGTCTCTTGCGCTTTTCCGTTCAGAATTGACCCTGAAGTTGACGTAGATTAATACCCTGTCTCTCACCCTCGCGTATCACATTTTAGAATATCTGATAAATAAACGAAGGCACAGAATATAGTAAAGCTTGCACGTGACACCGCCAAAGCACTCGTCAGGCGAGAGATCGATATAACATTGATCACATTGTCCTTAAGCGCGAGTCAAGTATCAAATACATTCGCCTCGCTTAAAAATTAACATCGTATTTGCTCGCGAGCGATATGTCTGCGACCTGTAAATGCTCCGCTTGAATAAAACAAAACGATATAATGTAAACGCGTTTTGTAAACACTGCCGTCGCGACAACTTTAATAAACGTGTCGCCGGCACTGGCGCCTCGGGAGTTATTAATATCATTCATGGACAATTAACTCTAAAAAAAATATCTGTGTATCATTTATAAGCGAGAAGAATATAGCTTTGCATAGTGCGGCGGTTTCCAGAAATTCATTCATTCCGTTCCAATTTTATCTGTTACGTAGGGAGACTGAACATATCCCTCTACAAATAGATCAGTATCCCTGCTCTGTACTGTATTTATAGTTTGTAGTACTTGCCATGTCATTAATCGACCGAAAAGGCTGTTCTGCTTCGCCGTAAAAATTGGGTCGTGCCGGCTAAGAATGGTATGCGAAAAAGGTAGAGCCGTTAACGATCCGCCGCCTATTAGTTTCGTGCTGTTGCGAGGCGAGCGAAGGAAAGTGTCAAGGGTTACTGCGACGACTAAGTAAAAGGCCATTTAATACGAATACGCAGGTGCTCTATCACATGTTCGAGACGTACAGCGAGATGGGCCCTTCCAGGATCATCTACACGGACGTGTTAGCGGGCCTAGCTTCGTTTTTGGTGGTGGCGATCGGTGGCACGGTCATAGGTGTAGTTTGGGGTTTCGCCACTGGCTTCGTGACCAGGTTTACTCACCAGGTGCGCGTGATAGAGCCGATCTTCATATTCGTGATGGCGTACTTGGCATACCTCAGCGCGGAGATCTTCCACTTGTCCGGCATATTGGCGTAAGTAAATCATCGACTTTTCGACATATCGCGTTGGCATCTCCAGCCTCGAGACGCGTTCCAATAATACGTTTCAACAAACATAATTACTAAATCGAGAAATCGAGAGATGTCTCAACGACTTACCTTTATTGCAACGTAACGAACATTATCGGAACTATTTAATCTTGGATATTAAGTACCTATCGGTGAACGATATCAATTTCAAGAATAAGTTGCAACAACTTGTTGCACTGTTCCTATTGGCACGACTCTGCAGAAATTATAAGGAACTGAAATAAACGCCAAGAAACTGCCGCGAAGGAAATATCAGATGGATCAATGCCGAATAGAGTTCTGAACAATAACGACTTAATTCCCGTAGTTACATCCGTTATAATTACTCGCGTTACAGACAAGATTCCCGACCCGCGAGCTTTAACTTTGCCGAAACAGCGATGATTGCCATGCCGCTCGTTCCATAATTCGCGATCCCTTTGTTCCAGAATAACCTTCTGCGGTATTACCATGAAGAATTACGTCGAGGCCAATATATCGCACAAGTCCCACACGACCGTCAAGTACACAATGAAGATGCTGTCGAGTAGCTCGGAGACCATCATATTCATGTTCCTCGGCGTCGCCACCGTGAACAATGCTCACAACTGGAACACATGGTTCGTCGTCATGACGATAGTCTTCTGCTCCGTCTATCGGATCGTGGGCAAGTAAAAGTCAGATTTTTTAATTTTTATCGATTGAGGAGGGGCTCAAAGAAGGATTTTTCCTATCTACGTTTAGCGTTCTTACCTTTGAAGCATTTATAACGATTACGGGATTCACGAGGGATTACTGTTCTTGAGTTGCGACGTGTTCTTTCATAAGAGTCACATATATTAGACTCGACAGTTCCTAAGTCCCTTCATACCTTTATTGTACGATTCTACGAGCACATTTTTGGATTCAACTTTTAAAAAGTATTTTATAAAAAATAATTTATGGAATTTTCCGGGTTCGTAGCATTGAGACACTTCTGTTTTTAATTTTTTTACATTCGAATGTAAGCTGAGGATGGCTCGAAGGAAAGTCAAAACGTTCTAATAATATACCGTAGATGAATTTGTATAAATAATATGCCGTAAAATAATTTGTATAAATTGATTTTGCGCATCGCCTACCGCGCCTGACTCATATTTGCCGTTTTTATTCTTTTAATTATTATAATTTGTGGAATTTTAACTTCTTTTCCGAATTAGCCAATAAAAAAAAATTGGCTTGCAAAACTGTTGGCGTGGAAAAAGTTTAGAGGAATATTGCAAAGAGAGAAATGAGAAAAAGTAGCGTGATAATAGCGAATTCGTGTCGAAGAATTGTTACACGATCGCGCGGGCCTTGACCGGGCCAGCTGGACGGGCGTTAAGGGCATCGCTTCGCCGGCGAACGGAATGGCGTGTAAAGCGATATGGTTAAACGATGAAATCATAATAGGACTTAAGACAATTGACTCCTGCTTACACGAGCGTCTTACGTCACTCGCGAGCGACGCGCTTCTCTTATGGCTTCTTGTTCTAACCGGACAATTTGTCACTTGACCGTGTGAAAAGTGCGGAAAGATAAGGGCAGGCTTATGAGACGCAACGTACCATTAGAAGTATTACATTGTCACAATCAACGTTTCACGCCTTCATAATAGCCACTTAACGATCGCTTGTAATCAAATAAATCGGTCGGGATTGTATGGATTTTTATAAAACCGAAGATATAAACTGATAAAATCGAGAAAAACGAACATGACGATGCGATCAGAAATGCGGATTCTTATAAAATTCTTCTTAACTTATCGCGAGCTATTATATCAAATAATGCTACACGTTTTTACAAAGGGGATATTACAGTTGCAATCACGCTCGAATTCGTGTTCCAGGCGTGATAGTGCTGACAGCGCTGGCGAACCCGTTTCGGCTGCACAAATTGGACAAAGTGGAGAAATTTGTGATGTCCTACGGCGGTTTACGCGGAGCCGTGGCGTTCGCCCTGGTGCTTCTTATAGATCCCAGACACGTGCCGCTGCAGCCCATGTTCGTCACCACCACTATCGCCGTTATCTACTTCACCGTGTTCATCCAGGTAGGATCACGGTCGCATGACTGCGTACAAGTTGCATGACGAGTTTGTTGCGAACACGTACGCACGTGAGCGTTGCGTAACGCGAGGTTCGCGTTGCTCGTGTTCTTTCATGGAGTGCAAGATTGCGGACCTTGCACGAGTAAATCGGACCGACCCAGTCGGTGGCGTCTTTCACGGAACCGATGACTCGCGCGTATTTTGAGACGCGGCCAAAGGTGGCACGCGTTCCGAGAGAGACGAGATTATTTCATGGGAGAACGGAGAACGCGCGGCGAGGAGAAAGAGGAAAGCGAACGCCGCTAGGTCCACGGACGATCGTCCGTTTGATTGACGATTAATGAGCGGCGATACAAAGATGCCAGCCGCAAAAAAAGGCTCGTCTCTGCACGTGTGCTTTGTTGCGCGATCGATCGGAAACCTAATATCTCTATGCCGCACACACTTGAGCATACACTTTTGCGTCAAGCGTTCTATCAGCCGCGCGTTGCCTCTCTCCGATAATCCGCGCCGGGAACGAGCGCGCTCGCTCGCGACGACACCCATGTGTAAACGCGCTCTTATTTTTAGGGAATCACAATCAAACCCCTCGTCAAAATCCTCAATGTCAAAAGGGCCGAGAAGAGGAAGCCGACGATGAACGAGAGGATCCACGAGAGGGTACGTTGCACGACGTGATCATTTCGGTGGTCGTTTGCTATCTGCTTTCCCGGAAACCCCTAACTCGGAAATCGCGGTTATTGTCGGGAAACACAGCGATTGCGGGACTGATATAGATGCATAAAAATTCGATAAGTTCATTCGATCGTCGCTGTGACGATAACGGAGCCCATTACCTCGAATCCCAGTTACGACGTATTTCTATATATATTTAACGGAACAGAGCTGTACGACCGATATGAAAAATAGGATCGAATTGTGAAATAGGATAACGTTCGTCATTGTCAAGCCGCATTACAGAATGTGTATATAGCAGCAATTTTTACCGGGACTTTGATACATCATTCTGCTTGCGTTTGCGTTCGCCCGCGTATACGTAGCAAATCCCGGCGGATCCGTGACGCCTATGCGTTGCTTGTCGAACTGAAAGATAAATAATGGTCTGTCTCTTAATTCTTAGATAATGGATCATACGATGGCGGGTATCGAGGACATTTTGGGAAAACACGGCAACTACCACGTCCGGGATAAGTAAGACGCTTAGTCATAACTTCGTATTTGTTCAACTCCGCGGTGTTTGCGAACAATCAAATGAGAATCTGTATGAGTTATTAACGTAAAATAAACTCGAGCAAGATTAAATTAAAGGATCAATATCTTCTAATCTATATCTTCCATGATCTAAATGGAAGTACATTTTTTATTGTAATGAAAAGTATTAAATATGAGAGAGAGATGTGTAGATTGATTATTTGTATTGCCAAATTACCGGAATATTTTTCTGTATCTTTCTCTCTTTTTCTCTTTTTCTCTCCCGATAAAAATATTATCTTGGTTTGCTGTAGATTCAAGCGATTCGACTGTAAATTCATCCGACCTTATCTCGTGAGAGATCACTGCGGCGCCGAGCCGAAGATTCTGGAAACTTACTCGAAGCTAGCGATGAAGGATGCGCTGGATTACATAAGAAGAAACGCCTCCACTATCGGCAACATTAGCGGCACCGAAAGTATGTCGGCGATATTCCGTAATTACAGCAATACCGGACAGTTCAATGGAAGGTGCGGAATTCTCGTTGTTCGCCGCTGACAATTGTCGTTGATAAAATAAAAGCGCAGTCTAATCGCATTCTTTTTCTCTCTAGCCCCAGCTGCAGCCAGCTCGAATCGGGATGGAATATCGATCTGCAGGAACTGGAGTACAATCCTTCCAAAAGAGACCTGACGGACGCGAGAATCCACCATCTGCTTGCCGAAGAGCTTTGTAAACCATACAAAAGGGTAAGAGATTATGGTCAAACCTAGATTTTCTTCAAATCCGGAGTCTGCTCGTGATATATGACCTATCACATAATATATTACATGTAATAAAGTAGTAATCTCTCTACTATCAAATTTTTTAGTCATATTCTTTGATAAGTTTTTAATCCATTTATCTCAAGCAGAAATATTATTTCTTGCAATTTTTTAATTTTTGTTGAAATATCTTGACATTTTTTATATCTTATTATTAATTTATTTTTAATTCAATACTCTTTTATCAAAAAATTTATTTCAAATTCATCAAAGAAACTTTGTGTAGCCAAAAAATATTTTAGTAGCAGAATATTCTACATATCTAAAAATATATTGCATCTAAGAATTTTGTACATTATGTTAATTATTCAGCATCGACGTTTGAGCTACAGCCGACACGCGGTGAATGATCGCGATCTCTCGACGCAAGTCAATTACAGAATGCACATGAATATTCGACGGATGATGGGGGAGCACAAGCATCGCCATAAACGCAGCAAAAAGTTGCTCAAAGTAAGTATCGATCGACGTCTCGATCGTTTGTCATATTTAATTTCGGCGTCTTTTACTTTCCATTTATCGATTTCGATTGTATATAGGACGGCAAACAGAATCATGTTAGTTTCCCAGAATTTCAACAGCAGAACGGCTCGACAAAGTTATTTACGCAAGGTACGTGCAAAACATCGCGGATAATTAATTGCGCCTCAAGGTTTCGTAAATTTTTTTTACCTTTTTTTCACGGATTATCGTGCACAGATTACATCAATGGCGTGCTGTACGAGTTAGAGAACGGAGAAACCTCGGAGAAGCCCTCCAGCAAAGAGGATTGGGATTCGGCGATCACGTTCACCGCACGAACGTCTGGTAAGAAAACTTTTCTCTGACTTATTAAATCGAATTGAATTGAAAAATTAGATCGAGGCTAAAAATATATCGGCGAATCCGGTGATGAGAAAACGATCAGGATAGCTCGTTTTTTTTTTAATAGCAAAGATTATATCTCTCACAATTTGTGTAGATATAGTTATTTAATAATCTTGTTAAAAAGAGTCACGACTAATAAAGTTTAAAATCTTTAAACGAAAGATTCGCCGAATGTAAACGCGGACAATCAACACGCTACCACCGCTACTACGTCGATGGACACAATAAATACGGACGAAGGAGACTTGAAAATTGGACGCGACGGTACGTTTTCCGCAAGGGGAAAAAGAAAGAATTCGAGCGTTGACTTTTGCATTATTGTGAATCGTTTCTTTCCTTTGTGCGTATTTTTTTTTATATTCTTCAGCATTATTGAAACCAAGCGTTGATCATGTGAACCATTTTCTCTCTTTGCGTATCTTTTATTTTGCGAGTGTTCGTTTGTTGTGCTAGGGTTTGGAATCGGTATAATTTCGGTGGTCACGAATTTTTCGTGTTCACCGTACCGAAAATTGCATCCGCCGAAATCATAACGGTTTCAATTTCCATTTCGTACTCCTGTTGCTATTGTCTTGCGATATTTGATTTAGGCGCGGAAGGCTATAGAGTAACCACCCCTACGGCCACGGAAACTATGTTACCGTGGAAACGTGAGGACGATTACGAGTCGGGTCATCCGATTAAGCAACACGAATTTCCAGCCTGGTGCTCCAATAAAGAATACCTCGCCTACAACTCGCCCTCCGCCACTTTCTTAGGTAAGAAAAAAAAAGATGAAAAAGGGAAAACGAGTAAATCAATTAGCTGCTAAATATCAATCTATCAAAGTTCCCTTGATTTTTTCATAAAAGGGTAACGAGAAAACCGATAGACCGTCGCGACAGCTATAAAGTTGGTTTTCCTTTAAAGGAGATTAACAACTCTCTGAAAACTTTCAGCTCGAGGGATCGCTATTTGCCTATTTATTCCCAGCGGCGCTTCTACTATGCCCGTTATGTCTTTCCGCTTTTCAGGTGGGATCGAACAGCCGAAAGTCCAATCCGTGATTGGCCTATTTCGACGCGAGAGCGTGTGCACGCCCGACAGTATCGATTGCCAGGAGACCGTCGACGAGGCGGACGAGACGGACGAGTACACCCCCGCGAAAATGGATTCCCCCGCGAAAACCAAGGGTACGTGACGCAAAGCAGAAGGAGGGTACGTGTGGTTCATTTTTATTTTTTTTTCCTTTTCTTTCTCCCCTCTTTTCTCACGCATACCGAGACAGATTGTTCAGTTTCCATTCTACACCCCCTTCCAACTTTTCCGACGCACCAGAGGAGGTACTCTCGACCGAGACGTATCGCCAACGTATAAAAAAATCGCACGTTTTGAAGTTCTCAAACAATATCTTAAACGACTCGATGATATATAACGACTATAAATTAGTCGTTAAGTGAGAAATGTTCGAGATGACACGCAAAAGACGCAAAACGTTGAGACGCACTGACGTATGCTATTTTTTAATGCGTTGTGACGGGCGTCACTTACGTTGCGTTGCGGCTATTTTTGCGAGCAATTGCAAAATCAGCACTGACAAGCGAATCGCCCACAACGTGCTGTCGTTTCGCTATAGGAATATTGTTTCGAGAACGGATTGCATGCGTAAACGTACAATCTCTGTCCTAGAAATCTAATTCCTTTGTTACAAATTCATACAACTTTTATTTCGTTTATCAATGTTATTATGTAGCAAAAGTAATTGACATGCTAAACTTTTTAATTTTTTACTTCATTATTACTTATTGTTTATTACTTTGTGCCAATCACTTTTCACCGCTTATGCTTTTAGCAAGACATCGGTACTCGCTGCGATATTTGCGATAACGCCGCGGCGGGAAGACCGATGTCCTCTAATAAATATATTTAATATCTACTTCATTTCGAGATACTAAGTTCCTGTCATGTATTAATTTTATTATTCCATTTCACTTACCAAGTGTTGTATGTATGTGTATTTAAGATTTTTCCAATAAACTATTTTCTATCGGTCATAGTGGAAAGAGAAGCACTATTTGAAAACAAAAGGACATCTACATTTACACTTTTATCGGAGCTAATTACATAATAAATCTCTTCAAAAGATATACTTTCAGTAGTTAAGGGACACCGATAAGCGGCCAAGGCGCTGCTCGCGCGCCGCGGTATTCTCGAATAAAACGAACTTTCGACTTCCCTTTCCAGGCAACCCGAGGAGGGTGCCCGCGAGGAGGGTGTCAATGATGGAGCTCGGCTTCGCCGACCGAGCTCGCTCGGTGGACAAAGCAGCGGACGACGGGTCCCACTCCTTGCCGGACTGCTGGAATGTCCAGAGACGACGCCTTAACTCCCTCGCCTGCTCGCCCGCCCAGATGCCGAGCCTGTCGACCGCCCTGATCACTTCCTCCACGTCGGAATCGTCGGAGGACGTGGAGGACGAGGAGGATGAGAAGGCTTGACCCTTGGGGACCGTCGCCGAGGAGCGATCGTCCGCCTTCACGGACGTCGAGCGTCGACGACGTCGGCCCTTGCGGCGACCACCGCGACACTCGTTGCTCACCTCGCTCCTGCGACGACCGAGTGCCCCCGTTTGAGAAGACCTGCCCTTGACGAGCCGCCTTCTGCAGGGGGCTTCTCGCGAACGAACCTGAATCTCGGCCTGAATCTTGTTGATACGCCCCATAAATGCGCGATACAAGACGAACAAGATGTGATGAACAAATTTCGGGAGAAACGACGGTGCAAAGAAAGAGAGACTGCGAAAAACGCGTCGAAGGTTTCGATTGGATTTTGTACGAGGAGAAATATTTAGGAAAACGTGAGAATTTCGCGCTAATTGGATGAAGATTACACGAGGAGAGAAAAGAGAAGGAAAAATATTCTTCCAAAAAAAGTTAATGATGACGAGTTTCTCCGCGTGGTAACGCGACAAAGTAATCGAATCTCTTTGGAATGAACGAGATTTTCTGTTCGAGTTCGGCATTCGGTATTCGCGAGATCGCTCGCCGATTCGGAAGGAAGCGAAACGACACGTATACGAAGTTGAAATTTGACGAATCACTGTTATTTTTTTCTGCACGCCGCGTGAACGCATTCGCGAGAGTGAAGGCGCTTGTCGAGAGCAAGGGCTTATTTCTAAATCCGTCTTTAAGACGTCAAGGAATTGTGGCCTTAAAGGACTATAGAAGTGCTTTGGACGCCGACGACTTATACGCTACTGTCATCGTCGTCGGTGCAAAATTCACTTGTCGGTGCTATCGATAAAAGTCTTGTAAAAATCGTTGTGCGACGCAAATGCGCCGCCAGCTTGTCCCAAGAGTTTTACCACGAGTACCTTCTCTCGGGGGTGGATTTTATAGTGATCTAACGGTGATCATCGCTGCTGTGTACTTCGCGATTAAGCTACGCTCAGACTAATCGACTTGGTGGAAAGTTACGTACAAAATCGGATTAGACACTTAAGTCGCTGCCACAATTTACTAAATTCTAAAAATTTCTGATTCTGCCAGTAGTATAATGCGAAAAACTCACGCTTCAATGTCATTTCCGATAAAAATATCTAACTTTCGACAAAACAATTGATTTACATTATTATCTCACAATCAGAACTATGACGTTTATGACTAGAGATGTGCGAATGAAGCATTTGCGAGATCGAATCGAATCAAATCGAATGTTTAATAACATGTTCGAAAGCAAATTGAATCGAATCTGAAACTTTCACGTCGAATCGAATCGAATCGAAACTTTTCGATTCAAATACGAATCGAATTCGAATCAAATTTTCCCAGATTTACATTACATGTTAATTGAAACGTAATAAAGCATTTTCAATGACGTGCATTGCAGATCTTTTTTTAAATAGACGAGAAAATTAATCAAGAATTTTAGAAAATAATCACAAAAAAATGATGTGCTAAGTAAAAATTTATAGTAGATTTATACTAGAAAATGAGTATGTGCAGGTATTATGCTGATAAATGCATAATATATAAATAAGCATAAATATGTAAATAAGCACTTTTTATAAGTTGGTAAGTATATACACAATATGTCTAAAAAATAACAGAATTAATTTCTTTTAATTTTTTATGTAAACTATTTATTAGTGGCGTTTTCAAGCTGCATGTCTATCAGGTGTCTATATTTCATTGGATATATATCGTAAAATTACAAAATTATATAAATTACAATGTTACTATCGAAGTGATAGTATTTTAGTGCACTTCATTACAAAAATATAATGGAGCAATTTCAAGTTTTGTTCTAAATTCGATAAAATCAAGAGAGATATAAACCTATGAAATAAAATAAATCTATGAAGACGATTGTCTATTGTGTACACAAATTTTTGAGTAGTCTATAAGATTTAGAGACGATAGAAAAGTTTTGGAATTAGACAAACGATTAGGACATCTATGGCACATTTGAAAGGAGATGTAAAATGAATCCAATTATTGATAGTCGATTTGAATGTAATTATTAATGCTAGCAAAAATTTAAAATATCAAAATTTGCGATTTACATTTTACGCAATGATTTGAACAATCGGAAGATCTGTTTTCGATTTACACCTCATAATGAAGAATCGTAGTCATATGTAACATTTTGACTAGAAAATATCTACTTAATAAATAGCAGTAATTAATCATCTGGGGTAACCGATGATACGCGATGATACACGAATGAGCGTATGCGCATGCAGGAGAATTGGTACGCGCTGATACAAGATTGGTCGCGCGGGAAATATAAATAAAGTAATAAAAATGGACGATCGATTCGAAATCGATGATTCAAAATTCTCGAACTATTCAAATTTGAACTTTTCGCACATCTCTATTTATGACATTTTCTATATAGAAAGTTTAGTTTTTATTTTCATCGTCATTTGATAGGAAATATTTCTATCCTTTTTAATGAGATTTTTAAGAATACTCGTTTCACTCATCAAACCGTCAATTATAGATGGTACTGTGACTCATTGTCAGATGTACATACATCTTTGAAAATAATGAAGGACGATTCCGTGATTGTCGTGATAAAAAATTATGCATTTTTCAATCTGATTAAAGCTACGTTAAGTCGCTAGTCTGGCCGTAGCTTCGCGAAAAACGATAGTCCAACATTAGATGCGTTATATCGTTAGCAATCCCGTTATTGTGATTCTGACGCATGTACACGCAGCACGTCGCGGTGTACGTAGACAACATCCTGTAGCGACGCATCCCCAGCTGAATTTAGGAGAATTCCTTTCGAGCGAACGGTTGCGCGACATTCAGTCGACGATGCGACCATCAATCGTGTAGAACCAGACGAGAGAGGTGCGTACAGGCGCATCGCTCTCCTTTCGAGTATGGCCTTAAAAAACCTTTCCAGCAAGCGGATACTCGTGAGTAACACGGTGCCTGGTGTATGATAAATACACTGTTACAATACATTGTTAATATCGCGCGGCCACGGCACCGCTTGGTCAATATTTAGCGAAAAGCCGCCAGAAGTATGTACATACGATTTTTCTTAGAAAAGAATACGCTAGAAAATTGTCAGCATCCTCATCGTTGTCATCCTCAGCAGCATCCTCATCCTCACTATTTTTGTTATCTTTTAGTATTATTTCGTCGGCGAAGAAAGAAAGAAGAGAGTGAGAGAGAGAAAGAGAGAGAGAGAGAGAGAGAGAAACAGAGGCGAAGCGTGACCACTAGACCATTCGGTATTCTAGTTATTATTGTTACACTTGTTACTATCGCTAGTATGTGACTATACTAGTTCTATTACTAATAACTAATAATGCAATTATAGCCATCGCTCGGCGCAGATGGAAAGCAGAAGCGTCGAGCTCTTGCTAGTTTCGAGGGGAACTTTGTCAACAGAGTCTTTTGATAGTTGAAGACTTATTTTGATTATCAAAATATGAATCGAGAATAGAATGCAGTTACAAAATAGGATCGCCTCAAACGGTGGAATCTTGTCATTGACCCGTCCCCGAATATTGCAGAAATTGCAATCTTCCTTGTATTTATTTCCGCGTTACTCATAACGATTAATACTGATTTTATTAATGCCATAATTAGCTTATTAGACTTTCAATGGACTCTTGACCTTTGACTTTTGACAATTACCTCATGGCTCTTGGGGACCCTGCGACTTTTATACTTCCTTATAAATGCATCGTATTGCGTAAAAATGCGGAGTACTTAATTTAGCGTGCGCGATCTCTGATACCGAACCACACTTTTGTATCTACATGAGGGTGACAGGGTATAAGTTCGCTTTATTAAACAAAGAAACAGAGAAAAACACACGGGAAGTTTTTTGCGACGATAAACAAAAATGATTTCGCACGGATTTGGAAGTTCCCCTCGCATGGAATATTCCTCGCGGCCTTTAGTTACTTAGACCGGATAAAAAACGTCGGACTAGTCTCTAGGTGCTAGTCTCTACGCTGTTGATTTGTTAAAAGGAAATAAATGTTTATTTCTTAAAAGACTATTATATTTGACATTTTTATTTTACGCACAAACCCTTACCTCTTTATTTGTGTGCCGATTCCTTAAATAAATCATTCTCGCCAACAATGACACTTGAGTGCTGCAGGATCGACAGGAACCTTTTTAAAATTGTTGTTAACTTTCTCGTTCTTTTTCGCTAACATTTTTCTTCTTAAAAGGAAAAATTATAACAAGAATTGTAAATGTTTCTGTAAGCAAGAATATTTCCAATCGTCGGATCTCGATCATTCCTAATGTCACGACCGTCTGAAAACAGCATCGGAAAGTTGTCTGTACTCACAGAACAATTACGAGCCAGATAATAAAATAATTATCGTTAGCTGATGAATGAATTGCACCTTCGATCTTCTGAAGATCACTCGATGAAATAGAGGCAGAACAGCCTTGGCGATCGCACGAGGTAGATCGCGTGAGTGATTTTCGTGCAATAAAGTTGTGACCGCGGAACAAACATGCCTGGAGGTGTCGTATTCCTGGTCTGCATTCCCACTCTGAGCTACGAGCACGAACTTGTGTTCGGCGTGCCGCTAAAGCGCTCGAAGAAGATCGAGAAGAGCAAGAATAAGATCGCGTCGCCGAAGGTGGATCTTCGTCTGAAGGAAGCGAAAACTCGCGCGCAATTGCTCACGCTCGACAATGACGGTGACGGTGACGACGATGATGATGACGATGTCGGCGTCGACGTTGGGGTTGATTCTAGGAAACATGCTCGCGGATACCCCACGCGATCGAAAACGCCGGTCTTCGTGTCGATGGAAACGGTAAAGTACAGTAAAAGACGTTAGAAGACAGTAGAAGGCATTAGAAGACATTACAAGACATAAGAAGACTATAGTATGAAGATATAAAAGATAATTAAAATTAAATTAAATAACGAATTAAGAATGCCTTAAGAGCCAGCACTGGAAATATTTGTGCAAAATCAGATCAGTCTTAAAGGGCGTTTATTTAAACGCTTAATCGCATAAAGTTAACAATTTTACATACGTTTCGACTCACGGTTCGAGTCCTTTTCAGTGTAGAACAATAATTTCATATTAACTTACATAATTAAACGTCATATATTAAAATAAGTTGAAAAGTTGTCGGATAAATTAAAATACGGCTTATGGTCACAAATGAACTTCAATGGTGTCGTTGATAATAAAATATAAAATTCCATTCTTCACGCTTTATACAATGGTTTGAGTATGAAAATGTCCAAGTTAATATAATCATGAGTTAGAAATTTGCATTGTTCACAAAGTACGTCTATTTATTATTGAAAGTCAGAGAACGTTTTGAAAAAATCTTTTAATAAAAGATATAATAAAAGGTAATTATATAAAATTATGAAAAAATAAATTGTATACTGCTAAACAAATATATATCCGTTGTAATTATACACTGAGAAAAAAAATTTGTTGAAAAACTAAAATATTTAGTCCGATACGTTCAACTAAAACGTTAAACATTAGTTGGTTTAACTAAACATTGGTTGAATTAAAAAGGTATAGTTTATTTTTTAATCAAAAATTAGTTAATTTAACTAATGTGCAGTTAAACCAACTAATGTTTTAGTTGAACGTATCGGACTAAATATTTTAGATTTTTAATAAATTTTTTTCTCAGTGTAGATTTCATGTTTCTTTTTAACTCTTTAACTTTAAGATTAAAATATTAGAAGATATAAGAAGACATAGATTATAGTATAAAAATATAAAAGATAATTAATTATTAAAATTATTTAAAAATGAATTGTGTGTATGCTGCTAAATAGACATATATTCGTTGTAATTATAGATTCCATGGTTCTCTTTAACTCTTTAACTTTGAGATTAATTTCTTCTACTAACTTTATTATTAACTTTTAAAAATGTGGATCATTTTCGCGAATATTTCTTCAATTCGATTTCAGATTGATATTTATATCTATCAAACTACCCCTACAGCACAAAAATTGCAGCAACATTGCAACACCATTGCAGTAACATTAAATATTGCCGAAATGTAGCAGTAATGTTGCTGCAATTTTTGTGCTGTAGGGGTATGCGGTTTGTATAACTTTTGCAGGTGCTGGAAGAGCTTCTCAAAAAGCTGAGAGTAGAGCACGTCGTGTGGTGCAAGGATAAAGAAGACATGTATTACGAGGTATGGTATGAGTTGCAGATACATTTTTATCTGTCTGTATATTTTCAAACGTGAATGCAAATGTGGTTTTCTGGTGGAAGGTGATATTTCCAGTACCAGCCGGCGAGCCCTGCGAAAATTGCATACATTGCCTCACCGAGATGGGTATCGGCGTTAAAATGAACTCGATAGTAAGGTGATTTTACATTGAGCTGAAGAAGTCGCACGGGCGAGTTCCAACGCGTTCGGAGTCATGACTTTGGCCATTGATTTTTTATTTTTAGCGTAATCCCGACGCAATGTACGTATAGCGGCGTGAACGGTGCAGGATTGCTGGCTGTCAAGGACGACGTTGCTCGCAGGTTTCTCTAATTGCTAATAAGATTAGCGTAAAAGCGGAGACACGTTAAGATATTATCTGACATGCATTTTCTGTCATTCAGACGGAAAGAATCGGAGGACCGTAAGAACGCTTGGGACGCTTTCGTAGGATCTATCAGATCGAAATTGACGGTAAAACAGGTGGTCGATGGCGTTCGCAGCGGCGGTGATCTTACTTTCGATTACGTATCTCTGGTATTAACCGCGGAGTAAGAAGCCAAACCCTACCCCTATATATTGCCTTTTTCATATTATCTCTAGATAAAGAAATAATTAAAAATAGATTTCCGGTAAGTTCATCTATGGCCATGAGAGGCCCCATGAAATGGCCCAATAGCTCTCTAATATTATCAAAAAACTCCTCTTACCATTCACTCTTGGTAATTTTTATTTTATCGTCACATTTTATCATCAATATGCTACGATATAATACTACGATATCGCGAATGTGATAGTAAAGAAAGCATTGTAGAATATTGTATTGATCATAGAACATAGACTTTATGACGTTTTGCCACAAAAGATAAATTAACAACTATCAACTTTGTGAAAATTGTGATCTTACAGCTGCCTCGCTGCACTCGGCCTCGTTGAGAACAGTGCAACTAATGTCGTTGCAGCCATGCTAGTTTCTCCCCTCATGGTAAAAAATCCTTTAATGCAATTTTACTTATCGTCAAACAATATTCGCGCGTCACCTCACACTTCTGATCGTCTCGTTGATCAAAGGGACCTGTGATGTCTCTGACTTTCGGGACGATCATAGCCGACAGAGACCTGCAACTGGTCGGCCTGAAGAGCTTGATGCTCGGTATCTTCTTATCGATACTCTTCGGCTTCATATTCGGCCTTATCCTCGGCACAACCGAAATGCCTTGGGGCTACAACGACTGGCCGACCGATGAAATGAAGGGCAGGTGAATATCATCAAAAATGACCAGATACACTGTTAATAACGCAATAGATTGCGTACAGCTTTCAATTATATAAAATCAAATATAGTTCTAATAAATTTCATCTCAAAATTTCTTTCTATAGAGGCAACTATAGATCGCTCTGGATGGGTGTTCTTTGGGCCCTTCCATCTGGTACAGGTGTCGCAGTCGCTTTGCTGCAAGGCAGCAACGGGCCGTTAATTGGTGTCGCCATATCAGCTTCATTATTACCGCCAGTTGTTAATTGCGTAAGAGAACAATATGCAGTGCATATATCCTATAAAAGCGATATAAAAGTAAAGTCCTAATGATAATGAGACATGTATTGTATAAAGATATCTGTTTTTTCTTCCCTTTGCTTGGGCGGTAATCAAGAATGGATGGAATTACAATGATCGGACTGAAAGCTCGGTTTTATTTTTGCAGGGCTTATTTTGGGCTCTGGGGTGTATATGGCTCATATATCGACCTATAAAAATGCCCCATATCAAAGGCGAATCTTATACAAACTTTAATAGCTCCTATACATATATCTACAGCGATTACTTACCCGTAGAATTCTTCTGCAACGGCATTATCAGCGCGTGTCTGACATTTATCAATGTAATGTGCATCTTTATTACGGCGATAATAGTCTTGAAGGTAATTAAAGTTAGCACGCAACATAGCTCGTTAATGGCCGAGAACAATCGCAAATTACAGTTGTAATTTGCATCCCATATTATTACGTCACCGACGCAACATATAGGTCGCGTCGTTAATTGCAGCTTCGCCGTCGAGTAAATTACATCGCGATACGACAAATTCACCGATTTTGATAAATAATACGTATAATCCGCTCTTATCGCGTGTACGTTATTTTTATTTTTGTCGTAATCATTCGTTCGCAACCGCAGATTAAAGAGGTGGCCGCACCGTATACGTCCACACCAGAACTGCGTCGGTTCTGGCAACACGACATCCGGTTGGTTCGCGATAAGAATATCTCTAGAGATAACAGTTCTTTAGATTCAAGGTAAGGAAAAATAATTGTAAGTATATAAATATCAAAATTATGACGTTACACTATAATCTATATCTTACTCTATCTATATAAGTCATAAGTAATAACGCAAAAATATATACTATAATTGTATCGCAAGTAATAACGTAAAAGTATATATACATATTATATATAATTAATTAAAAATGTGATGACTTCCCTCATTAAATATTCATATGAATTAGTTTCTACGATGGACTGAGTAAAACTAAACAACGAGCATTGGAACGCACGCTAAACGAAGCAGTTAGGGAAGCGATGAATGACGAAACTTTCAGAAAAGTACAAAGGCTCAGTTACGGGCAACACGGACCGGAAGAGGTACTAATAAGCGCACCCTTAATATTATATCAATTTAAATATTTTTTAATAATATCTAAATTATATCTATTATATATTATATTCTTTATAATAGCTTCCTTTAATGGTTTAAAAAAAAATATTGTAGATTGGCCCTCGGCTTGGTCTTCATGGTCGCGGAACCGCGGGCAGAGGCAACATAAAGGACAGTGAAAGCGTCGAGGAAATAATAGGTGGAGATTTACGGTCGCACAAAGGCTTAACAAATTCTGGCAATACAAACGAAGACTTGGCCGCATTGGATCGTTTAATAACGCTTCTTCTAAGCCAGCCAAGCAATCCCACCGGTGGTAATTTGGATTCGTGGAGACGCTCGCATCGAGCTAGTTCACGAGGCTATAGACAATTACGTGGCACTGCCGCCGATATCGCGGAAACTGGTGGCGTTGGCACAACGCCTCTCTGAGCATAAATTGACATTTAAAGAAAAGCCAACATCACATATGAAAATAGCAATACGATAGCTGGTTTTGATTTGAATATCACAAGTGTAAAATAAAACTGTAATAAGGACGAGGCACATATAGAAATATAAAAAATAACACAATTTTTGCTAAAGATATGATAGATTATTGATATCTGCATTTGTATCACAATTTACACAACGTAGCGAATATAAGAACTTTAAGAGAACTTATAGAGATCTATAAATCACCTTAATCATCCGATGGCTCAGTGCCAAAGTACCTATCGCCAAAATTGCCGATACCGGGCAGTACATAGAACTTCTCATTTATCTCAGGATCCAACGCGGAGGTAACGATCTTCACTCGCGGAAAGGCGTACGCAATCGAATGCACACCAGATTCGGCCATCAACAATGATGCTAGCAGCACATTTTCCTCAGCAACGTCGTGATCCAGAAGCACCCTAATCGCCATGATAGCGGCTGCACCAGTCGCAACAGTAGCATCCATCAATATTACTCTATAATCTTTGATGTCCTTTGGTAATCGGAGGTAATACAACTAAATACAAAAAATTAAACGAATTATCGGCCTGCGACTAAGAGTACACTTGTCAAGGAAAAATTTTCGAGTGCTTACTTCGGGCTCGCCAGTCTGCTGATTAGTCTGGATAAGAATTTTTCCTATGCGTATGTCTTTGCACACATCCCGAACAGCTTGCTCCATAGTCTCACCAGCGCGCAATATCGACACGCCGCATATTTTGTCCGTTGCACCTCGCTTGCCGCCATACAATACTCCTTGAGGTGTTTCAACAGTTACATCCTTCATGTAAACACAATTGGTATGTTATAACATGCCAATTATTTTAATTTACACAAATATAAATTTAAGACATCCGCAATACGACACTAGGTATTTTGAGTAAGAAAATATTCCAATCTGATAGAAACAAAACATCTGTGAAACATAAATTTAATCCCAAAGTAACTGATGTGAGTACAAACAAATATTTCGACAACTTATAACTTTTATTCATAAAAATTGTAACTATAATCAAATCAATTTCAAAGCTTTGGCTAGGATTATGATGAAATGAAGTAAACAAATATTCGTAAATAGTATTGAGCAACGTTTTTGCAATACATTTATATTTACCTCAAAAGGCAGCAGAGACAACGCATATTCAATGACCAGGCGGATCAAGCGCTTAGAGTAAAAGATAAATTCATCTCTATATGTCTCCTTATTACGTATGAATGTGTGAAGACCCTTTATTTGTGGCGTATCCGGAAGCAAGTACAAAGATGAAGGCAACGGTTGACCGATATACGAGTGCGCCAGTTTCTCCCTCAACTTGAAACCTCTCTGAAAACGGCATAGAGAAATCGTGCGCGTGTTAGCACCGATAATAATTCTATATTAAAATGCAAAATAAAATCTGACAATTTACCAATTGAAGTTGAGTATGAACGTGTTGTACAATTAGCTCTATTGCCACTTCGTTTTCTCCTCCACGCGGCACAATGATATCCGCATGGACCATAAGAGGCGCTATGTAATAATAAAAAGCCGGCTGCACGTGCTTACTATACTGTTTTAATACACCCTCCAAGTCTCTGCCTCTTTGCGAAATATCCCTTCGTAAACGTCTGGCCAATCTGACGTCCGCATCGGTATCGACGAAAACTTTCATATCGCACAGCTTGATGAAACGTTTATCTATTTTGTTACTCTCTTTCGATATCTTTTCCAATCTTTAAATTAATTTATCTTTTTATCGATTTACCTTCAACACGTCGACATTGTAAAAAGTAAGTATTCCCTCGAAGATAATGACGTTGGCGCCATACATGGTTTTCTTTCAAACAAAGAAGAATAAAACTGTAGAAATTACGTCGATTTCTTGCATATTAAGTAGAAACCAGTCAACTTACCGTTCTACTTTCTCTACGATGCGTTACAAAATTATAAATAGGAACTTCTACCATGCGCCCTTCCTTCAAACGCTGCAACGTAGTCTTGAGAAGCTCGAAATCGAATGCGTCAGGATGATCAAAATTATACTCGTTGTGTGCAGCCATCTCGTGCTGCTTCTCGTTTAATACCTATAAGATAAATATTTATTAATATTTACAGCATTATCGAATTATTTTCAAACATGCTAATAAGAAATTTGTTAAACCGTATAAGAAGATATTTTTAGTAAACACTATTGATTATAGAATATTTAACGCACTTTATAAAAGGAGTCCATACTGAGAAGGGTCACCCACGGTACGTCTAGAGATTCTATGATTTTAGTTGCCACTGTTGTTTTCCCAGAGGCGCTGCCTCCACAAATACCTGTCGCAAATATATTCTTCAATAACAAAAGTTTATATCTATTTTACATGAAAAATTTAAATTACCCATCAATTATAAATTAAATATAATTTTAACTAAATTAACAGAAGCACTAAATTAGGTATTACTAACCAATTACAAAAGGTTCTACTTGTTGACCAGCTGAATTGTACCAAGGAGGTCTACCGGCTGTATAAATGGTTCGCGTTTTGCTCCTGAGAATAGATTCTGCAGACGTTTTCTTACTTGATTGTGACATGCTAGTAGTACGCTGCCTGCGTGATCGCGGTGACTTTTGCGAACCTATTATAATTACATAAAATATACTTTTCTTTGTTATTTCTTTATAATAATCAATACTTATTTTTAAAGTACATAATTCCTTATATACATATATATGATTTTATTGATTTTTATAATCTGTAATAAAAGGATTTAATTAATAAAAGGAATAGGAATAGGATTATATAAAGGTAAGAAGGACCTTCCGATTTTTTGTATTAGCTGTCCTCTAAGAGCTCATTAAGGAATTTAAGGCGTTGGATCTCATTTGAATCTTCTCTTATGGATACAACGGAACTCTTCATAGAACTATTGATTCTGTAAACAACGCATCTATGTGGGACTTAACACATGCATAACTATACATTATATCTATATATATATATATATATATATATATATATATAACATTATATATATACAGTAAACCCTCGTTAACACGAACTCGAAGGGACCGGGATTTGAGTTCGTGTTAACCGGGTGTTCGGGTTAACCGAGGAAATCTTGCCCTGTACAACTCTGTCGGGACCCAAATTTTAGTTCGGGTTAACCGAATGTTCGTGTTAACCAGGTTCGTGTTAACGAGGGTTTACTGTGTGTGTGTGTGTGTGTATATATATATATATATATATATATATTACATATACATCATAAGCTCACATTTTATCTCGTTACAATTATTTCATTCACTGATAAGATATTTATTCCTGATGCAATCTATATTACAAGTGATTCACTGTCATAACATGAATAACTGACCTGCCATAAATCATTCCGTTATCAATTACACATAAATAAATATTGCATATTTGCATACATACGTAAGAAACTTATCGTCATCAGGTATCTTTTACTAGTTCTACTAACAGGTTTTACCGACAGGTTCTAGCCAACAAATAAAATAATTCGCTACCACATGTGAGATTAAATCGAATTCCAATGCACATGGATGCAAAGTCGTTTTTCGAGATCGGAAATACCAGGCTGAAACCCTACGAAAGAGCGGACAATAAATGGACTTACCTGTGGATGGTGGCCTCGGGGATTGCGGCGTGCCGACGTCGGAGTGCCTATAGTGCTCCGCATCCTCGCAGAGCTCGTCGACGAGAAAGATCTCGCGGTCGTCCAGGCACACGTCACCGTCGTCGCTGGAAAAAATTTAGCGATAAAGAGCACTTATTGATTTTCGATGGACGAGAGAAAACGTGCTATGAAATAATTTTAAAAAGGCACTCTTCGCGCATACCTTTCGGAACTCGCCGAGCTCGGTGGCTCGAACGGGGGCTGCATTTTAGCTGCCATGTTCCATCGACTCCTCCGTTGACCTCGGGCTCGTCACCACACGTGCACGTCGTGGATGGTCAACTCCAATCAACTCCGTCAACTGTGGTCAACTGCGTCGTATGCGAGCACCACGCTGCGCACCGAACATACGTACAGCGCACGCCGTGGCGCACAGCAGTGTCACACGCGAGCCGCGCGGTCAGTGTTCCCAAACCGTGGGAAAGACCCCACCATTCATTCGATCATCCTCGCAGTTTTCGCGCGCGTGCGTACGAACGCGCGCGAGCGGCCCACGTGACTACGTCGACAGTATCGTGCCTAGAAGGAATATACAGGGTGAGAAAACAGTTTTCTGTAAAACTGTATTTTTCGAAAAATATAAGTTTTACAGAAAACTGTTTCAGACAAAAGTTGTAGAGTTTAAAAAGACCGTTTATTTACTGATGATATCGGTTTGACCTTGGGTGGCGTCGCCAAGGTCAGGACAAGGTCACCTCGAATTTTTTAAATGGAACCCCCTATTTTTTATTGCATATTCTTATAGCCCTTCTCGAGACCTTTTCAAAACACCCCTCAAAAATTGTCTTTTGCATAAGCCGTTCCGGAGGAAGCTTCAAAGTTTACAATATCGTAAACTATTCATTTTTTGATAACTGTACCTTAATACTTTTAGATGCGTAGAATACTGAGATGAATCTATTGGTGCAAGGAAAACACATGGTTGCTCTTCAATGAATAGTTTACGAGATATTTTATATCTTATGTCAAAATATTGTAAACTTTTGTTCTGCCCGGTCCGGTACTTTTTCCTCACCCTGTAGAACGCGCCTTATGCCCAATTTCTTCACCTTTAGATAAGTTCCCGATAACTTTATCCGAAAGATATCTCTCAGAATCAATGGCTATTGGTAACTTTATCTCGAAGATAAAACTTATCTAAAAGTGAAGAAATTGGGCATTAGAGACATGTATTTTTACGTCTTTTATTATCATATCATTAATAAAGTTATTTCAGAATTAATATAGCATCTTTGTATTTTAATGTATTATTAATGCCGTTTCTTCTAATTATCTATAGCGAATTCAATCACCCGCACTATAGCGATTAGTGCCCGGTAAAAAATTTTTTATATATAAATATATATAAATAGATATAAACATATATAATTATATATAATTATATATAATTATATATAATTATGTATGAAATATGTCCATACATGAAATTTTTCATATATAATCATGTATAATTATATATGAAAAATTTCATGTATGGACATATTTCATACATAATTATATATAATTATATATGTTTATATCTATTTATATATATTTATATATAAAAAATTTTTTACCGGGTGACACAGTCGATTATTCTCCTCAAATTCTATTCTGATTAGTTAACTTCTTAGAGCTTAAAGCTTACCACACCCTATTGTAGACCCAGCCTAAAGTTTCCTATCTTTTTATCATGACGGGCGTAAGGGCCATGGCACACAAAAAAACGTACACAGTAAAACTTAAACTTAAGCGAATCGACCAATCATAAGTTTTGAGTTTTAAGATGGCCTTCTTAAGGCCCGGTTCCACAACTTGCTTTAACCGAAGTTTAACTCGTTAAACCTAATCAGGATTGGTCTATAACGAGTTAAACTCTGGTTAAAATAGGTTGTGGAACTGGGCCTAAGTCTCGATTGTGATTGGTCGATTCGCTTAAGTTTTAGTCTCACTGCGTACGTTTTTTTTGTGTGCCATGGCCCTAACAACCACTTATCGCGGTAAAATATGTACGCGACTGAGGACTTGAGCGTATTACTAAAATCTGCGCAGTGCGCATGCGTGGAATATTTTTGGGAACACCGGCCACGCGCGGGGTCGTCACAGGAAATCGCGCGCATGCGAATGCAGTCCCCTGGTAGAACATATGTCTGATTCGTGCGAAACCTTGGCACGGCTATTCAGCCCTACAAAATCAATTCTGAATTACAATTGCGCATTGTTATACAATATTACGTGCTTTACATTCGTATCGTTTAACTATTGTTGCTGGTCAAATCTAGATTCTATATCCTGAAAAAAGATTTTGTAAATTTCGAAATACTGACGAAATTGTGAGAATATTCTGGAAATACCGAAAAGCAATGTCGTTTTCCTTGAATCTTTTTTTTGGGAGACTGTCCAACTCGTTCATTGCGAAATGTTAATTTACTTAGTAGCTGCGTCTTTTCGTTCTTTATTTCTACAAGATTTCTCTGCCTCTTTTCATCTTCGGTACGAATACGCACGTATATCGCAGATGTATGATGATAATAAATACATCATGCTTCAGAGGCAGTGACGTAGAGGAGACGTCAGACGGAGGAAGCTCCCACCCACGCGGGCCAAGTTGGCTATCTTTGGCATGTACATATGTTTGCGAAAGAGCAGCGAGACCAACGCGCAGGCACGCTTCGAATGTCGTAGCTGCGTATTGTAACAAGGAAAGAAAAATATGCGTCAGGTTTTGATATTTAAGCCGCGTGCATCTTGTCTGTTCGGTGTGCGATAAGAAATATGGGAATCGAATAACCGACGTCATATCTGCGTTACGTCGTATCGTACGTATATGTAACTGCAATTAGAGAGAATACAAATATTTTAACGCTCTATGCATTGAAATTATAAATAAAATTTGTACGAAATGTATAAGAAATATGATTAATTAAATGTATGTGTTTTATTCTATAACGTACACATAAATGCCTTAATACGTACGTGAAGTTGTACGCATATCGAGGCAAAATGCATATATATGCAAAATCGATATGTGCATAAATTCATGCGTCAAAGCATTAATGATTCTGTGTGTATTTATACATAATCACGGCAGTAAGTCATTTTTTAATATATGTAACGTAGCGGAAAGCAACTTGATATCTATTGGAAATTCGAGAAGGAGATTTTCATTACATCATGCCGATACGGATATGTAACGCATACATATATAAGAGAGAGACACGTTTATGTATGAATTTAATCTTCATTGGAAATGGGATACCATCACTATTTATCCGGTATTTCCCGGATCTCAGTTATTTCTGATATTATTATCCAGTACCTGAATATATTTACAAAATCCGCTCTTGATATATATTTAACATTCGAAATATAAATTAGCAAATTTAAATAAATCTAATAAAAACACAATCATTTATTTTATCGTATATTTTATCTTTTTACCTCACGGAATAAAATTTAAACTAAAAATCTCTTAAATAAATCGTAATAAAAAAACATTTTCTATACACGGTAATTCTATGTAACATACTTTTATATTACCGGACAATAAAAAAACAATTGATTCCAAAAAGATATTCAACATCCACACAAATACCAAGACAAATTTCTAGAACAGGAAACCCCGCCCCTCCCTTTCGACACGACACGCACGATCAGCGAAGATAAGTGACCCTTCGCGATAACAAGCGGAATCCCGTCCCCGTCGGAGGGCTACCGCTGCAGTTTCAGACCGCTGCAGTTCGGACCGCTGCAGTTTCAGACCGTTGCCGCGGATCGCCGCCGACGTCGCGCGATACCGCGACGAATCGCGCACTCATTCAGCCGGTAACACTGAATCGCTGCTCGATCTCCTGTTTGTCCGTTGTCGGCCGGCCGAGCATCGCAAAGTAGCGAACGCCGCACAGAGAGAGAGAGAGAGAGAGAGAGAGAGAGACCGAGCGAGACCGACCGTGCCGAAAGTCACCCCGCGTTTACCCCCGATGGCTTCTGCGTCGTGTTGACTCCGTCGTCGCGTGACGTCGCGCCGTCTTTTAATAGTCCGCCGCCTCTCCGCGACCGGTTCGCCCGTATGATACGGCACGATACGTCTACACACGTATACGTACGTCGCAGCTCGTCGGGAGACGCGCCCTCGTTCGACCTTGAGCGACTATAACCGGTGCGTAACGTTCGATGTACGGAGCATCGTCGCTGCTGATCGCAACAACCAGCCGACCGCGAGTCACCGCAGCTCCACCGCAGACCCGTGCTCGTTTTACTCTGTTTACCTCCTCCACCTCGGCGCCTACTCCTCGACGCGGGACCGCCTCGGCGACGAAATGGCGAAGAAGACATACGATCTGCTGTTCAAGCTGCTGCTCATCGGCGACTCCGGAGTCGGCAAGACCTGCATACTCTTCCGTTTCTCGGACGATGCCTTCTCCACCACATTCATTTCCACGATAGGTGAGAGAGAGAGAGAGTGCGTGCGAAAGAAAGAGAGAACGACATCGGAAAGGCCGGTTAAGGGAAATTGTGGAGACTCCTTCGTTGACGAGCGACGACGACGTGCTTGGCTCGCATTCTTCTCCCGGCGATTAGGTTAGAACGCGGCGCTTCAGTTGAAAATTACGGCCGTCGCGCCTCGTTCCGCAAAATCCGACCCAATCGAGCCGATCGCCGCTTCGCGTTTCCGTGTACCGAGAGTCACACACGTGCGCGCGCGCGCACCTGTGCGTGCACACGCACACTAACGCACGACGATCAGGGTGTAATTACCAGCAGGTTTCTCTATGAGACAAAAAAGTAATCATTATACTTTGCTCTCGCGAGGATTTCAGCAGAATCATACATCCGTTTATGAGCATAAATATATGTTGCATAAATTACAAAAAAGATGCAAATAATTTTATAAATAATATACAAGGTTGTACACTTTCTATATATATAAAAGATGACTAATAAAAATAAAAAATATAAAAGCTAAAGGACAGGCTTCCTATAATTAATGTGTTGCATTTTTATTATTATAGTGGTAGTATATTGAAGTAGAACATATAAAATGTACATTTAGAGTTTTTTGAATATTGAAGTTTTCTAAAATATTTTATCCTTTTTGTTTAATGGGATATAAAAATGTTTTTTCTTATAGGTATCGATTTTAAAATCAAGACAGTGGAATTAAGAGGAAAGAAAATCAAATTACAGATATGGTGAGTTTGTGTGTTTATGTCGTATATATATGTACATTTAAAACTATGTATTTATGTGCCTTTTATCTGCAGGGACACAGCTGGGCAAGAGAGATTTCACACTATTACAACTTCGTATTATAGAGGAGCTATGGGGATTATGCTTGTTTATGATATTACTAACGAAAAGACGTTTGAAAATATTGTGAAATGGTTGAGGAATATCGATGAAGTAAGTTATAGCTTATTCCATATATTTACAAATTTATTTATTATATAGAAATTTGTTAAAACGAACACATGATAATGATTACCATAAATATCTTTTGTAGCATGCAAATGAAGATGTGGAGAAAATGATATTAGGAAATAAGAGTGACATGGACGAAAAACGCGTTGTCAGTACGGAGAAAGGCGAAGCGGTAAATATATTATGGACATAATTTTTGATATACTATGGACAATGTGAGACAACCTTTTGTCAAAGACATTGTTTTTTTAAACGAATTTTTTTTCTTGCTTACAGATAGCGAGAGAGCACGGCATTAGATTTATGGAGACGTCCGCGAAAGCGAACATTAATATCGATCGAGCATTTAGCGAACTAGCAGAAGCAATACTGGACAAAACTCACGGCAAGGAACCACAAGATGCGCCCGACAGAGTAACGGTCGATCGAAGGGTAGAGAGAAGTTCGAATCGGTGCTGCTAATTTTATATATTATTTATTTTAACGGCGCATAACGAACTATATATCAGCTCGTGCCACTTGGGATAGATCCCTCGATAGATTTAGAACGTAATTTAAAGCATAATAACATAAACACTTCACGACACTGCCTGATCAGATATAATCCAATCTCACTTTTACTCTGACGAAAATGCATTTTTCTATGCTACAATCGAAACAAAGACATTGCTAACAAAAAATATCTCAATTGATCTGATATTTAAAAATTGTTTTTTAATTATATCTATATAAATGTCAATAATTATTTTGAGATTTTCAAGGGTATTTTCTTTAAAATTGTTTAAAGGTTTGCTGGTTATCATTGTATCTTGATACATTAATGCCGTTTCGTGAATATTGCAATTCACTTCATCGGAGCAAGGAAGAACCTGATATTCTACTAGTATCCTATCCAATATCATATTAATTATGTTAGTATTAATCATGTATCAAGATACTGTGGTAGCCCGCAAACCTCTATAAACAATTTTGAAGAAATATCAATAAATTTATAAAAATACGTGCGCAGTTTCGTGCATATATGATTGTACCTACGACTTGTAGGTGTGGTATATAAAGTTTCATTAGTTTATACGCGGGTGATAAGAAAAATTAAACACAGATTTCACTGGTGGATCCTCATGTTTCATGTAAAACAGTGCATCATTGCACGAATAAAAACAAGGACATATTGTTTGTTATGAGGCTGCAATTTGTTACCATGTTGAGTGGTGTGAGTATGAGTGTTGTCGGCTTTTAATCTTGATAATCTTTTTGGAGATTGGACGCTTACGTGAATAATCGCACCACACTTGCTTATTTGTATATTAAGTTAGGTGAGAGAACTTAAAACCAAAAGCTTCTACCGTTTTGTGTATGGCCGATTTACTATAAATATAAATATTCGCAATTTCGAATGTCGTTTTCATTTATTAGCATGCGCGCGCACGCGCGCTCACACACACACACGTCCTGCATGGAATAAGTCTGCATTTTTGTACATGCAAAATTGCAAATAAACAGATATTAATGATTATATGTAGGCATTTTTTATGCAAACGTTAAAAGTAAGTATGTACTATGTATATGATTCAAATTAGATTCATTTTTTAGAGATACTATTATTAGATAAAAAATATAACGATACGTAACGATTACTCCGTTTAACTATTTTTCTCGAATCATCAGATATGACGTCATAAACAATTATCGTGTTACGTAACATTACACGGAAATTATCTTTTATCATGGACAATAGTATTAACATGCTGAGGAAGAACTGCAACATACTGTTACACTGTTACCTGGAATCGAAAAAAAAGGTCATAAATACCAGAGAAGTAAATCGTATGTTTTATTATTCAAATTTGAACAAAGAATAAACACAATCTCAACTTTCTATATATGTATATGTATGTATATATAGGCAACGAGGTACAAACATCTCTTGCCTGGAGTTACAGTCAAGTCCAGATAATATAACACTAGAACTAATGCTGGATTTTTATCACACTATGACATATATTTATAACAATTAGATATCAGTTGGTTTTAATAGAGTACTTTTAACTTTTAATTAGATGTGTACATTCATCGATCACATTGGAAAAATCTGTCTTTTAAAGAAATAAAAAAAATCTGTAACTTTGATAATTGCTTAATAAAAAATAATGGTGATAAATTATTCGAAATGATACAGGCAAAAAAATAACACTGATCCTTTTTATGACAACGATAATGGTAATGACATACTATTCTACACATTAGCAATTACAAGTATTTGGTTTTCTCCCCAAGACGATGGGAAATACTTTGTTGTATTATGCTTTATAGAACTAGATAAAAGGCTTCGAATACAAGCGTGCTGTTTGTGTATATTAATCTTCGAAAATTTGTAAAAGCTATATCTTCGTAAAAATTAAAGTCTTGCCAATATTATGTCTCTTCATTCTTCATTGTTTATTCGCCTACAATGGGCTCTCAGTACAATGACTGTGAGCCAGAGCGGGACGGCGGTAAGTAAAAACTTATATTTAACACAAGTCAAAATATCGTAATTGACAATTAGTCTCGCGCAGCGCCAATAATAGTTAAGATGTAGAGGAAGATGTTGACGACATCCAAATACAGACTCAACGCAGCAAAGATATATTCCTCCGGCGAGATAGAATATTTATGCTTTCCGCCTATCATCATTTGTGTATCGTAAATCAAGTACATAGAAAATATTAGCGCGCCGAGTGAGGCGTAAACCAAAGACATAATCCTTCCAGGCCAGATCATTGCAATTATACCGAAAATAAGTAAAATGAGCACAGCAACAAACAAGACACTGTGCAATCCAGTAAAATCGATTTTGGTTTGGAATGCAAATAATGTCAATCCTAGACAAACTGCCGCTGTGATTCCAACGGCCAACATGACCTGCAAAAGCATCTCTATGTAGATATCAAGTTCGTGACATACTATAACTTACATAATAATGTAATACAAAAGTTATTCGCACACTTACATAGTATTTGGAATTAAAATCGTTTTAGACAACTTACTTCCTTAGAGTCATACGTTGACGCAGCTACAGATAGCAAGAACGCCTCCGCCAATGTAAATAGGAACAAGAATATAAAGTTCATCGGAGCTTTACGTCTCACACTGGTACAACAAGCCATACATATGATCAGAACAATAGTTACAGCAAAAGCAATCCAAAACAGTTCTGTATGTGCCCTAACCCATTTCTGTGTTGGTTGATGATAAAGGAACAGACTAATCATTCCAAATGTGAGGACCAACTGACACATCAAAATACTATACACTTTCCTATAAAAGAAGAATACATATTTATGTATATATGCTCATCATATACTTTGAAGCATATAAAATTTTAAGAGTATGATATTTACCTGATGAAGCCGTTCCTGATAGTTTTGTCATTGAACTCAAATCCTTTGACCTCATCCTGCATAGGATCTTCCCCATAACCGGACCCGTACATTCCTGGATGACCTGATGGAGGTATTCCTCCGAATTCTGGACCAACTGGCGGAGGCGCTTCACCGTATGGTGGGGCACCCGGTGGAGGTATAAATCCTGGACCTATAAAAAATAGTAATGCTTAATAAATAATAACTGTAATAATTTAAGGTTGTTTAAATAAGATTTTTGAGTTGTACCTGGTGGATTTCCACCGGAGTAAGGCGGCGGATATCCTGGAGTTTGTTGAGGATATGGATAGCCTTCGTGTGGTGGCGGATACCCAGGGTTTTGTTGAGGATATGGGTATGGACCTGCACAGTCAAATTTGAGAAACATAAATATCGACGTTGCAGTACAACGTGCATGTAACCTCGATAAACAGTAACAATTTGAGGAACTCTGTGCAGTAACAGCAGCCACTACTTTTGTATGCGTGTTTTATGATTTTGTAAAATTAAGTTTCCATGACTATGTGTGCAGTTGGCTTCTTGAAGACACTAATTATGCTTGACATAAGCTGCTGCAATGTATTACATGAGTATATGAACTAACTATTCATGTTGATGATGACGATCTCTGACATGTTACTGCAGGATTTATTAATAATTTTCTTTGTTCTTAAGTATTGTTGATTAGAAATAATCATTATATATTAACAGTGTGCTTTCGAATGTGTAGGATGATATATCTTTTTAAGCAAGTGACAATACGAACTGCTGACTGAACAGTTTTTGACATGGACCCCAAATATAACACATTTAAAATAATGAAAAATAGTAATGAAAAATATATTAAAAAACAGAAGGAAAAAGATCAGAACCTTGTTGCCCTGGATAGAACCCCGCACCAGGTGCTTGCCAAGTTGTCATCTTTTGGTTTTGTTTTTGCTGAAAAAGAATCTATTATTATAACTCCTATTATTAGGCCTCTTTTGAGGAAAAAAAGAACATCAATGTTGGAATTCCGATCAACAAATGTGCATCGGTAACCTTAAAAATATATAATATATAAAATTATTCAAACGAATTTACCCTTAATTTTTTTATGTCAACATTATACATTTTGTATTAAACTATCATTTATTTAAAAAAATATAAGTGAATTACTACAATAAAAACAATAATAAATATAAGCATATCACAGTTTCATTAAGGGGTTACATCTAATTGACACACCGAAAAAATGACCGACTTCTTTGGGAATTTTTTTTGAGAATACTAAAAAAGCAATCAAAATGAGGTTTAGAGGGTTTATTCTACATGTATTGAAGTATACAAAAAAAATTTTTTTTATAAAAAAAATACAAAATGGCGGCTCAGTCGTAGCTACAGTAAGAGCGCTTTTTTTTAGGCGCTCCACGGGCGAAAACAGAACCTTTTTGGATTAGTATCTGGAACAAAACAAAAAATTTTTTCGTTATTTACATTAGTTTTGCTAGAGAAGTACACACGATTATTAAGAAATATGGTTTTTCCGCAAAATGTCATCATCTTGAAAAAAAATGAAAAAAAATTTTATAAAAATTTTTTTCAAGATGATGACATTTTGCGAAAAAACCATATTTCTTAATAATCGTGTGTACTTCTCTAGCAAAACTAATGTAAATAACGAAAAAATTTTTTGTTTTGTTCCAGATGCTAATCCAAAAAAATTCTGTTTTCGCCCGTGGAGCGCCTAAAAAAAAAGCGCTCTTACTGTAGCTTTAAGTATATAAAAAAAATTTTTTTTGTATACTTCAATACATGTAGAATAAACCCTCTAAATCTCATTTTGATTGCTTTTTTAGTATTCTCAAAAAAATTCCCAAAAAAGTCGGTCATTTTTCGGTGTGTCAATTAGATGTAACCCCTTAAAAGATAAATTTTATACACTCATTTCCGGAAGAATGATTTTTATTACAATTTACATACCCCTAAAATCTTGTATCTTCTAATTTATTAATTGCATTATACCTTTATTCTTTTTTATTCTTTTCCTATACAAGAAGTGCTCATAAAGCATAAAAAATATAAAAACACAATGTTAGATACACAATAGAATAAAAAAGTTAATGTTCCACACTTTCGCTGAAGGAGTCATGGACAAATATCTGAAAAAAAAGTACTTGTCCTACTAAATGTAGGACCTCTGACTCACACATAACTACACGGAAAAAACAATAAGGTTGCCACAACCACAGGACGTGGCTGTACCAAATGTTACTATTATTGTGGTTGTGGCAACCTTATCGTTTTTTCCGTGTAGTCTATAAAAGATTTAGATCACCTTGCAATTTTATTTATATCTTCCAGTACTGAATAATATTATCAGTTATTACATTTCGGTAAATCGCCAAATTTTTCGATCCAGTTATGAGTAATTTGTCGATTTCTTTATTATTCTTTATCTCTCTCATCGATAAAAGAGATAAAGAATAATATGATGCGAAACCGATAAATTACTCATAACTGGATGAAAAAATTTGACGATTAATGACGATCATTAATTGAACAAGAAATATTCGCCAATTAATTTTAGTACATTGTTTTGTTCTTTTTTTAGTAGTTTAGTACATCTTAATAGTCATCTTTACTAGTTTTCTTCCTACGACTGCGGTAGTAATATATTAGTAAGTGAAGGCGAAGACACATGAAATAAATTATCCCAATTACGCACAGTTAGTAATATACATGAATATTAACACGTTCGCATCAACTGTCTATAAAAAGAGAAGGCCTCATACACACTGCATAGACATTTGATAAGCGTTATTTTATCGCTTCGAATGTTACACTGTGTAACAAGCAGCAGTCTAATGTTTACGACAATGACGCAAGCAGGTTATTCGGTTTCGCACGGTTGTTCGCGGAAACGCAACACATCAACACGTAACGAAATAGAATGTATAAATTACCGAATACGTTCGCGCAGGGCGTATTCTTCTCTTTCTTCGCCAATCTAGGACTAAACGTTGTTTCTAGATAACACGATATCTTGTCGCGGTAATCGCATTTATCGTGATTACCAACGATCTATGTACTGTCAGTTTCCCTGAAAAAATTTACACGTATGTGCGCGCGCACACGTACACACGACCATGTAAATATATATATATCCGGAAATGCGAGTTCGCGTGTGTATGTTAGCATTACTCATCGCGATAGGCATCAATACCGAATTGAAAATAAGACTTAACTACCGAATGTTAATTTAAAACAAAAGAACGTCCCGAACGTTCTAAAGATCCGAATCGACGACGCGGCGTTACGCCGTCCATCCAGATCGATTTTTCGCGACGTGTCGGTCGCAAGGTCACGCGTGCATCAAGATCGCGGTAATTCTACCGTGATTATAGTGCCCAGTTATGGGTCGGCATTTCCGCCTCGAGCCCGCAACCGCACGCGACCGTTGCGAATTAAAGGGACGACTCGCGCGACTCGCGTCGCGAGGCGCTCTGAGCGCGAGCGCCGGAAGGAACGCGAGAAGTAAATATGTCAATTCAATGCGTCACCCGTCGTCCTTTCTGGAAATAGTCGCAATCGATAATCGCCGTTTCCCCCCGAATATCGCGATGCGGATGATGTGTATTTACCTCGTTTCACGCGCGGGCCCCGTTACTCGTCGTGCTCCGGTTAGCAGCTGCGGCGCACACGCAATGCGTAGCGAGACGAACGATCGCTATTTATGCGGCTGACAATCGAACCTTGCGCTTCCGTGGACGAACAGCGAACACCCGATGACCGACCCGGGTTACGCGTTTCGACTGAAGTCAGAAGATTCAAGACTCAGAAGTGCGCCGCCGAATCCGAGTGACGCGAAGTGAGCCAACGTTCGATCTGGGGAGTGACGTGACGCGCTGGGCGCTTGCGCGCATCTTCGCCCACGTTGCGTCCCCGCGCGAAAATCCCCGGCCGATCGTTCCGGTTGGTTTTTTTAACGAATCGAGAAACACCGTCCGCGCCCATGGCCGCGCCGATTGCGAGAAACAGTAAAAACTCCAAATGAAATGATGAAAACTGTACACAACGACGAAGATAAAAGTAGTACGTGTCCATCTTTGACTTAATTATAGTCAAAGATGTTCATCTATTCTCCGGCACGCTGACACACATTTCAGTATTATTACATTTCAGCGATAGCACGAGATCGTACTTAAGATGAATATGTATATAAATATGATACATATTTACATACATATCGTAAATATGTATGTAAATTGGATTATAAAGACCACCCTTTAGTATGACCTGAAAAACTCGTTACACATTAACACCGTTTCAGCAATATTGCAGCCAGAATAAGAAAAAATAATAGAAAATAAAATTGCACCGACGCGATATTATTAAAGACGCACAGATGTGGATAAATTTCATTTTACCTTACTAAATCACTATTTTATTACCGGCGACAATGGAAAGTTTACATATCTATAATAAAAGCTATAAAAATAGAAAAAATAATAATAGTATCCCAGGTAGCACATGTTGGTTCATATACGTTTCATATACGTTTCCTAAACGTATCTAATATTTCATAACCGTTTAAAAAACGTGTATAAAACCAACATGTGCTACTAGGGATACTATAAATAAAAAGGATTTAATTGGATTTAATTCAGAAAATACTCGATAAATTATTACAGATTAATAATAACAAATTACATATTAAATATATTGATAATTATAAAATACAATACAGCTGTAATAATAATACTAATATGAAAAAATAATATGTGAACAAATTAAGGCCTAAACACACACTTTCCGTAATACGTAGACGTAAGGTTTCGACCAATCGCGTTGCTCGATTCGGCCACCAACAACAGAATCGAGCAACGCGATTGGTCGAAACCTTACGTTTACGTATTACGGAAAGTGTGTGTTTAGGCCTTTAGTCCGAAATTAAATTTTGTATAGATATTTGTAGCTTCTATAAATGTTCCAATTAATTAATTGATAAATTTTTTTTTATATTTAAAATCTTTTTTCACTTAGCATAAGTAAAAATTAGTTTAATTACATATATAAAAATCGTTAAAGTTATCAGGAGAATATATCCCGATAGAGATAACGGCTGCGTAATAGAGAGTTTTTGCAATACCGTCTTTTAGATACGGTGAACGCTAAAATCACGTTATTAGGTCGAAAGACAAAACTGCGCATGCGCAGTACCCAATAACGTGATTTTACCATTAATTCACTGCCAGTACTGAAAATCTATAGCATACGTGATGTTAACTACAGGATTTTCAGTACTGGCACTTGGCAGTGAATATCGGAACGCAGCCAACGTAAGTTGAAATACGTCATGAAGTTACTCGAGATGTATTGCCACTATCCGCAAGAGTACAACAAAATGTCACTAGCTTCGGTTAAATGGCTGCGTTCAGGCTACGACAGTTGCAAAGCTGCTTTTTTTGCTGAACAATGACTCCGACCAATCAGGACATTACTATTTCTTCACGAAAATTGCGCCGTCCACGTGCGTGATAGTTATGGTTATGTTTGCTATAGGCATATCAAGCGTAATCAATTATATGTGAAATTCAATTTAATTGTATAGGAAAAAATTTCCAATTATGGCCTATCGTATACATAACATAAGATTTTACAACCTGGAGTCGAAGTCGGTGACCTGTTTGTGTCATGAATCAAAAACGAAAAAGTTAGCTCTCGCAAGGTTAGATAGCACTTAATATACATTTAACATTTATGTAGTGAACTCATGATCGTTGTGTGCATTAATTTTTTATAACTGCCATCTAATTTTTTTTCCTTTCTGAAGGAGCAACAACTCCATAGAAATCTGGAATGTGGAGAACTCACCATTTATCGAGTGTATCATAGCCGGTCATGCCGAGAACTCGGTGGAAAGCATACTTTGGATTGGTTCCAGGCTGTTCTCGACAGGTCTTCAGGGTGCAGTAGTCGAGTATGACTTAAAAACAGTCAGTATCAAGTACGAAGTCATGGTGATAGGAGGAGCAGCGTGGTGCATGGATGTGAATCAAGAGAAAACTCGATTGGCTGTTGGCACAGAGGATGGATTTATCAATACTTTCACTGTACATAAAGATAAACTAATTTATGAAAGAATATTTGATAAACAGGAAGGGAGAATTTTGTGTATCAAATGGGATAACACAGGCGAGATGATTTATACAGGTTCCACGGACACTATTAGGGTATGGAGTGCCATATCTGGACACGCAATACATAAAATGATAACTTCTAGAAGTAATATCAAGAAGAATACAATAGTTTGGTGCCTCGCAGTCACCGATGACAATATAATAATATCCGGTGACTCTGGCGGCTTCTTATGCTTCTGGGACCCTCAGATGGGAGTCCTAATAGAGTCTCATGAAAGTCATACAGCTGATATATTAGCTATTACCTTGTCGCATGACATGAACGTGGTATATTGCGCGGGTGTAGATCCGGTTGTGAGAAGTTTCTGTAAAGTTACCTTAAAAACAAGTGGAAGGCCTCAATGGGTGAAAGGAATCGAGAGGAGGTTACATGTTCACGATGTCAGAGCACTTGCAGAAGCTAACGGAAAACTCTATTCGGCCGGGGTAGATGGATACCTTGCTGTGTCGAGTTACCCACCAAAAAATCTTGTAAAATACCCTCCACTACTGCAACCACCCTGTGCCACAATTTGCCGAAAATCTAGATGTATCTTGTTACGGTATACAAACTATTTAGAGCTATGGAGACTTGGTTCAGTCACTAAAGATCCCCCAGAATTAGTACGCTCCTCCATGCTGCATCAATTAGACGAAGAACCTATGAAGCTACTGCAATTACAAACAAAGGGTGACGAAAGCATCATCTCATGCGCCATTAATAAAAACTCCAAAACAATTGTGTACTCAACAGACACTCACGTCAGAGTTTTCAACTTTGACGTGGTGGAAGGAGATGCTCAATTGTCTAGAAATGATACCGATTTATCCATGAACCGAATACAAAAGATGCTATTTAGTCCGAACGGTAAATTATTTGCCGCCATTAACAACGACGGCAATGAGAGTACCGTGACGCTGTTCAAAGTGGATAAAAAGAGTTTAAGTCTGATCGGGTCGTTCCAGACGACGAAGGAGTCTATTAAAAATATCAATCTCGTGTGCTTTTCCCCAGATAGCAAGTATCTCGTATGTACTGATCGACAACGTGGAATTGCCGTGTATTTTATCGGCGATGGTGTAACGGCAGAATCGCTTAAGGCATGGCAGTTACCCAAATACAGTTGTCCATCGACGGCAATAGCCGTGCAGAAGAGTACGCTCAATCTGGTCATAGCGTATTCCGATCATAAGGTAAATACAGCACGCTATATGGTACAACGATTTAAAATGAGTATTATGCACATCGTACATTATACGTCGACATTAAAATAATAACCGACTCGAATATGCGCTATCGTAAAGTACTGTACTACGTTAATGACCTGCGGCAGTAAAAATTCGCAATTTACTGTTAACTGTTATTGTGATTTTATTTTTACGCGATGACGTTACACGTAATTGCCTCTATAATCCCGTTATTGAATTATCCGTTCGTACGGACTTTATGAAGTCCTACGGTTTATTATCTTTTGATATGGGCAATATTAAATTTTAAGACGTACAATGAGATGTGTTAAAAAATCATCGCGATCTAAATTGAAAGATTGGAAACGGCAATGCTAAAATTAATAACGAGCACAATCGATGTTTTCCTCAATGTTTCAAGATATTAAGATATTCTCGTTACTGATTTATGCAAACAATAATTGATTTTCAGATCGTCGAATACAATATTCTTACGAAGGACTACACAGAGTTTTCTAAGAATTTGCAAAATCGATTATCGAAGCAATGGTTAGCGCGTCCATTTCCGATAACGAATATCATATTCGATCCACGCAACGAGAACATCATAATTATGCAGGACGATTCAAGCGTATATATTATTAATAAAAACAGCGAATTATCAGAAAGAGAAGCAAAGATTCTTAAGCGTGAGAATGGAGAAAGCGTAGAAGATAGCAATTCAATTTCCAGCTCACAATCTCAACATACGTTTCAAGTTGCCAAGAAATATAAGGTAATATTACTAATTAAAAAAATATTTGTTTTAAACAATTGATAATAGGAGAGAGAGAAAGGAATTATGATTTTAATATTTGCAGCATCTCGCCTACTTAAATTGGTTGAACGACGAAGAGTTGGTTGCGGTTGAGGTGAATCCTACCTCGCTATTGGAGAAATTACCACCTACATTAAAGCAAAAGTTCTTTGGCATGTAAATATTGTGTATATGAGATTAATTAATAATAATCATCAAATAAATTTTGTATTCTATTTTTACATTAAATATTATGACTGTAATTCGCTATTTCGAACGCGCTATTTTGATATCTTAATATTATTTTCAATATATCCAAATTCTGATTAATTTTTTATAACACTTTACTATTTCTTCAATCACTTAATAATAATTAAGGAAGTTCTCGCGTTTGATGAAATATAAGGCAAGCCTATAATACATACATATATGATACGAAAATTAATTGTATCAACAGTATCTAGAAAAAATTTCATTAACTTTTACCGTATTGTTTTGAAGATATTTGATTTTAAATATATATAGAATTTTACATTACAAGTATATGCAAATCCTTACGCAGTAGATATTTTCTCTTAATTTGAAACATTTGTATACAAGATGGAAACTTAAAAATCGTTTATAATTACATAGTAAACATAAAGTTTATTCTGGTACGGTTTATCTAAATTTACCGTACAATTTGAGAGAAATTTATATTAAGCAAGACACGTATAACATTTAACTTCAAATAAATTGACCAAGTCTATCATTGTCTCTTTTTCACACGAACTATAAAGCGATGTACACTTGATGTAATAATTAAAAATATGATAAATATGATGAAAAATGTAAATTTATACTTTTTTAATTCAGATTACATTTAACGTAAATAAATAAATAAATTTTAAGAATAAACTGTTTATTGACTAAGAAGTAGCGCGAGAACTTCCTTAAAATAATTTGAATTTAATTTTTATACGAAACAATTATTGCCATTGGTTCGCGGTTTCGAGTTTCGACCTTTTTGATACTTCGAGAATCGCAGTATTGCTCTTCGATAGTTTTCGCACTTCGCTCAGTCACGAATCGCGTCGCGGTGATCACAGAATCACATTCGATTCCGCTTTACATTTCTTAATTGCGATCTTTATTGCCTAAAAACGAATCTCTTGCGCGAATAATCTCGTCGCAACGTGTCGAGTATTGTTTAAGTTGCTATTTTTGTGATTTCGACTTTGGCGATTCGCTTTTATCTGCATGGAATCTATCGGACACTCCTTTTCGCACATTTTACCGAACTAGCAATAATAATTGCTAGTTCGGTAAAATGTGCATAAAAGGACGCATAATTATATTACCAGGTACGTGCATGTTTTCGTTCTACAGTTAACTACGCTGATCGCATTTCTAGTAATTCGCTACTTCATCCATTTTTAATATTATTAAAATGTTTCGAATTTGACTTCTGTTTGAAATAACTACGGCCATTTTGTCGCTGCTTCGGCCATTCGTTACTTCGAGATTCGTGAGATGGCTCTTCGATAGTTCTTCGAACCGCGGTCAGTCACGCGTTATGGCAGCCGTTAGCAGGAGTTCCTTTACAAGCTTCCTACATCTGTGAATCGTCTGATAGTTGCGTTAATTTATATTTGATTCGGTACAAACGTAGCCTATAAGCTAGCTCTTAAGGCTGTATTATTATTTTTTCAATAAAAAAAAGCGGTCAGTCACGAAACACGCCGCGGCGATCACTGAATCGCATTCGAATCTGCTCCGTATTTCCCACGATTTTTATCGCCAAAAAGCAAACATCGTGCGCAAACAATTATCGCGAATGCCTCTCGTAAAATCCGATCTTTATCATAACGCATCGAATGTTATGTAAAGTTGCGATAATGTGATTTCGGCGTTGACGATTCGCTCTGTATGGAGTTCATCGGGCATATCCTCCTTGCGCATTTCATCGAAGTACCTACATCGAAACAGTAATGGACGTATGACTATTGCCAAATACGTGCATGTTTTCGTTTTACACCGTTAATTGCACCGATTATATTTTTCATAATAATTCGCTATTTCGATCATTTTCAATGTATGGTAAAATATTTCGAATTTTGTTTCTCCGCGAAGTAACTACGCCATTTTGTCGCTACTTCGACCACTCGTTACTTCGAGAATCGTGAGATGGCTCTTCGATAGTTCTCGAACCGCGGTCAGTCACGAAACGCGCCGCGGCGATCACTGAATCACATTCGAATCCGCTCCGCGCGTACTTCCCGCGATCTTTATTACCTAAAAGTGAATCTCGCGCGCGAACAATTATTGCTAGTGCTTCTCGTAAAATCGAGTTTTTATCGTAACGCGTATTGTGTGAAGTTATTGTTATGGGATTTCGACGTTGACGATCCGCTCAGTATGGAGTCCATCGGGCATGTCCCCTTCGCGCATTTCATCGATGTGCATCGAGCGCGTAATTATTGCCAGGTGCGTGCACATTTTCGTTCTGTAGAATTAACTGTGCCAATTATATTTCTCATAATAACTTACTATTTCGGCCATTTCTAATATTTGCTAAATACTTTTTTAAATTTCACTTCTCTGAGAAGTGTAACTGCGGCCATTTTTTCGATGCTTCGACCTTTCGATACTTCGAGAATCGCAATATCGTTCGAATGCCGATCGGTCGTGGGACGCGATGCGATGATCGCAGAGTTATGTTCAGATCGTTCTACACTACCCTCCATAAATTTGGAAACACCCTACGTTTTACAGATAAACGATTACATGGCAGCGATCTGTGCAGATTTTTGGTATGAATATATCGTAAGACGTTCAAATGACGATATATATTTCCATTTAGGACACTTGCAACACTTGTACATGCCGAAACTATTATGGGATGATTTAGACAAGAAGGTTTGCAAAGAGTGAATCACGAGTGAGGTGCACCTCTGGGAGGTTCTCCAGCAAGAATGAAAACGTATCCCGACTGAATCCCTGCGAAAATTGATCCACCGCATGCCGAGAATATGCAAGGCAGTCATTAAAGCAAAAGGTAGTTACTTTAAGGAATCTAAAATTTAATGGAAATTCTTTATTTTAAAAGCCTGTCGGATAACGTATGTATGTACCTTAATTTTGGTTCTTTTTAGTAAAATAAATGCTTACAAAGCAAAATATTTCGATTTTATTATGTATTTCCTTTATATTGCACACTTTTATAGAGTGTTTCCACACTTATGGAGGGTACTGTATATTTCCACAATCGTTACTGTCTAAAAATGAATTTTATGCGCGAAAAATTATACAAATGTTCTTTGTAAAATATCGGGTGTTTGTTCTAACTTATTAAACATTAGGCTTAATTACAGAAGAGATTTTTATTTCGACTCAACTGGCTAGTTCTTAATTTAAATTAATATATCGCGAATCGCGACGCTTTTTCGACCATGGGTTTTGGTCTTTTCTAAAGAGAGTAGAATTAATTATAATGTAAAGAATTTGCGAAAAATTAGCCAGTTGAGTCGAAATAAAAATCTCTTCTGTGGTTTGATATTTACTGGCGAATAATATCCTACCTCTTGTTTATTAGGCTTAATTGTTGTGACATATTGTTACGGCAATCCGTATGTCGCAATGGACTGAATCGTCTTTACACATTACATGTTATATATTCAAAATGCGAATTGTATATTATCAGGTATATCATGGTACATGCATACGATCTATAAATTAGCTACGTTGATTATTTCTCATGATTTATTACTTCGACTATTTCTAGCAATTGCTAAAATACTTTCGAATTTTATTTTTTATTAAATGCTGCGATAAAAAAGTACCTTATGTTGACGATTTCAATACTTTGAGAGTTGCAATAACTTTTCTATATTTCGAGAATTGCATTCATACGTCTGACGTTGTCGACAGTTTTCGTATATACATAAAACACATAATCGTTCATACATAAAACATTTTAATATAATACAAGTAAAATTTTTGAATGGTATATGTCGAGGGGTAAACCACTGAGGGCATTGCGGTGTACAGATTTGGGAAATTAGTGGGCATTATTAGGGCACATTAGTGGGCATTACATAAAAAATTCACTAGTAATGCCCAAAAATTGTGTACTTTTAGTGTACTTTTGTGTACTTAGTAATGCCCAATTTGGGCATTACTAGGCATTGGTGTACACAATTTTGGTCAGCGGTTTACCCCTCGGTATATGTTTAGATTTAGTCTATATTACAAACTATACTAATTGTCTATATTTATTTTTAATACAGACTATATTTATTGTGTATATTAAGTTTAATATTATAATTTCAATGTTTCGTAATATGTACGAACATTTACGAAATGCTATATACGTATTTCTGTGAAATTTTTATGGACCAAAGACGATCGATATTAGTGTTCTTTAATTATCCTCGGTCACTTGATGATCACGAAAATTCATGCAAGGTCGACGGTTTTTAGTACCTCGTCAATGATATAATTAAATAGCGCGCGACGATATAATTAATCTATCTTAACACATGATCTACCGACAATTAATTTCTACTATATTAATGTATACTATATATATTTTTTTTTTTTTTAAGAAAAGAGATGAAGAGGAAAAGTAAATTAATCAATTTAATTATTTACATATTGCAATAAAAGTCATGGAAAATTTCAGGTAATGCACTATTATAAAAATTTGAGATATTTTTTAAAAAATTACAAACCCGTCATTTTGATTGCTTTGGTAGTTTTAATGTTAAACTATCTTAATACAATCCAAGAAAAATTTCTCACAAAAGCTATTTTCATTAATAATATTTGACACAAAAGATTGATCGTTTTTTACATTCTTTTCTTACAAAACGCAAGGATATATTTCTGTTTGAGATACAAACACCATATTAAGAAATACTGCTACAAATCTTACTGACAATGAGACAATGAAATTTTATAATAATTCAGATTTTTCTATCTCTTTGCCTGTTTAAAAAAGAATGTTATACGCACAAATATTTAAATGTGTACGTATTGATACGCCATTTTCGGATGATCAAGGTTTCTTTCAACCCAGAAAGATAAATTTCTGTTGCGTCGCGCGCAATTCCGGACTATCTGCGGGAGGGTCGATCGTCCACCTTGGCGAGATGTAGAGACGACCAGTGAATTCTAGGCTGTATTCCATGCGAGATGAACGATGGCCGATCTGGGCGGATGTCGTCCTGGGGAAGGCCGGTGAGGCTTTCAAAGGAATCGGCGAACGTTCGGTCGCGTCTTCCGGCGGGTCACGCTCGAAAGTGTTTGCCGGAAGTCCCGCTTTTCTGCATTCCTCCGCCAGCACCTACGGTCAGTGACACGGCGGGCGCATTGAAATTCGTCTGCGGCTCGCGTACTCTTTCTTTTTTTTCCGCCGTGCGCGACTCGCCAACCGACGGAGTTTTTAAGGTACCTGGCTGAAAAATTGCCCGGTCAGGTGCTCGTACTTCTGCGGCCACGACCATCGCGACAGACTTTCGAGGAAGTTCGTTTCCTTGCTGAAATATTAACGAAATAATCATCTCATTAACACTTCATATACAAGAATGAGTCTACATCGTCGTTATGAATATCACTGAACTATTATTATACTTTCTATAGCGAATCTATTACCGAATATTATCAACAGCCACTTCGTTTTTAAAGACATCATCGCGTTTTATGAAGATCACCCTCTCGGTCACTTTCTTGCTCTCTTTATCCTGCTTTTCCTCAAACATTCGAACGGATATTTTTTTGCACGGCGAACAAAGTCTTCAATATTCTATCCGACTAAAGCGTATGCGCGGTTTGTTCGATACCTCGGATTGTGTTACTATAGTTATCGCGCGCGGTAATATTGAAATTCCCGGCCTGCATCTTCTAGGATAAATATTAAAATATAATAAATTGTAAGACGACTTGACTGGCCATAGATGGTATTTTATTACTATAATCAACCATATGGATTGTGGTCCTCTCTCTACGAGTATTAAATTTAATAATAATAATGCTAAAGCATCTATTAGATTCTATAAGATTAGATAAATATTAAACTTTTCCGTTAATTACATCGTGAATGAAATCTTTGAAAGAAAACATGAAGTGTCACACGTCGAAAGTGCCCCGTTATAGGCAATTTCGTATTTTCGAGTTATATCAAACATCGGCGTGATTTTTTTTATAGTCCCCGTGGTATCGTAAGTTTTCCAATTTTGCCATATCCGAAATATATCGGACTATATCCGAATAGCCGGAAGAATGTCGAAATCGAAATGATGAAATAGATGGGAATTCCACTTCGGTGAAAATCTCGTAAATCCGTTATTCGGTATAACATTTGTCGCGATCGCGGTAATTCCGCGGTTGCAAAGCCAGCAGGGACGGGGATGTGAACACCAGAGGATCTTCTTCGACTGTCGAAGTGGTCGGGAAATAATCAAGCGAATGATGGTAGCGTCTATCTGGCCTGGGTACGTCTGCATCGACGAGGTCGTCCCAAGTCGGTGTTCGAGTGTATGAGAACGTACGACTGAAGGATGTACTGTGTAGAGCGTATATCGAGGTAGAGAGAGAGAGAGAGAAGGAGAGAGACGCGTTTATTAACAGAGGAGATAGAGAAAGAG
>NJRQ01000003.1:1818864-1835461 GCA_003063805.1 Aphaenogaster ashmeadi
GTTATGCCCCGGGTTCCCTAGTTATTTCATAGACGAATGTTTCGTGGAAGCGAGACTGCCGGCGTACGGCCTTGGTGTTTGTTTTGGTAGCGGCGCGCTATGACTTAGGCAAGGCCGCCGCGCGGCGTGTTGTCATTCAAACGGCGAGACTTGAGACGGCAGGTAGCGGCGCGAGCCGCTCCGTGTTTTATCGCGTCACACATCGAAACACGATTGATAACAGCAAAAGACACCGAACTTAATTATTTCCTACGAATAATTAACTGCTAACGCGCGCGTTCAATTAACTCCCGCGATTAACGTAATGCATCGACTGCTTGTCGGAGCGAATATTTCGCGTGACTTCATTTTACGCGGGGATAGAAACGGTACGGAATGGAAACTACGAATTATTGTTTTATCGCGACGTCTATTTGCGATTGATAACGATCGCTTCAACAATGCTTTCGAATGTATCGTCGATGCTTTGAATTTATCGCCGATTTGTTCGTTACTTTCGGATTAAGAGCGCGAAGTAATACACGAGTATATCGACCGTTTTTTAATAACATCTACACATTTCATTGGATCACAATAAAATCATTTCTTTTCGCATTATCCTCTCGTTGTAGTATTAAATACAATTAGTGTTGGGAATGCTCCGTACAAAGTGCCGTGCGATTATTCCATTCTGGCAATTAGTACGCGCGATTGTAATTAACCGTGTCGACGCGAGTGTTGTGTATGAGTGCAACGAAGAAGTCTAATTGTAAGAGGAGAAGAAGGAGGAAAACCTGGAGGCATCAACAGAGTAATCATGAGGTCAGAAAATTATTATAGTTTATTTTTAATAATAGATCTCGGTGCAAATGTTATTACATCTGATGTTATTACATCAGATGTATATAATATGTATATAGATGTAGATATATGTATCGAGTTATAAGAGCATGAGAATAAAATATAAAAATATATAGATAACGTTTCATAGAGATCTATTACCTAGGAACAAATAGGCTATAGCAGATTAGTGCAAATATTTAATCTTGGAATTGGAATAATTGTGAATTTATTGAATATTTTATACATACGAATTGCCAAGAATGACTAAAATTATTAATTTTCCGGATATGCAATTGAGAACAGGGGGGTTGGGGTGACGGAGTAGGGATAGCACCTCTTATACTGAACAGTCGCTTATGGGTAAAGTGCCCACTATGGTGGTTCAGTGGATTGGTTCCCACTCGGTACCCAACTCTTATATCTATAGCTCCAAGAAGCTAACAAGAGTTGGCGGCCACCCCCTGGCAAACCGTGTCGATTCACGGGCTAAACTAGATGAGGGTAGCCAGATATGGTGAAAACATCAACGAAGAGCAGCAGCTCGTGGAATAGATGCAGCAGTGCCAGTTAGATAATGACTGAAACGGTGTTGCATTGTCACTTGAAAGCGCAATCAGGACGGTATCAACGGTTTCTTCACTGCGCGAGGAAGGCAACGGAAAACCACTTCGTATAACTCCCCAGGAAAATCCTTTAGCATGGTGTTTGAACAAAACGAAACAATGGCTCCTAGTCCCCGGCAGCCCTTAGGTGGGCAGGGGGTGCGAAGAATCTCTGAGTCAGTCATTAAAAAGATAGCTACCTAGAATGTGCGAAGCCTATATGAGGCTGGAAAAATATATAATGCCATAAGGGAAATGAAAAGGCTAAGCGTCGACATACTCGGGATTAGTGAGATGTGGCCCAGCTGTGGCAAATGTCAGATAGACGATTATTATGTCTATTATTCTGGAAACGAAGATCAACGATATTTTAATGGTGTTGGTATTATAGTGAGTTAAGAGATCAATAGATCTATCAGAGGTATGGTGCTGGTTTCGGATCGAGTGATCATGATACAAATAGAAACTAGACCCATTACAAGTAACATCATCCAGGTATATGCCCCAACATGCGACGCATCAGATGAAGAAGTAGAAGCTTTCTATGCAGACATAAAAACAGCCTTGAAGCTCAGTAAGTCATCGGATATGAATATTATTATGGACGATTTCAACGCCAAAGTTGGGAAGGCCGAAGAGGCGAAGTGGTGGGGGAGTTTGGACTGGGAGTTGCGAACAATCGTGGAGACAGATTAGTACAATTCTGTCAAGAGGAGGATTTCGTCATTGCAAACACCCAGTTTAGGCAACACCCACGACGTCTGTATACGTGGATCTCCAACGCTAATCGGAATATTAGAAATCAGATTGACTATATTCACATAAATAGGAGATTTAGAAATTCTATAAAGAATACAAAGACATATCCGGGCGCTGACCTGAACTCGGACTACAATCCTCTGGTGGCATCCTTCAATCTTAGGTTGAAAAAGTGTAATAAAGCACACGTAGACAACAAGTGGAGGGAGACAATCAGTGGAGTCGAAAATTGTTGAATCCAGCAATAAAAGCAGAGATTAAGGAAGAGTTGAACCTGAGATTTAGGGATATACATGAAACAAGAGAAACCGGCCAGGTAGAGACAACATGGAATCGGATCAGGGATGCAGTGAAGACGGTCAGTGAGAACAGATTAAAAGCAGATGGAATAGATAAGGGTAAGATTTGGATGACCGATGAAATTCTACAATTGATGGACCTTAGAAGCTCTTATAAAAACAAGAATATAGGAAAGTATCAACAAGTCCAACGCCAAATTAGAAATAAGATCAGAAAGGCGAAAGAAGTATGATACTTTGCTTCTAGAAGAGCTAGAAGCAAGGTATGATTCGTTCAACTTGCATAAAAAGGTAAAGCAAGCTGCTGGAGAGTACGGGAGTAATAGCGGCGCGTTACTGTTGGATGAACGCGACAATATATAGCTACCACACAGGAGAAACTGGCAGAGTGGAAAAGATATATCGAGGAATTGTTTGGGGGTGAAAGAGGGATGAAGCACTGTTGCGAAGGTAATGATGGACTTGAGATAACAAGATCCGAGGTAGAACATGCAATTGCGACAGCAAAAAAGGGCAAAGCACCGAGTCCAGACGGTTTGTGCATTGAAGTGTTGCAAGTACTGAGGGAAGAAGCATCCCTTAACTTATTGGTTTACTTGTTCAATAACATCTACAAGACTGGCATAATACCACAGGACTGGTTAAAGTCCATCTTTGTGACATTGCCCAAAAAGCCTGGCGCGAAGTACTGTAGAGAATACAGAACTATAAGCTTGATGAGTCATGTTTTAAAGGTCTTTCTCAAAGTGATACATACCAGAATATATAAGAAGTGTGAAGAAAGCTTGGGTAACACTCAGTTTGGCTTTAGGAATGGATTCGGCACGCGGGAAACAATGTTTGGCTTTCAGGTACTAATACAACGATGTCGGGATGTTAATGTGGACGTCTATGTCTGCTTCATAGACTACCAGAAGGCCTTTGATATCATACAACATGACAAGTTGATGAACATTCTTCGTGAGGCGGGGCTGGATGAGTGTGACATACACAGCATCGCGAATTTATATTGGAGTTAGACTGCTGTTGTCAGAATAGACCATGAATTATCAGATCAGATAAAGATCCAGAAGGGAGTCAGGCAGGGCTGCGTTCTCTCACCCATGCTGCTCAATCTTTATTCAGAAAAAATATTCAGAGAGGCTTGAAGAGAAGGTGTCATAGTGAACGGCGTCGTCATAAACAATATAAGGTACGCAGATAACACTGTGTTGCTGGCCACGAGTTTGAAGGATCTGCAAGCACTTCTAGGCTCAGTGACAGAGCAGAGCAAATTAATGGATCTGCAACTGAATGTCAAGAAAACGGAATGGATGATAATAACCAAGAATCCCGTACACACTTCTGATGGTCTGAGGATGGAGAATGTAGATATTGAGAGAGTAGCATTCTATAAGTACCTTGGAGGATGGGTTACAGAAAATTGGGACATGACACAGGACTGCAGTGCCGGCGTTAGGGTAGAGCGCGATTGGGCGATCGCCCAGGGCGCCAGTTCTGTAGGGGCGCTGCTGCCTTCTTTACTTTGAAAGGGATTCCCTAAAATTTAAAAACAAAATGGGGTTGGCCGTTTGATATTACCACCTTGTCTTTTCTTTCTCAAGAATTTCGAGCCCTTGAATTTGAATGGGCGCCACGATAATCTTGCCCAGGGCTCCAATGTTGCTAAAACCGACACTGCCGACAGGAGATAAGGTGCAGAATAGAGCAGGCCAGTAGAAGCTCTTTCAGAAAAATGCAGAAAATATTCACCAGCAGACACTTGAGGATATCCTTGAGATTGCGATTGTTGTGGTGTTACGTATTCAGCATACTGTTTTATGGCGTTGAGGCTTGGACAACACTGACACCATGTGCAAAAGAATACAGGCATTTGAGATGTGGACCTATCGTAGAATATTAAAGATACCCTGGACTGCTAAAGTGACCAATCACATTACAACGATTGAGTAAACAAACAGAAGTGTTAGAAACCATCAAAAGAAGAAAGCTGGAGTATCTCGGACATGTTATGAAAAACAAGAAATATTCACTCTTTCAGATCATTATTCAGGGGAAGATTAAGGGAAAGCGCGGTCCGAGTCGACGCAAAACATCATGGCTCAAAAACCTGCGGCAATGGTTCGGGCAGAGTACTACGTCCTTATTCAGAAAAGCGGTTGATAAGGTTCAGCTCATGCTTTTGATTGTCGATGTTTTGAGAGGACAAGGCACTTGAAGAAGAAAAATTGAGAACACTATAAAGAGATGGATAAATGGAATTATTGCGTCCCCAATGGGGTTTGCATTTTCTCCCTTCTCATCCTTTCCTACAACTCCTACTCTTTGCCCGTTTGGACCAACATCTTAACGTCTCTTCCGAAAGATGGAACTATAAAGAGATGTATTGATGTATTAATAATTTTATTTGGTTACAACTTTGTATCGCGAATTTTTAATTGGAATATAATTGATTCAATTTTTCAATTTATGGCTGACTAAGTAGTTAAAAGAGCGAGGAGAAAGAGAGAAAAATAAAATGATTGTTCAGTAAAATATTGACATTCTTTTAGATTATAAAATTTTTACTAAATTTCTTTATAGTGTTCTTATTTCATGGATAATGAAGATTGGAACAAGAGATTCTCCTATGAATATTTATGTAAAATAAAAATAAAGTTTTTATAATACAGTAGAGACAAATTGTTAATTTAGCTTATTGTTTTAGTTATTACTTTATTTCCTTTTTTCTTAATATTTTTTATTATAATTCGAATTCTTTTATATATATCCAAGATTAAATATTATATAACTTAATATAGGAATATTTCGAGATTTTTGCGATATGCATTTCATAAATAAATTATATTCTTAAATAAAAGACGATCACAAAAAAAATATACGACTGTCGGATAATATATTTCAACTCGTTTAGTTAATAAAAAACCGCTAATAATTATTAATTATATTTATTCTTAACAAAACTCATTTTTATTTTTATTTTTCTATGCCAATCTATCTTTGTTTATTGATAAGAGTTAATTTTATATCAATAATTTGAAACAAAAGCTTTTAAAATAAAGTTCAATAAATTTCTCATCGCACATGTAATTTTGAGAAATGTTCCATAATAGTACAATGCTTCAATATATAAGGTCACGTTTCGCAGGAATAATCATTCCATTTTTCACTACTAGCAAAGTTTACTTTCAAATTAATCTATTATTAAAATCTGACTATTAAACCCCGTCTGTATCTCAAGATATGAAACTTTATTCTGAGTATCTCACTTGACACGCTTTCTGATTCGTCTAACAAATGACTATAAATACACGTCTTAATCTGAATGTCGAGACACATTGAGAAAAGTTTATAGGCGAATAACTGTAAGAGGCTCTAAAGCATTAATGACATTTATCATTCTCTCTCTCTCCCTCTCTCTCCCTCTCTCTCTCTCTCTCTCTCTCTCTCTCTCTCCCCCCCCTTTCTCTCCCTCCTCTGTATTATTTCAATTCAATACATCGTCTCTTAAGTTAGCTGCTATCAAGAGAGAAAGAGAAAGACAAAGATTTCTGCAAACGAAGCAAAATGGTTACGTCTTCATCTATCTATAGTAGCGTTTAATGTTTTCATTACTGCCGTCTCGGGTGTACCGTCTGACGTCTCTTATCGTAATTTCAAAAGAATTATCATTTAATTCGTCGGCGTCGTTTTTTATGTTTGTCCGTCGTCCGCACGCATCAGTATCCTCTCGTACAGACATTTTTCCGCGAAAAGCAATAAATGTCCGTCTTCCTCCCTCTTTTAGCGCGGTCTTCCCGCGAGCGTTAACAGCGCTGACGTTTGGCGATAAGGACGGCGGTACAAAGAATGGAGCCCCTTTTCCGCGGGATTTGTTCGGATCTCGCCTTTGATTATTGGTAATCCAATTTGCGCACGACGTTTCGCGAGCGCGTGTAAATACATATTACGCACCGTCGAAGCGCGTATTTTTCAACGGTCGCGCCGGCCTCGTTCGGTCTGATGCACCCCATCGGTGCGGAGTCGTCCAATTATCTGAAATGATGCGTATCGTTGTGATCAAAGCGCCAATAAGGAAGGAAAGGGTCATCCTCCGCCCAACGTCAACGTACTCTTGTAAACACTGCGAGTTCTGCGATGCCGTCACGTATATAACTGATGTGCGCGCGGCATATCAATTTTTTACGATGCACTCGACGTGATATTTAACTTTTCGCCGTCATGCGAGCCCCGTCGCGTTTGAAAGTCCATAAATTGAATAATTGGAAAGGAATAATGGATGGATTCAAATCAAATCGGGTATCAATTTTATACACACGTGTCACATTCCGTATATATTTATTAAAGCATCGGCAGTCTAAATTAATTAAATCCGGTTTTATATTCGCCATCTTTTTAACAGTAATTCTAACTACAAATAAAAGTAGAAAATTGTATCAACCATTAGCGCTAACGAATGTTGGTGTACGCATTCTACGTTTTAACGCTACATATATAAAGTTAATGAAATTTTTTAGATAGTTAATACTTTTTACCACATAGAAAAATAGATGGCATTTTGAAAGGGAAAATGAGAGAAGGAGCAAAGCAAGGGAGATTATTTTCCTGTGAGATTATTTTCCTATCTTTCATTTAACTGATTTAACATATAAATTTATAATTGATTTCTCCACCATGAGACATATGTTACTAACGATGAGGTATAATATTCAATGTAATGTAGCGTAATTACACGTAATTTATATTTTGTAACATAATGTACACATAGCTTAATTACGGATAATTACATCACATGTGGCATTGCATTCAATATTGTCGGGTTGACAGGTGAATAACGCGCAAGTCGTAATACGCGCTCATAATACGCCATACCTTAAATGCAGACGAGGAGTTTGTCGTGCTCTTAACCGATTTCTTTTCTCGCAATCGACCGTCTTGTTAACCGCGGACTCGCGATTGATGCGTACGTACGCGTCACAATACCAGGCCCGCGAGAATCAAAGCATCTGCTTTGTCACGACGAGCGTGATCCGTGCCTACGTTTCCTCTTCTTTCTCTCTGTGCACAACACACAACGCTGTCTGCGACGACTCGCGCTATCTTCCTCTCCCGCATTTCCCTCGTGTCTGCTTATCGCATTGTCAGTTTAGCACACAAGGCTCGTCCACGTACGCCACGCATGACGAACGCGGCGATATGACGCCGCTCGCTGTGCGTGACGTTTACGATCGGTGTCTTGAAACCGGCAGGTGTAGCCACGTACATCGCTCGTAAAAATTCAGTTTGCTTGCAGAGAAGCCTCCGTGCCTCCCTCGTGGGTTTCTCTCCGTTCCCTGCCGACTCGTCCGCGTTTGATGAGATAATAACGTTAACGCTTAAGTATGTGTGCATGAGAACAGCGGTCTGCAGTAAAACTCGTCAGTATTTTACAATTAATGTATACCTTGGCAACCACCAGATGTGTTTATTTTGTTATATTAGCTAATATATTAATATATTGGTTAGCGAAATTATTATTTTTATATATTTCGAGGAACAATAAAGTATATTTGGGTAGATTTGGGGGTAACAGATCTTCAGCCACACACACTCTCTTTTTGTGAACGTTTTTATTTGAGGATGTTAATTATTGTTAAAGGGATCATGAGTATATAATTATCACCACGCAACTAAAGGATACGATCCGTTTCTATCAATATCGACAGAAACATTATTACGAATCGCATAATTAATTAAATTTTTATTACTGTTGTAGCAAGTAGAATCTAAAGTACTATTTAAATTCGATTTAAAAAGAAATAGAGTATATTAGCTAAAATAAAATTGAGCATGGAATAATCGAGAAAGAGAGAGAGCTAGAAGAAGAAGAAGAGAAGAAGAAAAGAAGAAGGAGAAGAATCGACTCCCTAATAGCGTTTTACAAAAAAATGTACTGTTTGTTCCTGACATCTTGAGATTAAAATGATGGGTCACACCCGTCTCGCGTAGGGCATTCCAAACGTAACAATGACTCTCACTCGATTGTCTCTTGTTATCTGGACTGAACCCGTCATGCATGAATTTCCATAAGAGCATAAAGATAAACGCATAAGTGTGTATCGTCGCTGGTAAAAGGCCTGGCGTGAAACCCGCGGAATGCGCGACGTTTCGCGCTTATGCACCTCTCACGCTTACGCTCACGGCGTTATGCAAATCCGCGAAAATCAAATCGTCACCTCGGGCAGACGCGAGCGTTCAAACAGAGAGAAAAAAAATCCCTGCGCGCGAAGGGGATCGACTGTCTCTCATCTGGCGACTAACGCGCTCGGGATGCGAGGTGCATAAATAAATTCCGCAGCTGAAGCCGAAGAGCGATGCGAGCCGCGAGTATCTCGCCGGGGCACCCCCGGTATAGATCGCTTTTGCCATTACGGGACATCATGGGGCCGCCGACAAAAATAAACTCGCCTTGACAGAGACAGATCGCCTCGCTCATCCGCGAGTACTATACGCGCGCGCGAATGCACTTCGCGTCTCCCGCGATCGATAGATCGGGACACGGGCGGGGAAACTTGGTTGCCGGATACCCCGGCGAGTGGGATTGCGATTGTGCACCAGGATATGAGAATGTTCCGGTTCCTTTGGTCTTCTGGTTACATTCGCCGCCGGTGCGCGTGTCCACTCGTCCGTCCGTCCGTCCGTTGGTCTGTCTGTCTGTCTGTCTGTCTGTCTATCTATCTGTCTGTCTGTCCGTCCGTCTGTCCGTCCGTTGTCTGCCCCAGCGCACTTCGGACGAGTGCATCGCCGTCTGGCCCCGGCCAGAAGGGTCTTTGACCGATTATCACTTGGTCTTTATGGTCTTTGAGGTTCTTTTAAACCACCTCGCCGCTTCTCTGCTCCGTGTCCGTCTGCCCTCTTTCCCCCCCCCGTCCCCGTACGTCCCCTCTCGCCCTCGCCGTCGCCGCCGCTGGCGCCGACACGGCGTACACGGGGACCGAAGGGAAGAAAATCGGCGAGACGAGGAAAGGTGCGAACGAGCGACGAGGACGGCCGGCCATCGGAGGCGGGGGTAAACAACACCGTACATGTACCCGCGAGTATACCTTCGCACAATGCGAAAGCTTAATGCATCGCCGAGTGAGCACTCGTACGCGGTCGTATCCCGCCGTCTCCTCGAGTTTTTCGGCACGACGACGCGAGAGAGGATTAAACTTATTGTTACAACGAGCGGCAATTTGGCAGTTAGCGCTCTCCTTTCGGACGCGTGCGTTACGTGCGTCACGTAGGATCCGAACGTGCGAAAGAAGATACAAAGGATATCGCACTGTATGCAATAGATATGCGAAATATACGAAGTTTGAGGTATAAGAAGAATTAATGGATGACGAATCCATTGGTAGACGTGAAATCACCGAATAGAGAAGTCGGAGTTGTGCATGGTTGCCTATGAGGGGTGACAAGGAGGGGCATATGCTCCTTACCTGGATTTTAATTTTTCCAATTTAAAATGATTTTATGATTGACAATCACATAATTTTTTCAAATATATAAATATGAAGCCCAATGTCGGCCACCGCGGATCTTGGTGCGTAATGATAATTTTTGTGAATTCCCTGTTCATGCGAACTGCGCGCCGCATATTCGTCGGTCTTGAAACACAATCCTTACATGAAGTCGGAATTAATTCACATATTAAATTGACGAGCAATTTAATAATATTGATGCTACCAAGCATTTATAAGAACCTCCCTTCCCCGAAAAAACTGTAAAGAAATTATTGCGAAAAATAACACCTCAACCAGGATTCGAACCTGCACCGAAAAAATCATATTCTACATTATAGAATAATTCGATATATATATATATATATATATATATATATATATATATTAATATATATATATATATAATATATATATATATAAACTACAGAATATCTCCCACTAAAATAAGCGCCAAGTATATATCATAAAGGTGAGAGGATTTTTCTCTAATAGGTAGTAGAATGAAATATTCTAATTCATAGAATATACCTCTAATGTGAATTCGAAGCTCTGCCCAAAGGCCAACCTAACCAACTTTTGGGACAAGTTCTCTAATCAAATCTTGCTTGAGAACTGTCAATCTCCGCATTGAATTTATTTTTTCGTCTACAGCAAACAATCAAACATGCAATACATTTCAACACAAAGCAGCATAAAATATCCCACTGAACAATATAACTGTAATATAACACGCGTGTGATATTTATGTGATACTCACTTACATACTTTCACAAGAATTTCAATTCGTACTTATTCTCAAAATGTCTAATTAATTCAAATTAATTATGCTGAAGCAGCTACTCTTTCACTTCTTCCATTTTTTAAGAACAGCACTATAGGTTATGTATCACGTATCGCCGTAGATCTGATACTGCAACGCGGGCAATACCGGGTTAACCAATTATCGAAGTAGTATTTTAGAATATTTTCTTTATTTCAGAAACTATTCTTAACAAGAGACTTTTAAAGGGGAATATTCTGAATTTTTTAGAATATTCGATTATCGGAAAGCTTTAGAGGGTTTCTAAAATCAAGAATATGATTTTTTCGGTGTGGATCTCCCTACAATCCGTGCGGGTGCATGAACAGGGAATTCACAAAAATTATTATTACGCACCAAGATCCGCGACGACCGACATTGGACTTTATATTTAGATATTTGACAATTTCGTCGATCCTAATCACTATTGTATATAATTTTTTGTTGGAAATTTTTACAATTAATAATAAAAATTTGCATAAATATTTCTTTAAAAAATATTATTTGAAAAACACGTTCGTTTGGCACCTCTAAGTATATTTACACTCTGCCGCCCCTTGAAAAACGTTGTAAGGGCGCCCATGGAGTTGTGATGTAAGAGAATGTAGAAGAAATTAGAAATTAAAGGATTTCGTGAGACCAAGGTTTTATGAGATGGCGTGTAAATCTGCAGCGTAATTGATAAGACGTTTGTAACAATCTGCTACGCGATCCTTATTTCATACGTTTTGTATATCTGCAACGTGAGAAAAATCCTGACTCTACGTTCTTATTTTTCCCTAATAACGTTTGACATTTCGCTTACGCGGTGCAATGGCTGTGTCGGACCTGGTCGACATATAGGTTGCGCGCGATAAATAACGGAGAGGCTTCGATCGGAAATATAAAATGTGTGCGATGTCGCCGTCGGAGCGTACTCTCCCTCCGGAGAAGTACTCCTGGATTCCTACGTCGAACGTCACGAATTCATTAAGTAGCGAATTATTGAGGCCGATATCGCGCGGTTAAGCTCGACTCTGACGTCTTTGTCGCTAAATAAGGAACGGGCCAGGGTGTCGTGACACCGATACCGTAATTTCACGAAGAACTGAAGAACAAAGAGAGGGTTGTGTAAAGGCGTACGGAGGGAAGGGATTCGCCGTCGCGTAGATACGAAAACACGTGAGCGCGTATCGCCCCGCGGTATCTGTTCCACGATTAACCCCGACTCCCACCCCCGCCGCCCCCCTCCCATTAATTATTTTCACTGACCCGAAGTATACGTTAGCATACGAGTGTATGTCGGCATTCGGACGAGATACGTCTGTTCTTTCTTCTCTCCGCGGAGCGACAATCGACAGATTTAATTCGATCAATGCCAGCCGAGATATCGCTTCAAACGGGATATGAGTCTTTTATTTCGAAAGTGACATTTTGGAATTCTTACCACGGATGCATATATCAAATGGGGAAAAAGTCCGATATGAACGAAAGAATCTTTCTTAATTCACAATAGTCTTTCTTGGCTCTTTAATTTTCTTTCAATTTTACGTATATCCAATTTTATTTGCTAGGAATTGGTAAAGAAAACATGTATTATTCTACTCAAACCCCAGACAGCACACGGATATCCGAAGGACGTTCATAAGACGTCCTTTAAGAATATTGAGGATATCCGTAAGCTAGAGATCCTCTAGTAGAGAGATGCGCCAACTGGTCATGTGACCAGCTTTCCGTGATTGGCTGGCATAAAATTTGCTGATTTTTCATTGCGACACCAATTACATCCATCTTCGTCTGAGAAATATGTCGCATCTGTTCTGCGCATTGGCGTCGCAATGGAAAATCAGCTATGCCAGCCAATCACGAAAAGCTGGGGTCACATGACCAGTTGGCGCATCTCTCTACTAGAGGATCTCTACCGTAGGCCATCCGTTTTATGTCCTTCGGACATTCTATGGACATCCATGGTATATCCGTTTATGAAATTGGTGGACTTGATAAAAGCTATATCAATACATTTTGTTACATATAACCACCAAGAATATCAAGTATCTGCATTAACTTTAGAATTGAACGAAATTGTATTGTCAAAATACATCTCATTTACTTTCACATCTTGGATTGGAGCCCAATTTTAGGGACTCGTCTTCGAAAAACCATTTCGTTAAAACATGAATGAAGACTTTTATAATGCTGCGTTTTTTATTCCATCTTGTATGGTTTTTTACTTACGAGAAATACAAGAACTCCGCGTCCATCTAGTGGTGGTGCCGCGTACTGCTCGCGGATGTAACGGATATTATATGGACATACAAACTTGTCCATTTTGGGATTTCCTATAGTGTTCACAAATGTATATCCTATGGATATCTTTATAAGGTCCATGGACATTCCGACAAGAAATGGACACAAAACGGATGTCCATAGGATATCCTGTGTTGTCTGGGTAATCACCAAGAATATCAAGTATCTGCATTAACTTTAGAACTGAACGAAATTGTATTGTCAAAATACATCTCATTTACTTTCACACCTTGGAGCCCAATTTTAGGGACTCGTCTTCGAAAAACCATTTCGTTAAAACATGGGTGAAGACTTTTATAATGCTGCGTCTTTTATTCCATCTTGTATGGGTTTTTTACTTACGAGAAATACGAGAAGTCCGCGTCCATCTGGTGGTGGTGCCGCGTACTGCTCGCGGATGTAGTGGATATTATATGGATATATAAATTTGTCCATTTTGGGATATTCCTATAGTGTTCATAAATGTATATCCTATGGATATCTTTATAAGGTCCATGGACATTCCGACAAGAAATGGACACAAAACGGATGTCCATAGGATATCCTGTGTTGCCTGGGACTGATTATTTTAGTATTTGTGTCATGCTGTAAAGTATTTTTTAATAATGGTTTTAGTGTATAAACTTGAATCTCTAGGGCAATGCTTCTTTAACACAGAATATTACATAATATAATACCCCAAGGAGAACAGAAAAGTCAAAATAATGTCAATTTGACATCATATTGACCAAATTATGTCATTTTTTGGTCATGATTAAAATCTCGATTTAAAAATTAAAAAGACATAATAAAAAAGGAGTCAATATAAAGTCATTTTTAAGTCATTTGAGATAGAGATTTCAATCATGACCAAAAAATGATATAAGTTTGGTCAATATGATGTCAAATTGACATTATTTTGACTTTTCTGTTCTCCTTGGGACATAATATAATATCGTCATTCTTTCTCCTCAAACATATTAATTCGTCAGTCGACAATGACGGCATACGGGCGTCATCGAATTTCACGTAAGAATTTCGCCACCCCCGCGGGAGTACGGAGGTACGCGAACTTTCGGCACGTACGTACTCCGACCACGAGAGAGAGAGAAAGAGAGAGAGAGAGAAAGAGAGGAGGCGACGCACGGCCGCGCGGTGCGGAGCGGAGCGGCACCGGCGGAGCATACTCGCCGGAACGGAAAGGGGCGGAAAGCGACGAGCGCCGCCGAGACGGGACGAGACGCGACGAGGAAAGACGACGAGGGCCGACGAGGGTCGCGCACCGCGGCGCTGAACGCAGTGCCATCCGATAGGCAGCACCGCTTGCTCCGCGGATCTTCGGCTCGCTCCGGGTACGAGCTCTCCCTGCGCTCGTTCAAGCTCCGCCACGCTCGCCTCCTCTCTCGCTCGCTCTCTTATTCTCTCTTATTTTACTCTCTTTTCTCTCACGCACTTTCGTTCTCTCTTTCTTTCTCGCTCTCTCTTCTCTCTTCTCTCTCTCTCTCTCTCTCTCTCTCTCTGTCTCTCTGTCTCGATCCCGCTGTATCGGCGTGGCGCGGCCGCGGCAGCCGCGACGACGACGACGACGACGAAGGAAAAGTCGTGCCGCCGCGGGTGGAAAACGCGGGACGCGTGCAGCGAGAACGCATCGCCTCGCGTGTGTCCGGCGGCCGCGTGTGTCGCGCGCAGCAGGCCTATACGTGTGTGAGCGCCCCGGCGCGGCGTGCCGTCCGCTCGCTGCATTGCGAGCGTGTATACGTTCGTCGTTCCTCGTCGCGCGACCGAAGAGAGGAGGCTCCCTTCCCCCGACCTGGATGCGCGGCAGTCTGTATGGTGCGTGTGTCTACCTTCTTTCTCCCTCTGCCTGCGTATCTGCATCTACCTATTTATTTATCTGACCGTCTGCATCCACGCTCGTCTCTCGCTTCTCTCTCTCTCTCTCTCTCTCTCTCTCATGCTCTCTTTCTCTCTCTTCCTCGCTCTCTGCCCGTTTGCCTCTATCTGCCTCTTTGTCGCGCACACTCCGCCTCTCTCCGTCTTTCTCTCTCTCTCTCTCCCTCCCCTTTCTCCCTCCAGTCGGTCCGTCCTCTTTCGTTCGTTGATCTCGCTCCGTTGCGTATCGTGGCGTCTGCATCTCGCGATCCAGACGCTTCGCAACGTGGCGTCGGGTGAATCCGCTCGCGAGACGTCGTCGGCTCCCGCTTTTCTTGCGCGTATGCAAAAGATGCCCGTTCTCAGAACGCAACGGAGACGCAGCATGGCCGGTGTCCACGCTACGTTCACGCTCGCCGTTCCGTCTTCTCGCTCTCGCGCCGCATCCCTCTTCCTCTCTCTCTCTCTCTCTTCCACGCTTTACTGCGTGTATCTTCCTCCCGTTGCGTTTGCGCACTCCTCTCTCTCCTTTCTCTCTTTGCGAATTTGCAGATTTTACGTGTATATTTTACAATAGATATTATACATTTTGTAAATATACATATATTTATATGTATATAATATTTATATAATATATATGTGTCTGTCGCGCGCACATCGTTTCTTCTTGCCTCGCCGCGAAGCTTTCGCTCTCGCGCTTCATCCACTCGCGCGCCTTGGTCTCGCTTGTTTTTACGTTGCGTCTCCGTTGCGCGAACGCGCAACTTTTCCTTTCGCTTTTGCTCTCCCTCGTTCCCTATTCTCCTTCCTCCTCCTTCCATTCGATCCCCCTTCGCGGCAGCCCTCCGTCTCTCTTTCGTCTCCTCTCTTTCCCTTGCTCTCCGTTTTGCATCTCCTCTTCCACTGCTCGCGTCTCTCCCTCTCTCTCTCACTCTCTTTCCTCCTTTTCTCTTTCTCCGACCATCCCTATCTTACTCTCTCTTCCGTATCGTTCGTCGGAGCACAAATAAAGTTTCTCTTTCTCCCCTCGTTCCGCGAGAGGAGGGCCCTCGCTCCGTCTCCCTCCCAACGGCTTTTTCTTCCCCTCCCTAAGTTTCTACATTAGTCTCTCGTTCGTGTCCCCTGATCGTGTGTTTCATTCGAAAATAGAACGTCAGCGCGCGTGCCGCGCACGCATTTTTGCCGCGAAAACAGCGAATTCCCGCTCGCGGGCGCGCGCCCGATCGAGCGAGCGGGCGCAGCGACCGGCACCGTACCCCTGAACGCGCGTCCTGAGCTCGAATTTTGCGAGAGTTATGCGACCACCTCGTAGCGAGCGAGCACGCGTGCACTCACGCGCCGGCTGGGCGCGTCTCCTCCCTCTCTCCCTCCGTCTCGAGCGTCGCGCGTATTAATCTCGCAGAAATCGCGCCACTGAAAGAAAGGCTTGGTTATAAAAATCCAGGCTTGGTTAATGTTACCAAGCACCTTGGTGAAATAGTAAACGTATAATAAGTATTACATAATTTAGTTGGCTCGACTAAACAAAATGTGCTCTTTTATAATTATTACAAATGTTTATAATTATTACAAAATGTTTTGTTATTATTATTATAATCGGTAATAATAATCAAATATGTAATAAATTGTAAGACGACTTGACTGGCCATAGATGGTATTCTATTTATTACTACGTATCAACCATACGGATTGTGG
>NJRQ01000003.1:1858417-1885602 GCA_003063805.1 Aphaenogaster ashmeadi
CTCTCTTTCTACAGCCTGTGCGCGTTTGTCTATCGCAACGCGCAGTCCATTCTATATGTCGATGGTAATTACGCGTGGAAAGGGAGCGGCAAGAAGATTCTCTTGCGGGATGGCGATCGCGCGGGATAGAGCCTCATTCTCCGCGACGTCGTCTTCGAGATGCACGCCATCGTGCATCGCGCCGCACCGGCGGTCGGTAGACGCTCATGGCTGGCAGTCTGTAGTCGATAGTCGGTAGGTAGGGAACTGGTGGTCGTGATGCTGATGAGATCCGGGACCGGTCCTAGCGAGCCCTGCGAGATCGCTAATTTCGATCCAATTCACGCTCGAGTGACTACGCCCGTTTTTCCGATCTCTATCTCCGCTGATTTATCGCGTTCGACCGCTCGGTATGCGATCGGCGTTTCTCTCTTCCTTCCTCCGTTTTTCTTTTCCTTTTTTTCGCCTTCGTGCACAGCCTCCGCAGTCGGAGACGACGGAGACTTCGGTTTCGCTCCTCGAGACGATGACGCGCGCGCGTGTGCGCGGGAACAGGAATCGCCGCGCCGGGGCGCGCCTCGTATTTACATTCCGCGGCCGCACTTTCAGTTTTTCCTCTTGCAATCGCGACGCTCCCGCGTGCCTCGCCGCGATTTGTCAGCGGGGAATTGCACCGTGTTGACTTAACGTAGAGGCGCATATTCCAAAGGTTCGAGCATAAAGATGCAGGGAATAGTACGTTCTGTTTCTTACTTTTCCAACGTTACTTCACGAGACCGTAATTTTCTTAAGGAAAAAGATGTATCAATTAGGGAAATATTTTTTTCTCTTAGGCCTGTCGCTATATTTGATAAACTATTACATCTCACAAGTTGCTCCCAGGAGTAAGTTTCGTTTATTGTGAAAGGTCACAATTAAAATTGCAGAGAATTCGGAGAGAAGAAATTACATACTGTATTATTGTTTCACTAGCCTACTTTATAGGTCTACTTTATAGGTCTACTTTATAGGTTTTAATAGTCTACTTTATGTTTCACAAACGTTACGTCGCATTATCTCGGTATTATGATATTCATCGCCGTCGACGGAAACGCGACTGTCTCGCGAGCATCCCGTGCAAGACTACTTGACGTTTAGTGCGAACGTCTATCCGCCGGCCAAGGACGCACTTGTCGACGGCGCGACGCGTAACACCTAGCGCGATAGAGTTACGCGCCGCTAATGTGTGTCACGCGTACGTCGATTGCGTCACGTCAGCCTCGTCGGGGCCGACCCGTCTTCGTCGTCGGCGGCGCGTTGTCGCGGCAGCGATCCGTCCAGACCGAGGTAATCGGTGTCAAGTGCCAAAGGAACGGAACAGTCCCGGAAATTACGATTAATCGCACGGTCATTGTGCGTACAGATGTTCGACGCTCCGACACGCGTAAATCAATCTTCGTCTTTTATCCGCGAAAATTGCATGTAATACATTTCAGGGTGACAAGATTGTACGTAATACACGTTAGGGGGGCATGATTAGGGGGCTTTCTCAATTAAATTGTAGTAGTGTTATAGAATCGTTTAGTCCTCGTATTGCTATGTTTTTTCGAAAGTGCAGTCTTCTGCGTATAACGCGATATGAAGTGCTTTATGAATTTATTTTCACACTTAAATAGTTTGCTATAAATAGAAGAACAGACCTACTAGGCTATTATCTGTTATTCATTTAATTAAATCAGTGTTCTTGAAGAGGTTCTGTCTTCATTATTTTTTCGAAACTATATTTTTATATTTATGACGTATATAAAATTTATGTGTTTAGTTTATATTAAGTTTATATTTATGACGTATATAAAGAAAAAACACGTATTCTGTGACAGATTTGCCAATACCTGTTAAATAATTCTGTTATTTAATTTTCCATGAAAAAATCTAGTCTCTTAGAAAACATCGATTCAACTCCAAAATTCCATCTAATTTATTTAGAAAAAGCGCAAGTTCTCTTTGGAATGGAATTAAATGGATTGGAATGGAATTGTTTCTGAAAAATTCTCAGTGATAAGATATAAAAGATATATTCCCGAGAAAATGGTATCTTTCGTCTAGATCTTTTTTAAAGTCTGCGCGACGTCATCGTAAGACGTGATGTATCGTTTCCCACGCGGAGAGCAATAGAATAACAATTGAATCTATAACAATCACTTGTATACAACCATTCGTGACACATTCATCATGTCGACATACATATATTTTTGTCTCGCGTTGAAATTTCGAAAATTTTCTCTGGATAGAAAAAAAAACATGTATCCTTTAAGTACATTTGCTGTTGCTAATAGCGAACCGATCTATAGAGTTTTCATCCGCGAAAGATAAGTTAGGATGCACACGTGCGCCGAACGCAGTGGACGCGTATAGCTAAACCGGACTAGTCTCGCCTAGACACCCGACAGACTCGCGCACTTTGCACAATAGTAGGAAGCGCTAAAAATAATCCACCCCGGCTCCACCGCGTTCTGGCCTTGGCCAGCTTCGGTCCTCGCAACCTGACCGGCACTCTCCTCCTTCTCCTCCTCTTCTCGTACACTCCACCTACGCATTCCCGCACGTGGACAGCCGCTGCGTGGGCGCGGATCGTTTTTTAGCCTTCCTCGCCGCGGCAGATTGATTAAAAGTTTGCTCCTTTCTTTCACCGCCTAGCCCGCTCTCGCCGCGGTCTCCGCTTAACTCTTTACTTGGCGGAGATAGAACGGAAACTGAAAGAAATTTGGCTTTAACTCTGTCCCGCGTTGTGACGAAACACGGCTTGGAGGATGACTAAAAATATAGCGAATGTGTCGCTTCTACGTCGCACTTTAAATTGTTTCGTGCGTTAGATATGTAAATGTCCATATACTTTCCATATTTGAAGAGTTTTACGGAATGTTATTAACAGAAGCTCATTAAAGCTTACAGCGTTAGCAATTATAAAATTATGTAGACTTGAATTTAAACAGTAGTCAATAGAATTTTTACAATTGCAGAAAACGAAAAATAGAGGTGAATTGTATAAGATACATTGGCGAATTAGTTTATTTTTTCGTTTCTTTATTACATTATAATGCAAAGATTGCATTCTCTGCGTAAAATTAATCAGAATTTACGAAGCTTGCGAGAGTTTCACCAAGGAGCCGATATCTTAGTAAACGTAGGATAAACCGAGTACCGGTAAGGACGTTCCGTAGTATTATGCCAACTTCGACGACCATAGATCGTCGTTGAAGAGCGATCATTAAAGATGTTTTAACGAGGAGCCGCGCAGACGGGACAATAGCGGCAGGAATCACGAGGGCCGCCATCTCCTCCCCCCCCCTCTTTAGATCTCTATTGGATGCATGCGAGAGTCCGCGTCCCGACTCTCCGTCTGCGTGGGTCTCGCTCGGTGCATTCGTCGCAGACTCTGGGAGGGAGACATTAAACCCTTTGCCGCGTGATTTAGTTGACAAAGTAGCGCGTTACAGTCGCTCGCAGAGACGGTACCAGCTCTAGCCCGGGCCCGCAATGCCGGGTCTTTCGTGGCATCCTACGAACACCGCCGTGACAAACACGTCGCGAGAAACACGACCCCGCCAGGCTATTTTAAAATAAAAAAGTCATTGTTTAAGCGTCTTTTGGAATCCGATATCCGTATTAGTGTTTAGTCTGGCGTCGCGTTTCACCGGGTTGCAGACGCGCCGCGCCGGCTCGTACTGCACGTGCCATTTTCTCGATTTTACTTCTCCCATCTCGCTTGTCCGCGACCCGTCTTCGTCGTGCAATCGCCGCCGCGTCGAAAATTTTGCAATCAGGCATTAATTAAACATTCTTGTGATTGGCATTCTCCGTAAGACGGAAATACTCGCTGCTATTCGTTCTCTTGAAACATGAATCTTGCTCGCTTATACATAACTTACAAAATATTTGCGGCTCGACGGTTTTATCCGCGAATAATTGATTCGAGATCATATCCGAATCTATCGGAGAAGCGGGCATTAAATTAAAAACGGTAGCGCGATGGAACATGTAAAATATCACCAAAGAATTTATGAAAGTAACACCGTGCGAATTCTTGAATCGTCGTTATATAAGTCTTTCACGAGTTGCTTTCACGAATTAACATTTTCGAAATCAAAGGACACTTACGAGTCTCGTTTTTCGGTTTACTGCGAAGATAATGAGCAGCGAAATCGTGCTAGATCGGCGTAGTCTACCTAACGCAGTCCCTAACTCGTAGATCACGACGGCGGCGTATTGTCTCTCCCTCTTGCTCGTTACCATCCGCGCCTATTATCCGATTCTATTTTCCAATCTATCCTCGTACGAGGCGCACCTTGTCTCGTCCAGGCTGCCGCTAGTCTTCTTCTCCAAGTGAATGCGGAGCGATGCGCTCTTTGTCTCGCGGCACTTCAAATAGGCGGCACTCGAGACTCGGCACAAAGAACGGCGAACCCGTACGGCGTGATAACAGAGAGCAAGAAAGCTCAAGATAAGACCGAGGACCCTCGCAGCCGCGCCGCTCTACGTCGGCTCATTCCCAGGGGAATATACACACACGGTACGTTGTCGATAGTTCGTGTGTTAGCTTAATTGAATCTCAGAATCGTCGTACTACCATATAGCGACTTTCTTTATCATTCTAATATTACATAAAGTTTCAAGAATTTTATCCAATCCTTCGACATTATCATCATTTCTGCCGAATACTGATAAATTAATTTTTAAAGACTGAAGATGCTAAAGAGGCAAGCACAAACGTTTTCCAAGGAATCGCAAGTACGAGTAAAAAATATTAATACAAATATTTTTGTCGAGCGAGCCCTCTTTGATTCCTCTTTTCAACATCCCCAGCTCGAACAATCGCAGACTCGTCCTTCCTATCGCGATGCACGCGATACTCGTGGATGCACTCGGCGAAGCCGCGGAGTGCATACGCTGCGCGCATATACACAGCATCGTGCGCTCGTAGCGAACGGGAGGGACAGAGAGGGAGAGTCGTTCAAACGAGGGGCCCGCAGCGCCTGGGCTCTGGGCCTCGTCGCGTGTTTTTGCCCCCCGTCTGGCCCCCACCGCGGCTCATCGTTTTTTGTCTGGTGCACCGCATGCTCTGCACAGCTCACCTCGCCTCTTCCTCACCTCGGTCGACGTACCACCTCCTCCACCGCCCCCCCAACCCCCCTTCTCTCTCTGTCAATCTCTCGTCGTGCCCGCTCTCGCTCTCGCTCTCAATCAGGGCCGGTGTGAGTAGGCATGCTCGTGATGCTCCGTTTGCAAAGCGTCGATGCTGAATATTTTCGATATGACGAGATCTTACCTTTGCTTCGTAGCAAAAACACTTAAACATTTCTTTTGTAGAATATAAAATCGCGAATGTGCGCACGGTACGTTTTTACAATTTGTATTAATCTGATTTTTGCTCGCAAAAAGAATCGAGAGTTTTTATGTCACAATTGAGAGATACAGGCTTTTAAAGTCTTCTCCAAGAAAAAGAGTGCGAAATTTATGAATTATGCGAATTTTTTCAGTTTAAGTTTGCAAGAGTTCCAGTAAGTCGTATCTCTGAATCCCGAGTAAATGTTTTCAGCAAATGTTTTCTTGGAATTCTCTCTTTCTATCAAGAAGAATCTTATATAAATTTGAAGAGACATCGAAACATGAAGCTATTTTTTGAAATTGCCGAAATTGGAATTAAAGAAATGTTTTTTTAAAGTTATTTTTTCATTTCGGACTTACACGATTTGTATGGCAACTTTTCTAAAAAAAAAAACTTCACCACTACGAAGATAACTTGATAATGATAGCATTACCGGTTTTTTTTGCTTAATTTGACGGAACCATTTTTAATTTTATTAAGGAACTCTAGAACTCTTAGGGCGGAGCCAGACTATGCGCGTTTTACGCGAATATTCGTGATTCGAGTCATGTCATCCTTGTTGTTTATCAAATGATAAACAAGGATGAACGACGCTCGAATCACGAATATTCGCGTAAAACGCGCATAGTCTGGCCGCGCCCTTAGGGGTGCGTTCAGAACTATAACAAAAATTTAATTTTTAAAAAAATGAGGTGCTAACTTCACACAGGTAGTTCTCCCGCATAACCAAATGAGAAAAATACCTCGTCTAATTCTTGCAATTTCTCGCTCTACAAACTGAATCGCCGATCTGGCGAACGTTCGCGCCGTCCCTGCTCTCAATCTCGTCGTCATCGGTCCTTCGCCGCGCCGCATCCGGGCGGTATCTCCCCGAGCCGAGACACGCGCACGGACGCGCGTGTCCCTGCCGCGCGGTAGAGGAGGAGAACAAGGAAGCGATGGAGGCCGTCGGACGAAGCCGGAGACCCAAGCTGTTCCGCAGTCGCTAGCGAGAGGTGATGGTCGGGGGAGAAGTACGGGGGGGAAGGAAGATGCGGTCGTTCGATCTCGGTGCACCTGCCGGCGTTGACGTTCGCGATGCCGAACGGCGATTCGCGATCAGACTGCTTGTAGTACGATGCACAGAAAGGATCGCGATCCTGCGGTGGAAATGATTCAATTCCTTTCCGCAACCCAAGTCTGCCATAATTTCTCGTTGGTTTTTAACGCGTTAAATCCGTCGATTTTGATTAATCGTTTAGTAGCACGTGTAAAAATTGTATATAAAGAATTTTAGTTAAAGTACATTGTCGTTATCTTTTAACGGTTGAATTAATTTTTGAACATTGATTTTTTCTGGAAAACTTTTAATATGCTTAAGAATTAGATATTGTAAGATTTAAGAAGAGATTGTTCGCTACTAAAATTATTTTATATACGATTTAATGTTAATAAATTTCAAAAATAGACATTTATATGCCATTAGTGAATTAATTACCTCTCTATTAATGGTACGTGTGACTTGTTAGATATATGATTAGATGATATGATATATGATGACAGTTGAGCACTTATTACGGGAATCTTAAAGGAAATTCTCGCATAATGCCAGAAGAGAACAGAATCCTGGCTTTTCTATATCTAGCACCTCGTTCGGAATCAAATCCAAATGTATCGTGTAATCAGACACTAATTATTGACCAATTAGCCGCTTTAACGATAGATAAATTTATTACCACGTGCCGCAACATGTGCGTATGTTTCATGGTTTATGTGCATTTAACTGCGTTCTGATGAAATGATATTACATGATTGATAACACGATGCGCGCACGATGTTCATTTCACGAAGCGCATCTTTACAAGCACGATTGCGCTCGCGAGTCCTTGACAGTAGCGAGGTTGCAGAAAATGACATCTAATCGTTTCCACGTGTCGATGATTTGTGTGCCGACTCGACAAACCGTACACAGGGCATTACTCGCGTCACGATCGTTTAAGTTTTAACAACTTAGTCCTGACACTGCACACGTCTCGAAGAGATAGACGACATGTCTTAACGCTTTTATATAGTTCACTTATGTAAGTAAAAAGTTATTCGGATTATTATTTAACATATTCTGTTATTTAACATATTCATTTATGATATATAGTGCGTTATTAAATTGATAATTAAAATAATAATAAAATTAATAAAATAATAATTTTAACGTGTATATTTATACAATCTAAACATGTTACATAATGGAGCATACGCTGAGAAAAGGAAACAATTGGTATTCAATTCTTATAACTTGAATTTTTTAAATAATTGCAATTAAATATATAATATATATAGCAATTATATATAAATCATTAGTTGCAATTAATTCAAAACTTCAAGTTATCATAAGGATTGAACACCAATGTTTTTTTTTTATATTTTGTACGCACCCACATTATTTTAAAAAATCATGAAATAACATGACGCGGAAAAATGTAAATATTCCAGGGAGATCAATATTCCTTTGAGTGTCAATAATCATAACTCAGAAAGTTTTTTACATCCTTTAAATAATTCATTTTTGCATTAACGATAATCTTATCTCTCTGGCTTCGCCATTAAAAAAAATCGCGGCAGTTGCGACACATGGAACAGATAAATGCGAAAATTACGGAGACTGACGTACGACGAAGTTTCCGTATTGAAATTATTGACCAATCGCGGTGTCCGATTTCCGGTTGCAGTGGGTGCGAGCGGCTACATCGTCTCGGCGGCGCTCGTGCTGATAGTCGGCGCACTGGTGGGTGTCCTGGCGACGATATCGCGTCATCTTCATCATCGTCGGCTGTTGGTGCATGAGCCGGTTCCTCCCGGCTCTGCTTCCTCCGCTTCTGCCTCGATTCTCCACCACCATCATCGGCATCATCATCATCGTCACCGTCATCGTCGTGAGGAGCCACCGCCGCCGCCGTTACAACGCTGTCTTCTGCTACAGGATCATTATCGTTATCCTGATACACCCGTGAGTACCCATCTTGATCATCGAGGATGCGTGAAGCTTTGAGAAATTAAACAAAGTTCTGAGTTCTACAAAGAATGTGGAAACTCAATTTCACCAACGCCAATAATATACGCCGATATACATCGTGACATCGATATATGTATACGGTTAAAGGGACGAAAAATAACTCAATCAAGAGGCATTTATTTCTATACACCATCACGTGTGCTTTTGAAATATCTAATATTAGAGAACATTAAGACGTATTTATTACGATAACAAGGAGAATTAACAGTAAATTGCGTCACTGATTGATTTATATGCGGATTATCACATATATCTCGAAGCTGTTCGAAATAAAACCGAAGCACACTTCCGCATATTCGTTGAAACTGTATACGTAGTACTAATTTTAGCAGACTTGACCGAGTTCGTCGAATAGCTTCTTTACAAATAACGGCTCGAACGAAACGTCGCAACGAACGCCGTATCGCATTCTTCCCCGGAACAATTCTCTTTCTCATTACTTTCTGTCGCATTTCGCTGAACAATCGCCGGTCTCATTACACATTCCTGATATCGCGCGTCACGAGTCCAAAAGGCACAACGCGCTATCGTCAGCGCCTTTTTTTCTCTCTTTCTCGTCAGGCAATAGATGCGCCGTTGTCGTTACGGACGCGGTAACGGGCAACGGAGAGTTACGGCGGAGGTCAGAAGGGGGGAAAAAGGAAGCGCGATTTCCATCCAGCGGAGGTGGTTATCGGCGACGTTGTCGACCTTCGGCGAGATTATTACACGATTCGCGGAACGTCGAAGGCTATCTAGGAAAAAGCTCCCGATATCTAATCTCGACGGCCGGCCGGCCGGCCGGCCGGCTTGGTCGCAGCACAGCTGCATCTATCCGGCGCGTTTTTTCTTTCTTCTTTTTCCTGTCCCTCCGTTCGCCCAGAAAAACGGACCGTTGGTACGAGCGTTGGCTCGTGGCCGCGCATAACTTCTCGTTCTTCCACTTTTTCTTCCGTTCCTGCGTCCTGATTCAATTATTTCAAACGCGCGATAACGCGCGACAACGAGGGCGAATCTAGGACGAGCATGATTCACAAGACTCCACCTGCATCCGTAATCGATAGTATTATAGTTTCGCTGCGCGAATGTTCAGATGAAGACCTTGCGCAGCGCCGATATACTGAGTTGCACAAAGTAAATCCTTCGCACGTAACTTAATGCGATGTAATTCGTTAATAACATTTAATCTTCGCTCTCGTTGAACCTATTTTTCAAGATAGGTACTAACTCGGAGAAACTCTCGATCACGAAAAACCTGACGAAATAATTTTATCATCCTAAATTGAGAGAAAAGTAATAATGGTCACGAGAAAAATATTTCGAAAATATTTTCCGTAGAATATTTATTTAAAGAATAAACTCAAATTTTTCATCGACAACAACTGGCCAACCGTATATTTTAAATTAAAAACGGTACATACGACGTTTCGACCCTAAGTTTTAGGTCCTTTTCAAGTGCACTCTAATACATATAAATTATAATATTTTCAATTGACACAGACATCCGTTGAATATTTATTTAATCCCGTTCAAGAAACGAACATTTTGAAAATATCTACAAAATATCGATGAAATTTTCAATGACCAATTTTTCTTTCGTGAACATATACGGATATCCTCCGGACAATTTCCCCATAGACAAGTGTTATAATTCGCGTAAGCAGCGTAACGCGTCAGTACGCTTCACTTCGCCGACGTATCGTCCCGATAGCGAGAGATACCGGATCCCTGGCATCGATCGGTGGCCGGAGCCCTTTCCTCGGCAAAGCCCCGAGGGTACGAGGACGTCGACGGTGCGTCCACCGCGCGCTTCGGTTTCCATCGGCATCGTGCGATGGGGAACTTAATTTGGAAGTTACCGGTCCCGTGATTACGTCGAGGAGAGTCGGCGGAAGTTCCATCCTCCTTCTCGTCGGCGCGGCGCGGCGCTGCGCGGCGGCGAGACGTTGCGATGCGTTTCGTACAGCCGTCACGCCTGCCCCCTTTCCGCCGTCGCCGTCGCCGTCGCTGCCGCCGCGACGCGGACCATTGTTATTCTAGATTGCATCGCAAATTAGATTATACGGCGTACTACGGGACCGCCCTCATTCCCGCGCGCGCCGACGCCGACGACGACGACGACGACGTTGCTCTACGCTTTTTGGCGGAGGCCGAGAGGATGCGGCTTCCTTTGCTCCTCTCGGTCGCGCATCCTCCCGTCCTTATCTCGCCCCCGATCCGTGCCAGATTGCGGCACACACGAGCCGCCGCCTCCACCGCGTGCATACAGATGCACCGAGCGACGACGCGACTTCGGAATGCTACGATTGCAACGTCGAAAATTTCTCCCCCCGAGCGGAGATCCCTTCTTTCCGATATTCTCTCCCGGTGGAACTTTGGTCATTGGAAATTTTAAATTGGATAACATATAGAAATTTTATATTTCAGCGCATACTGTAATTTTTTAGGTATATATAAAATCGATGTAATCTTGTTTCAATTTTTGCTGCTTTGGCTATAATTTTTTTCTGATTTTTAAATTTATAATAATATAATAATATCTATAAATTTAGTATAATATAACAAATATTCCAAAATTGGTAAATTGAACCGCCAGTCGACAACAACTGGCCACATTTATTAAAAATTTAAATTAGGTTACACAACGTTTCGGCCCTTGGTTTGGGTCCTTTTCAAGTGAAACTGAAACAACGTTAGTCATGAACAACAGAAATAATAATTAATAATAAAGTTAACATATCAATATTTTTAGAGAGACAAAGGGTAACAAATATTCATCTTGCTGTCGAGATCTTACTGTAAAAAGAAATAATGATCAAACTTCTAAAATTAATTATATTTAATTCATTATTAAGTTAATTATTCTATATATTATATTATATAGAATACCGTTATCTTAATGCAATCTTATTTGGATTCGTTCTCGATCTGTTTATTCTGTTTATTATTAGTTTTATTATTATGTTGAACATATTGATCACTTAAATACATTACTCTATCTATTCGGTGGCAACTAAATGTCGTGACGATAAACTAATCTCGTTCAGTAATAATAACGATGATTAAATTAGCTGGTACCAACAAATTTTATTAGGCACAGTTTAAAGTTAGCCTTTTCTCAATTGACGTCTTTTCGAGTGCTTTTTCGGAGCGCGGAGTACTCGTTTGACCTTCCGGTCGACCTTCTCGGTCCAAGATAGTGGTGAAGCCGTTGACTGAAGATAGCCGACCGTAAAAGAAAAGAGAGATTAGTCGGGATAGGAGTAAATATTATGTCTAACATTTTGTAGCTGTGGTCTCCGATTACTCCTTCGCAAACACACAGACTGCCATTATTTCTTTCGTTTTACCTTGCACTCTTTTCTTTGCAGAAGGAATTTCGCGGACAGGTTGATAAGACATTTCAAATTGATTTTTTTTTCTTAAACGCGATTTATCGTATGTTCATAATCAATAGTTTGCCAAAGACGTCCCGTGTTTATAACTATCTCCATTTTGATTATTATTTGGAAGTGGCATCGTCCGTTTACGCTTCTTACATCTTGCTGCGAGCGACTGAAACGAGAGACGAAGATTAATCGAACGGATTAAACGAAAGAATCGAACGCGACACGCCGGCATTTTCCGGCTGCGTTTTGTTTCGTTCCGTGGAAAATGCCGGCGTGTCGCGACCGTATACGACGACGTCGTATACTGATGTTTATCCACCGTCGCGTCGTCGCCGATGGCGTCGCGGGGGCATCGCGTGGAGAGAGGATGCACCCTAAACCGCTGCGACGCCAACGAGATGCGACGCGACGCGACGCAACGGGACGCGGCGCGACCTGACCCGACCCGACCCCCCGACGCGACGCACGGTGCGCGACGGACGTTACGCGTTTGCTATGCGAGCCGCTGTGCAAACCCCGCAGATCAAGCGACACCCGGGCTTCCCCCGGTAACGTTAAACTCGCGCTCGCGAGCGGGGAAGCAATGACCTGATTTGCAATTTATTACGTTTGGGCGACGTCCAAGTACGGCGCATTGGCGCCGCTGCCAAATCGGCGCGGCTGCCGATCGACGCGCACCAGCACCGCCGAGCGCTCCCACGAGCGTGAAAAACAGGAGTACAGTGTAAAAAAAAGAACAAAAAAAAACGAGAAGCAACGCGCGTTCCAACTGGCGGGAAAAACAATCCGGAGAGACAAGTAGGCAAACAGAGCCGCGTATGCGGCTCCGCGTAACGGGGGGAACGGTACACCCCCCCGAATTCCGGCGTGGGCCGCAAAATCGCGAATCGAGATTCCCGGTCATGTTTCCGCCGCGGTGTAACGTGTCGGCGAAGTAAACACGTCAAGCGTGACACGCGTCGTGACAAATCGTTTGGTTGAAACGTTTCGATCCGCGACCGTCGGAATTACTCGTTCGCGCAGATTGATTTCTTGGCTCGTATCAGTAGAACCACGATATCGTTATCATTTAGATCGCTCGAGGTTCCATTCAGTCTCTTATTTTTACTTTCCCCACGTAACACACAACGAGCAAAACTACATAGTCATTCCGTAACGCATTTTTATTCATTCCGTTAAAACGATTGGAAGATTCCTGTTATTGAGAAGTCAAGCGATGATAGTCCGCGGTCAAGTATCCGCCGGGGATAGACTCGATTCTGCAAACAAGCGAAAATGAGGTCAACAAAACGGCGACGTATAAATACGGTGACCATATTTTCCGGGAGAAAATAAAGGATAAAACTGAAAATTTTAGGGTTTTGTCCCAACATGTTTCCAAACCAGGTTGTGACCGTCAGGAGTCTGCGTATTACGAAATTTTCTTGCGTAGTATACCAAAATGAGATGGACAATTTTCTTATAGTTTGAAAATGATTCGACTGTGTTGGAACAAACCCTTGGTTTAAATCTGAAATAGGTTCGGAATAATAAAAAAATGAAAACGGACCTAATATGAATAATTTTAATATAAAAAATTAAAAAATATAATTAACAAAAAGCAAAACAAATTATATATTAGTGTAGATTAAGTGTAGTAATAAATTTAGTTAATTGAAATTCAAATTATGTTAACAAATTAAGAAGGAATACTTTTAGTTATATTTTTCAGATAAATGGATTTTTTTTTAAGTATTAAAAGTATTTTAAAAGAATTTCTCGTAATATTGTAAAAATAAAAGACAAAATTGAGTTTTGAAAAAATAAATAAATATTAAGGACAGCTACTTGAAATAAAGGACTGCCCTCTACAATAAAGAACGTATACACTGAAAAAAAATTCTTGATAAACTTGTGAGATGCATTTAGTAATACTTTTTTTTGAAGAATTTGATTATTATTACCGATTATAATAATAATAACAAAACATTTTGTAATAATTATAAAACAGCAAATTTTGTTTAGTTGAGCCAACTAAATTATGTAATACTTATTATACGTTTAGTTGAAACTATTTCACCAAGGTGCTTGGTAACATTAACCAAGCCTGGATTTTTATAACCAAGTCTTTCTTTCAGTGTAATCACCGTACGTATAAAATAACGTTGTCGAGACGTGCTAAGTGGCTCCTGTACAGTACCTGCCTTCCCGCAGCGATCGAATACAGGCTATTGATATTTCGGGAGCGGATGGCGGTTTGCGTGCGGCACCCATATGTCATGGGGATTTGTAGCTCGCGGATGGGAACTAGAATATACGATGCGATGACGTAACGACGACTCGCGCCGCTGACGCAACGTCACTCGCGATAGCGCGACGAAGGCCGCGATACGCGAACAGACCGCGCCACGCACGTGTCTCTATTACCTTTTCCGGGAAATAACGACGTCTAGACTTATAACGTGAATCATCGTCCGCCGATGCGAACAGTAGCGGTGGAGATAAATCGCGACGATGATGAGATCGCGAATTAAGAATCGCGGACGCTACAATCTTACAGCGTTTTCGACCACAGTGGCTTTGCTCGCTCCGAGATCGATTAACCCCTTCGCTGTCAAGCGAAAAAAAACTTTTCGTGCGAAAAATGTGTTTTAAAAAAAAGTTTTCAAAACTGCATGAATACTTCAGTATAAAGGTTACTTAGGTCGCTGAATCCGAATTTGAAGTGGGTTTTTGGGTTCGGCAGAGAGCAGAATTTAAAAGTAATTGAAGAAAAAATGTACATTCTTTATGTAAGTCAACTATTTGTTCGAATTCTGGTCCGCCATATTAAATTTGCCATTTTCAATTTGAAAAATTTGATATTAGATTCGGATTCGGCGACCTCAAAAATCATAACATATCCATTTTTATTGAAATCCTAATATTTTTTCGAATTCTATTCCGCCATATTTGATTCGCCATTTTGAATTTAGAAAATCTGATATTAGATTCGGATTTCGCGACCCCAAAAACAATAAGATACTCATTTTTATTGAAATCCAAAATTATTTTGAATTTTGATCCGCCATATTGGATCCGCCATTTTGAATTTCGAAATTCTGATTTCAGATTCGGATTTAGCGACCTCAAAAACCTTAAAATACCCAAGGACAACCAAATCGTAATAGTATAAGCATGTTTTCTTCAAGATGCCCCTATAGGTGTCATAAAGCAAAAGTGGCACGAATTTTTTTTGCTCCTATACGTGTCACTGACAGTGAAGGGGTTAACCACTTCGTTGGCAGAATGGGACTGTTTGTGTCCAGTATGACAAGAAAAAATTTTGTCGAATATAGTCGACAATTGATATTTGATAAGGTTTTTGTGGTCGCTGAATCGGAATTTCGAGTCAAAATTGCAAAATTCAAAATGACGGATCCAAAATTTGCAATTTTGACTCAAATTTGTAATTTTTTACTTTAAATTCGGATTCAGTGACCCAAAAATTTTGACTCAAATTTGTAATGTTTGACTTCAAATTCGGATGCAGCGACCCAAAAAAGGTACCTTAGATACGATATACCATCAAATTGAGGCATTTTATGCAAAAGATAATCAGTGCGCACTATTGCATTAATGCCACATTGGACACAGTTTTTTCGCGTATTATTGCGTTAACGTCACCAAAGGGGTTAATGACGTCACATGTTCTACTTCAGGTTACTACGGTTATCATCAGACTGATTATAATCATATTTAAACGTTCAAGAAGCTTAATCTTTTAAGAAAATATAATTATACAAAAATTATTCTATGGTAAGTCTTGTAATAACTTAATATCACACACATTTTCATCTTTTACATATTTCTGATTGAATACGAATTCATAACATACCTGGTTTAATCTTGTCTAACTCACTGTAGTCGAAAATGGTGTTAGACTTCACGTCGAGAACAAAGGAAAATTTAGAGTAATCCTCGATTCATGTTAATTCCAGCGAGTGAATCTAGAGCGCAAAGGAAGACGTCATATGAACGTAGACTATTCGGATTTTATCTCTCGAATTATGACACTCGCTTTCGAGACTCTTATTGATACTAGTTCTTTTTTATGTATTTTATTCTTTTGTGCTATCAACAAAGCGAAGCGTTCAGATAACTCTAAATGTATGCAGCTTGTTAAATCTGCAGGGGAATTATCCGGAAACGTTTCATTCTCTGTACGAAAATCGCTGCATATAATAAAAAAGTTCATCGCTATTTTGGGGTAAAACGAAGAGAATTTGGGGCGAAGTTACGCCAATGGTCGACGGCTACGCGCACGTGCTAACCGCGACATAACTACGCGAGCATCGTCACGTGCTGACGTCACAATCCATGGCACACACCGATGCCGAAAGCGGTGTCGGCCGCGTCTACGCGACGTCGCGTCGCGACGAAAGCGCGAGAGCTGGGCGTTTCGTGTGAAAAATCTAGGTCGAGTCGATAATAAAGTAACATCTTCATCTCATTGCGTAACATATAGGGTCTACATTTCTCTCACTTTTTCACGAAGCGTCGAGAAACATATAACTTTTCCTAATCTCGTTTACATATAATCCATACAATAAAAAAGAGAAGATTTATCTCCAGCTTTTATAAGTTTTATTTTTTTCGATCTACAGGGTAAGCTGCGAATTTCTTCAAACTCAAGCAACAAAAGAGAGACGAAGTCTAAACGTAAAACGAATCCTAAAACAGAAAAGTATTTCGATAATACCGTCACCCGAGGCTATTTCGTGACGTAACATCTTTTTTATTTATTTACGCGCACGTCTGTTTGTACCAGCAATTTCATATGTCAACGCGTTACACGATTAAAAAAAGAGAAATGTCGTCTCGCCGAGTCATCTGCGCTACAATGCGTCTCCGTTTAACGGTAAACGTTCATCGCGACATCACGCAAATATTTACACTTGTGTCGCAAGAAAGAACGCACATTGCAATGATAAAAGGAGCCAACGATATTTCACTTCCCACTCGATCAGAAATAAACCTCGCGAACGACATTAATTCCAACAGCTCGAAAATAATTCCGACGTAACGGAAATTCTCGAAATTGTGGAAAGCCGAGAATCGAGAAGACAATATAATCTCTCTCCGTCCCTCTCCCTCTCTCTCCCTCTCCACGTCGCATTCTCCCCTTGTCGCGTTACGCGCCGGAATCCCTCGTAAAACATTCCACATTCCACATAACGAACTCTCTTCGATTATCTCCCGTAGAAGTGCTTCGTTACGTTGGCCGATATATCGACTATCCGCCGCCGCCGTCGCCGCCGCCGCAGGTACGGGTGGCAACCCGATTTCCCTATCGACTTTCCCGTTCTCTCGTGGCGGCGACCCTGACCCAACGACGCGCCCGTCCTCCATGGGCGAGCCAAACATCCAACCAACCACCAACCGCCCTTCGAATCGACCACCGACGAGCCTACGGCGGGCGTGCGCTCGCGGCGACGTTGATTTTGATCGGTCTCGAGGCTGTGTTCGCAGGTAACCCTCGGATACGACCTACTTTTCTCTCACGCTATATAGCGACGCGCCGCGAAGGGTGGCGAGTGTTACGTAGAGGTCGTCTGCCAAGGGTGTAGCCGCCTTGCGGCAAGAGCGAGGCATTTTCATCTTACGAATTTGCTTTGCAATTCAATATTCAATTTATATTATATCTCCCAATTAATAATAACATCCTTGTCCCTGTTCTCTTTAATATCGTTAGATTGAATGTATTATATAATATATTGTATTTTATACGAGGTCGTTATTACATTTGCGACGATCAAGTATGATTACCTGATTAACATGCGTAAGCACGCACGCACACAAATATATATACATCATCCTTTTCATGCTTTATTTGTATATCAAGATAAAAAATTTTGATATCTACTTGTTATCCAATTTGAAGATAAATCGCGAGCAATTAATCCTCGGGCGGAAATATTAATCTCTCAGATTCGATCGCAACTTGCGTGAATTACAACTAAAAGTTCTTCAGTTATATAATACTTATATAATTGCATTGTTTTCTTTGTTAGTAATTAATTAACAAAATCATTACTTCATAAAAGGTATCTCTCTCAAGGATCACATATTTCCGATTAAATATTTTTGATAAATACTGATTGAAGCTTAAAGATTAAAAATGACGCAGGAAGAGAACGATAACGATCGTTTGTTGTCGATTCTCCCATAAACGACAATCGTGTGTCTCTACTCTCAGAGAATTAATTCGGATCTTCACGCTCGAATCTTGCAAGTTGAGTTGCGAAGCGATTAAATATTTTTTATAAATACTGATTAAAGCTTAAGGAGGTTGGCTACTCAACTAAAAATGATAAGAATTAGTTCAAATTTATGGAGGATATTTGTCTATGGGAACCTGCCATCCATGCAAAATTTAAAGTCAATGGTCTGCATGGTTGTCGAGTAATTAATTATTGAAGTTATACTCTTATACACGAGCGACATAGCAAAAATTGTATAACTTTATTTTTTCGTTATTATTTTCCATCATTATAAATGAGAATAATGTAGAATCGAATGTAGAGACATGTGATGCGAATAAAAATTTGTGAAAATTGAACAAACTTGAATATAAAATTATTAAATAAACTAACATATTTTATTAAACCAACCATGCAGACCATTGACTTCAAATTTTGCATGGATGGCAGATTCCCATAGACGAATATCCTCCATAAATTTCAACTAATTCTTATCATTTTTATATTATTGTATATTTGTCATTTGTATAGTTAATAAATAATTTTTTTCGCCCCGATAACGGCGTTGGCTCACATTGGCTTACTTCCATATTATCCTTCATTTTATATCCGAGAGCCTTGTTATCATTAATTTTAGTTATCGTTTTTAGTTGTGAGTAGCCAACCTCCTTAAGGATTAAATGACTCGGGAAGAGAATGATGACGATCGTCCGTTGTCGATTCTCATAAATGACAATCATGTGTCTCGACTCTCGGAGAATTAATTTGGATCTTCACGCTCGAATCTTGCAAGTTGGGTTGCGAAGCGAGAGACGGGACTAGCCGTGAGAAGCGCAGGACAGGCCGCGGACCGCAAGCCGCGTCTGCGGTCCTTCCGGCGGCGACCGCTCTCCGGCTACTTTTCAGATTCGCCTGCTTTCCCCCCCCCCCGTCTCTCTCTCTCTCTCTCTCATTCTCATTGTTCTGAGCCCGCACCCGCCGTATTTATCGATCGCTTCACGTCGGAGTTCCGGGCAACGAATTAAGCTGCCGACTATGAAAATGAGCAATCAACAGAGCTTTGTAAAAGGCGATTATAGTAGAGTTACAAAGTGTATTCGATCGCAGTGAAACGTGGTCGAGCGTAAAGTTCGTTTCTCTGATTCGCACATATTTTGAATTTTCAATAAACTGCTAACCGGACGTTCCTTGGTATAGATGGATAAAATACTTGCCTGGCTATTGGCCGATTTTAATATAATGAAATAAAAATTGCAAATTGGAAGGACAAAGTATAAGATAAAAAGAAGATGAAATTGTGGATTGAGTTAGGTGTTATCACTTCAACTTTTTAGTTAATTTTTAAAATACATTTAATACTTAAACTATCATCGCATACTTAAACTTCGCGTACGTGAGTAAATAAATTTAGAAATTTTCATCTCCGGCACCCGAGGAGATACGCTTCGTAGTTGTCATCATCCGCCGCCCTAGCGCATAATAAATTCGGGACTGCGAAATAGCAACACGCTCGCAGAATCGGGTAGCGAACGGGAGATAAATCTCCGGGAGACCGTATTTCAAGAAAACCTCTTAATTCCGAGATGAACGACGCGACTGTTTATCAACAAGAAGCGTCGGTTCAGCGACCGGTCTCGTTTCCGACCGAGACATAAAAGTAGCTGGAGTAGGTGGTATAGCTGCGTGTACGCGCATTTGCACGCGTGTACATCATCCCGCTGCGGTCAGCTTTACTTCGCGCGTTTGGCACGCAACGAGACGGGTCTTCGTTAATCTAGCGCTCCCACTATTAAAAGTCACGTGCGGATTTACGGTATAATTAAGTGCTAATTAATTGCCAATTTCTTGGTTTAATCCCGAATTTATTGCCATTTCTCTCTCTCATACCAGAGCAGGACATTCATCTCGCTTAAATATTTTCGACATCTGTGTGCGATATCTTAGAGCAATTAAATAGCAATTAAAGTCTGGTAGATTTTTTGTTTTATAATCCTTTGTACGTATTTTTCGAAAAAGACATAATTACAAACTAGTATACATTAGTTTATTAACTTAATAAATTAATATTATCAAAATATTAATTATTAAAGGATTATAAAACAAAAAAAGATGTACCAAATTTTATTTGCTATTTAATTGCTCTAAGATATCGCACAGATGTCGAAACTATTTAAGCGAGATTAATGTCCTGCTCTGGTGTGAGAGAGAAATGGCAATAAATTCGGGATTAAACCAAGAAATTGGCAATTAATTAATTAGCATTAAATATCAGTTTATTAACTTAATAATTAATATTAATATTTTGATAATAATATTAATTATTAAATTAATAAACAAATGTATTGCCGATATTAATTTCTTGCTAATATATAGGAGTAATAAATTCGGGATTAGACTAATAAATTAGTAATTTATTAGCATCTAATTGCTAATAAATTACTAATTTCCCGTAAATTGCCGTAAATCTAAGTTTAGATTTACGGCAATTCCCAATTGCTGTAAATCTAAACTTGATTCTTAATGGTAGAAATATCAAGTTAACGGAGGTAGCTACGAAACAGTAGCTACGAAAAATTGCTCTCTGACAGAATTATGTCATCTCGCTCATGCGGACCCGAGAAAATCTGACTCCGCGTGTATCTTCCTTCCCGAGGCACATACAAAGCAATGACGATGCGATCGCACTTTTCCGACCGCGCCGTCGGCCGTCGCGCGGCTTAACGAGGTCGATTAACATAATGAAAACATTTGCATTCATTATACGGCGGTATAATGCATGGTAACCCTGACGAACGTTTGCCTTAATTGGCCTTGCCTCCGTAAGATCCGCGCAATGCCGTCGTTAATAACGCGGCTGAATCTTGGTGCGTTTCGAGAACGACAAACCTTAAGAACTCCCTTCTATTTACGTCCTCGCTGCTCGTTATTACAATGCTGATAACGTAAATCCTTAGTTAGAGGCTGAATTCAGATCTTTCACATTGATACTAATTGTCTGCGTCTTCATTGCTTATTACGTGCGGATAGTTCGTTAATGAACGAACGCTACGTGGTACTAAACGATCTGATACTAAGCGATAAACAACAAACGGCGGATGACTCGTTCACGTCGAAAATAGCGAATCCGCCTCTCTGTAAACAGGAGGAATTCGAATAGGACGGCGGGAAGGACATTGCGAGTTAAAAAGACGATGGAGACGACGGGGAAGGAGAGAGAGACTGGTTAGAATTGATGCGGACGAGACGACACTTCTCGCTATCTCGCCGTCGTCTTACGCGGCGGCGCCCACGACCGTGACTTCTTTTATGGAGCGGGCCCCAAACAGCCTCGTCCCAGTCCCCGGGCGAGGCCGCGACCCGAAAGCCACGGTAACCGGGTCTTAACCTCGGCCTCCCCGCTGGTCTTTTCAACGACTCCGTAGCGTTCGTGTTTGACGTCGTCGTCGTCGTCGCCATCGTCATCCTCATCGTCGTCCTCGTTCTCGTCCCCGTCGTCGTCACTCGGCACGAGCGAAAATAGTAAACAGGACGAGTTAGGGATTTGCATACAAGGCCCCGAAACAGCCTCGTAGGACGACCTGTCGCGTTCTCGTCCCATCCGGCGGACGAGTCCGGCAGGAATCCTTGTTAGCCGCAGGAATACCGGACCTTTATTTACGGGCATGCCTTCGGTCGCTCTCGCGCGCGAGGGGAATATTTTTAGTGGAAGAAAATAGCTCTCCGTATCAGAAAATTTTACGATTTATCGCTATTGTACCATGCACGGTGTTCCACTTCGATCGCATCATTTTTTTATGATTCTCGATTTTTTTTACGAGATTGGAATCGGCTTTTGCCCCACGAAAATGCCGGGGCAAAGGGATCTGTATCTGATTATGTGAGAAAATAAACGAGGTCATATTTTACGATTACTTTCGGATGGATTTTACTTTGGCAAGGTTTAAAAAATTGAGGTATACGGTTATAAAAACATACAGTGTTATATAAATTTCAATGCGGTGATAAATAATAATTTTCTCGGATATTTTCAGAAGAAAGATCAATTTCAGAATAGTCAAATAATCTCTTGTTAAAAAATTATGCGGCTCATATCCTACATCTAATGAAACATAAATCGCTGCAAAATATGTATGCATTAGTTTAATTGCGTAGTTAATGCAGTAACGATTATTAGTTCGCTGACGATAAAGTTGTGAAATATGGATGACGAGACTTTCGGAATATTTCATGAGTCACCCGCAATCGCGAGTGTACGACGAGCACGACGTACAGAGAATACCCAAAAAATATGAAAAATTCCATACATTCGTGAAAAGCTGCTCGTTAGGACACGTATGATTTCCCTTGTGTTACTGAGATGGTACCTCTCTCTGGACTACCTCAGACATGGCCGGGTGGTATAAGGTTTAACGTCTACATATGGAAGTAGCACGAAGCCTTTAGATAAGAAATTGTTGTATGTTATATTTAACTACAATTATCCATTGAAAAAAAGTAATCTTAACACTCAATATATATGATCAAATTTCAATATCGTAGTTATTACGACACGAGATCACCTCGACTTCCGCAAGTAGATGACATTGTAATTTACGTTAACGACATATTAATTGTAACAAAATTGTATAACAGCCGGCAAGAGACTCATATTCACATACACGTGGCATCCAGAGTGTTAGGTAACGCCGAGGCGTTAACAGATTATATATTGATGATTCAATCTTTTTCTTTAATCTTTTCAATTTCGTACGAGACTCATTCGGTGTATTTATGTCCACTTACGCTGGACAGTCACCTCACCACTATATTTATACACATTGTGCGTTATCGCGCTTTATCGCGACGGACGTTGCTGAGATCGTCTCGAAAGGCTGACAGCCGGTGTTCATCTCGTATCGATAGACATTCTTGGCTCGTCTCGCTGTTCCAGACGTTATCCAAAATCTCGTGATAATCCGCGCGCTGGACGATCGCGTTAATTGGGAAGGCGACGTATCTACGCGATTACGCTTACGTGCGTTCCAACGGTGTAATAATATCCCGGTGTCGCGGTCGCGCGCGCTCGTCATCGCCATTGACTGCCGCGCGCAGCTCGTCCTTGGTGAGTCGATAAGAGCGATAAAACGCGCGGCGACCGGCTAGTCTAGACGATTACGCAATCCCCTGAAAAGGCATTGATTGACGTCCCTACGGGGCAGAGGCGGGACGGAGCGGAGCGAAGTGCAGCGAGACGAGACAGGACGACCATATACGCGGCCACCCGTCGTCCCCGAATCGTCATCGAGTTACATCGTCGTTGCTTCGTACCCGTTCGCTCGTAAACCGTCGCGTATTCTGGAACAAGAAGGGGAACGGGCGCCACTCACGTGTGTCTATCGCGTCTGGCACGACCGAGACACGGCGACAACCGCGAATTCCGCAAGGTGGAAGGAGCGAAATTCGCGGTGACTGGAAAGACCGGCAGTAACAACGGCGAAACCGCAAGCTATAAGCGATACGATTTGAAAAAGGCACTCGGGAGAGAACAGCAGACGCGTTTGCGAGCGACGTGTCAAACGCACGTGGCCAAGCTGATTTCATAGTCGCCGATGATATATGTACGACGACGATGGTAAAAGCCAGGACATTATCGGAGCATTGTATTATAATCCATTGACGATGTCTGTTAAAAGTCTAAATTGAACTATCAGTCGATTACACGGTACTATGGGTATTTTGAAGATCTGTAATGGACTCGGTTAATAATGCAAGCGCTGGTCTCCATATTCTCATGCCGCGTTTAGCGCTAAATGCGGCTGTCTGATCCTCTTCTCTCATGCTGACATTGAATGCAATCCTCATATTAGACTTAATTAGACCGATAAATCCCAACACATCAGCCGAGTATATTTAGCGTTAAATGAATGCACGAGAACGATACTAGACACTGAATCTTCCATAAGATTTTAGATTTGTAAATATAAAAGTATGTGCAATATATAAACTGTAATACATAAACTACTACGCGTATGCTGCTTTCCGATATTCTTTTTTTGAGAGGTGGATAGATTATTAAAAAAGAAAATAGATTATATTTGCGGCACGCAAAGTAATCTGGTATATATATATATATACCTACACGCCCCCCATTGCGGGAGCGGATTTCTTTCTCAAAAATCTGTTTATTGCCGCTAACCACCGACCCGTAAACAGTTAAGAGATAAGAGTTAAGAGATTAAGCGTTGAGCTGTTATGCACGTTCGAGCCGATGGGTTTAAGTCCCCGCTTTTACGCGGACCCATTCGCGCCGGAAGGGGCGGCGATCGTCTCGACGGTTGATTCATCTCGCGCGGCTCTCTCGTTATCCGGCCGTATTGTCATTATGAAAACGAGCAACGGCGCGCACTTAATCGGCCGGCGGGGATCCGAGCCGCGACGGCAACTACAATTTCCGTGCTTACACGCGCGGCTATAACATTCGGAATATTTAATAACCGGTATCGCGGCGCAAATCAATGTACAGGGTATCCCAGAAACTAGCAAGTCACCCTTCATCTATAGATCTTTCGGGATCCCCAATTTGGAATCGATCTCTCCTTTTAACGGAGCTGTCACTTCCCCACATTAGACATCTCTGTAAGTAATCCTCGGATTGTTATCCTGTCAAAGTAGAGCCTATGTATCGTGCGTGTACGTGAGTACGTGACGTAAAATAGACGTGTATGCGCGGAGCTTGCGCGTAAGCAACGCGGAATGCATGCACGCTGGAATTTCCTTATCTTTTTTTTTTAGATAGACTAAACTCCACAGCTATATGTATTATAGAATTGATAACTGACTGCAGTAACGTATTATTACGCTGCTTAACAACCGGCACGGCTGTACCGTAACCGCATGTAGACGGGGCTGGTTACGCGGCCGCGCGCTTCCAGATAACTACGTCCTTACGTCGCGATATAATCGGATCGCGCGATAGCGTTATTACACGTTATTATTACCGTCCGCGGGACGTGACCGTAATCCGCTTGCGGGCAAATCTCTGCTAGTTTTCTAGCTCGTTAACGCCGACGTACCCGCCGCGGACGCATTCGCCGTCGTCGTATCGCTCATCCATTTCCCTCCCGTGAACACCATCGCGTTCCACGCTACTCCCAGGGCTTGATCGGCGAGTTCGAACCCTCGACGATATGGGGGAAATCTTTTTACAGCAGCATCATCTTACTGGTATACATAAAAGATGAGCTTAGTCTGCGCGGTAGTCTGCGAAAAATTCGGGCTGTCGTAAAAAGAGAGTTTAAGTGCAGAATTGAATGCGTATGTATATTGCAAACAGGGACGTGTGTCTTATAAAAGAGAAAACCTTTCAAGAATAAGAGAAAGCTTTTACAAACGTTTCATATTACACTCTTCGTTTTACCAGAGAAGATTGTTCCTAATAAAATAAATTCCCATGCGTTCTTGGACGGGTTTTCAGGAAAAATCAATACAACATACTTTTCTAACGTACAAAATACATATTTCAATTTCCTAACTTGTTAGAGTAAAGATATTGATTTATATACATCTTCCCTATTATTTTTGTATCACGAAAACGTGAAGTTGGCACTCTATATCTTCAAGTCTTTACTTTTTGCATTAAAAATCGTCAGAACGTGTCAGAAACTTTAAGAATTCTTTGAAACTGTGGAATTTTTTAGAATTTTCGATACGTGTCAGGAACTTTAGAATTCTCTGGGGAAGAGCCCGAACTTTTATTAATTATATATCGAAATTTTGAAAGTGCAATGCTAACTTGACAGAAGTTAATTACCGATCTCCGCACCCCCGAGTATTATACATGTCAAAAGAAATTATGAACATAATATATAATTATTTTATATATGTGATAAATTTTTAAGTCGACCCAACTGGCAAGAGATGGTATTCTATTAATTACCACGTATCAACCATACGGATTGTGGTCCTCTACGTGTAATAAATGTAATATTAATAAATGCTAAAGCATCTATTAGATTCTCCCCCCTCCCCCCAACACCCTCCCATCACGAAAACTGTTAGAAAATTTATTGCGAAAAATATTACCTCAGCCAGGATTTATTTTATATGTTCTGCACGTCATGAAATATCGCGTGACTTTATCGTAAGGTACTACTGCACTTTCTGAAACTCAATGTCCCAGTAGAGTTCGATTCCCCCTAGGCGCCATCGTTACAGGGCAATAACACGAGGGGAAGATTCGCGTTACGTCGCGGCTACGCGATCGCGCTCGTCGGATCGGTATCCCGATTACGCGCGCGCGCGCGCGCGCACGTACGCACGCGTTATCAACAGCGTGGCTGAAACGTTCGCAGCTCGCGCCGACTCGGCAAAAAACCGGCCGTTGACGTGGTCCCCGATCCTCTTTCCCTCTCGCTGTCTCTCCCATTGGCGGCCTGACCGCGACGTCGGCAGGCGCGACGTCGAGGTCGGTCACCCTGCGGAAGATCGGCCGGGGAGAAAAAGGGAGAGCAAGGAATGCAAGAGAGACACCGGCCGGTCGCCGTGGCCGGTCGGTCGCTGCGCCTCCGATCGTCCTTGCGCTCCTTCGCGCTTCGAAAATAATCGCTTCATCGTCCCGGCTTAGATTTCGCACACGCCGCGCCGCACCGCGCCGCGCCGCTCCGAAACGATCGTCCGTAATCCGATCGATTAATCGAGCTGATCTGTCAACCGACGGAGCCGCGCTTTTAATCCTTACTCGGCGAAAAATAAACGGCGGTCGCCGATTTCGCCAGACTCTTTGCTTCTTCGCTTAGCTCGCTTCTTTTATACGCGCCTCGAGGAGGTACCAATAGCTGAGTATTGCGATTTTTCTTTGATATCTTACGAGCGGTTTCTTATAACAAATATTTCCGATGGCAATCAGATTGTAGTCAGACAATATGATAGGTTCATATTCAAATATATCTTATTTCGTAAATATATCTCATTTCATCGACATCGGCAGCGATATTAAATTACCATTATTTCATATGAGATTATTGGGTAATCTATTTAAAGTATTCACAATTTAAAAGAAATAAATTATAAATTGTTGAAAAAATTAATTGATAAAATCGACTATTAAAATCTCTGTTTAATATTTTACAGTGAGATATATAAATGTACGGAACAACATATAAGTCAAAATTTAAAAAAACGAATATCTACACAGAGAGAATTTTCTCTTAAAATTTACCCTGAAA